>CM075979.1:9373560-9556060 GCA_038087875.1 Malacoraja senta | reverse complement strand
CTGTCAATACCATTCCACCACTTGTTTCACTGCAACCTATTCTCTCTCACATGGACATCAGCCCCACACTTTTTCTGCTCATGCACTTCCATTGGGGTCCATTTGCAATGGCGAATTATCTGACCAGCTGGCACATATGTAGAGAGTGAGTGCTAACCGGAACCCCTAATGAAAACCCTTGCAGTTACAGACTGAATGTGCAAAATCCACACAGGCAGCACCAGAAGTCACCGTGTAGCAGTATTTGAGACAGCGTCCCTACATGCTGTATCATTGTGCTATCCATTTGCACCAATTATTGGTACAATCCATCCATTTGGTACCATTTTGATTAAATACTCAAAGGTTCTCTCCAACCAAATGAAGGCACTCATGCAACTGACTTTAAATAACCAATAAAGCGTTGGACAATTCTATTCACATCTCTAATGTAGGTGGCTGGTCGCAATTTCCCCCTCAACTTTACAGGATATCTTTGTTTATTATTCAACCAACTAAATGTTATCATAAAGTTCTCTGTGCCTGTGTGAACCCAAGGACTTGCACAGATTGAATCCTATAAAGTGTTTCTGCTGCATCCAGTCATCAGTATATTGGGCAAGTAAATCACTAACATGGAGGAAGGTTCAAGACTATAACCAAATTCAAAAGTGATGAAGCCCAACATGAGAATGCCAAAGATGAGGCTGAAGTATTTGCAGCTATTTTCAGCAAGAATCCCAGAATAGATGATCAATCATTTCTTCCTCCAAAATACAGCCATTGCACAAGATAGCCTTTAGCCAAAGGTACACAAAAATGCTGGAGAAACTCAGCGGGTGCAGCAGCATCTATGGAGCGAAGGAAATAGGTAACGTTTCGGGCCGAAACCCTTCTTCAGACTGATAGGGGGTGGGGAGAAGAAAGGAAAAAAGGAAAAAGGCGGAGGAGGAGCCCGAGGGCTGGGGGAGGGGAGGAGACAACCAGATGGCTGATGAAGGGGAGGGGACAGCAAGGGCTAGCAGAATTGGGAGAATTCAATGTTCAAGCCCCCAGGATGTAGACTGCCCAAGCGGAATATGAGGTGCATTTCCTCCAATTTACGGTGTTGCTCGCTGTGGCCATGGAGGAGACCCAGGACAGAGAGGTCAGATACGGAATGGGAGGGGGAGTTGAAGTGCTGAGCCACCGGGAGTTCAGGTTGGTTATTGCGGACCGACCGGAGGTGTTCGGCGAAACGATCGCCAAGCCTCCACTTGGTCTCACCGATGTAGATCAGCTGGCATTTCTCTCCATAGCCTTTAGCCAATTTGATTGTTGCTGCACGATATCAAGAATCAATATAACAACATTGGATGTAATATTGTTTGCCATTACATTTACGTGGCCATTTGTTTCAATAACCAACTGTACCCTTCTGATTAAGAGGAGTGTGACTCTTTACCTCCACTCTATCTGTGTGACAGTTTGACAATCATTTCTTGGAAACAGCACACACAAGCAAGAAAATGTGTTCAAGTTGATGGCTCAGCATGATACAAGTACGAGGAGAGCATTTCTACAGCAAAAAGGAAATCCTGAAACACCACTGTGTGGTGATTACACCACTGCAGAACAAGGAACCAAACACATTCAAAATGTCCTAGGTGCGTTAACACCCATGTAAGGATTATGAGATTGGTGCAATTATTAAAGGGATTATAGTAGATAATAGTTAATGGATATTTATAATGTAGTGCTAGATCAGTTATGGCATGTAAATTTTAATTTCCCATTAATACGATTAATGTGAGAGGCTGCATTGGTCAATATATGAGGAAATGTAGGTAATGTACTGATGAGATTATTTTCATTCTGCATCTCTTTTGGTACCCAGTCTAAATAAAAAAAATCATGCATGGATACACTAGTTCACCATCTCTATTTCTGACAATTGTATGGTGTACAAATTGCCTCCTTTATGAACCATGTCAAAACTGACAAAACCCATTTTAAAGGGGGCCTCATGCAAGACAAATGGCTTTTTTGATCAACTTAACCTATATTTGAACTTGCAGATGAACCAACAGTTTTCTAATTTATTGTTGCTGTCTGTTCTTTTTGAACAAAAAATGCTTCTCCAAGATTAACATGGAGTTAGGTGTGCGATGATGAGTACATGTTCAAATAAATATCCTCATATTGGCTGCTCATTTTGCTATGAGAGTTGAAAAGTTTTTTTATGACCAAGGTTATCCTCATAAAGGTGCAGTATTTCCATTGAATGTGTAATATAATAATTATATTAATATAATAATTATTATATTATACTAAATAGGTTGAATTGTGGTTTCTTAGTAAGATAGAATTGACGGTGGATGTTAATTTTATTAATCTTATAATACCTTGGGTTACTGAGTACAGCCAAACATTCCAAATTTAATTTGCAATTGTAACTCCAAGACATATTGATGTTTCAAAATAATTTATTAGAGAGTGGATGCCATAACTTTCCCTTACGTTTCCACTTTTTAGACTGCGGTATACGACTCAAATTCCTGCATGTGGAATGGAAAGTGGAGAGACAAGGGTCATTATGAACATTGAATCGAATGATATATCTCCTTAATTAATTAAATCAAAGGGAGCATTAACTCCATTAATCGTGCAGACAGCATGAAAATTGGTGGCAACCTTGATAATGAAGAAGGTGGTCTAAGGCTACATCGGGGACATAGATCAGCTGGAAAGTGGAACGGAGCAGTGGCAGATAGAATTAATCCAGATAAGTTGGAGGTAATCTACTCTTGGAAATTAAACTCTGGTAGGACATATAGAGTAAATGGCAGGGACCAAGGGAACATAACTTAGAGAGGGATCTTGGAGTGCAAGTCCAGAGGTCCCTGAAGGAAGCAACGCTAGTGGATAGGGTAGTGAAAAGGCCATGAAAAGGCATGCGATATTACTGTTCAGACATCATGCTATTGCTGTACAAAACATTGATTAGATAGCTCTTAGATTATTATGTACATTTCTGGTTCACTCTAGGAAGGTAATAGCTATAGAGAGAGTGCTGAACTAATTCACCAGGATGTTGCCTCAAGTGAAGGGCTGTTATAAGAAGAGATTGGAAGGCTGGGTTTATTCTCGTCAGGATGTAGGAGGCTAAAGGGGTGACATGATAGAGGTTTATAAAATTATGAAAGACATTGATAGAATAGATGGTAGACTATTTTATGAGAGACATTGATAGAATAGATGGTAGACTATTTTCCCAAGGCAGGGTAATCTAGAACCAGAGGGCAGAGAGGAAAAAAATTAAAGAAGATCTAAAGGGAATTTTTCTCACGCAGAAGATGGTAAATATCTGGAACGAGCTGCCAGAGTAGGTGGTGAAAGCGGATACAATTACAATGTTTGAGAAGTGTTTGGACAGGTCCTTGGAGAGGAAAGGAATGGAGGGCAACAAAGCATCGGGGTTGGCATGGACAAGAGAATTCTGAGTAAACAAGCAGCAGAAAAAAAATGTATAGAATTGTTCAAACAGAAGAAGGCTGTTCGGATTTTACTAGCAAAAATGGAACTAAACTATTCTTCATCCAAGCTGTTCCTCCATATCATGTGGATTTGGCTCTTCAAATGCTTATCCATGCATCTTTTGCAATATGTTGAGGGCTTCTGCGTCCGCCACCCTTTCAAACACTGAGTTCCAGACCAATTTTTTTTAAAGGTCCCTTATCCTCCTATGATTATATGTAATATTACAAGTCATCTGGCAGTGCCAAATGTCTTCTGGTCATAGTTTGCTGACTTTTTAACCCAATAATAATTGTAGGCGCTGTGAGTTTATCATTGCATTTCCAATTATTTCCGGGCCATTAAGTGTATCAATGTTACCTGGATTTCCTTACCATCTCTAGTTATTATCTATCTCTTGCCACACATTTTGAATGACAGATGAGGAGTTTAATGTTGTTCGTTAGCTTGATGCAGTTACATGTTACCAGAGACTTTAGTTCTTGATGCAGCTGGATCACAATTTCAACTGTTTGATAATGTAAGAAGCAAAATCATGTCTAAAGGGCCTGACTCACTTTCACGACCTAATTCACGACCTTTTTTACCTAGTGGACATTTTTCATCATGCTAGAAAAACGCCCCGACCTACTTGATGCCACGAGTACCTACGACTAGCATCACGGCCTGCTACGACCTACCTACGACCTCTTACGACCTCCTACAACCTCGTGATGACACTGCTGCGAGTATGAGTCAAGAGCAAACTCGGCAGAGGTCGTGAATTAGGTCATGAAAGTGGGACAGGGCCTTTATTTTTCCTTTAGTTTAAAACATGGGAAGTGCTGCATTTAAATAGAAAAATAAAATATTGCCGACTTTGGCGTTTTAAAGCGAAGGTACTTGTGGCGCTTTTATCATTTATTTGCTAAATGTATTCTGATTTGCAAAATATAATAATAATAATAATAATAATCATTTTATTTACTGGCGCCTTTCTAAAACCCAAGGACACCTTACAATGCATAGAATCACAACAAAACAAAAAAACACATAATCAGAATAAATTAAATATAAAAACACCACAGTACACAAATCAAGGACAGAATTCAATTTCAAAAGCACCAAAAGAAAATAAGAAACACAAAATATGTGCATTAAACGTTAATGCAACAGTGCCGATTAAACATCGTTTAAAAAATCCTATCTCCTCACACTTATCTGCCTTGCCAAAGTTCAGTTTGCCGGCAAGAAGCTTGGGAATCTTACTGTAGACATCCTGTCAAAAAATGTGGGGCTTCAGCATTTCAGTCCAACCTATTAAAACTGAAAGCACCATTTATATGCATTTTCTGCAGTGTTTTACACTGCCTTACTGTCTTCATGCTACCTCTGGGTAAAATCCAGCTCTGCTGAAAACATTTAAATTAGACAGACTGCTAAAGGGCTGTTTGGGATTTTTTTTTTTATTCGTGTTTCTCTGTAACTCAAACATAGTCCTGTGTCCTTTGACCTGCACAACAGAATTTGTCTTAGTACCTTTGGGCTGCTGACCTCCAAAATGAAAATGAATGACGACCAGGAACTAGTGTGATTTCTTTTTTCATTCATTATTGTGCAGTGTATTAACTTTTATTTTTTGGTAAATTTAAAGGCAGCAGAGGATTGTTGATAGCTTATTAAATGTTTAATCAATGCAATAGGTATTAAGTATAATCCATCAAGGTTCTCCATCAGGGTTCCAAATTGTGACAGGACTTCGACAAAGCACTATGAAATTGTTCAGATGCAGGTAAAGAACATAGATTTGTATTTATGTTATTATTCTTTTCCTGTTTTTGAATAGTTCTCCAGGCTCAGAATCATAAATGCTCATCAAATGTTCCCTACACTGCTACATTAGAGTTCCTATTGTTGATAGAAAAGATAAACTAGCTGTGCTTCTTTGTAACTAATGGAACCATATGGGTAAATAACTGCAGCGGGTAGCAGTTGTGCTTCGAGAACATCTTACTTCTCCTTTTAGACTACAGACTTTAGAAATGCCGTGCGGAAACAGGCCCTTCAATCCACCGAGACCACATGGACCAGCAATCACCCCGTACACTAGCACTATCCTGCACTAGGGACAAATTATAATTTTTACAGAAGCCAATTAACCTAAGAACCTGTACGTCTTTGGAATGTGGGTGGAAACTGAGGCACCTGGAGAAAACACATGGGGTCACAGGGAGAACATGCAAACTTCATACAGGCAGCACCTGTAGTCGGGATCGAATCCAGGTATCTGGTGCTGTAAGGCTGCAACTCCACTGCTGTGCCACCCCAAAACAAGCAGTCCTTGTTCACTGCTTGTATTAAAAATAATGTGCCACCCTTTGAACCATAGCATCTTCATACTTAAGGGGTAGCATGCTTCAAGAATAATAGTTTTCAGCCTTTTGCCAATGACTAATATTTCTGAAATGGAACGGTGGCCTACATGGTAGTTGGGATGGCTTAAAAACATAATGCAATATGAGAGAAACAACTATTTCGCTTATCAATGACATATTTAAGATCAGACAGTATGTTGTGACATTGGTGGTTTTATATTTAGCCTCTGATTACCTCAAAGTCCATAGCTCCCTGAAAGAGGCACCACATGTGTTTAGGATAGTGAATGGGACATTTGGAATGTTTTCCTTTTAGACTAAGGCATTAGATATAAATGTTCGGATGCCATGTTGCAGCTGTGCAAAACATTGGTTAGATTGCGCATAGAGTATCGTGTACAGTTCTGGTTGCCACACTATAGGAAGGATGTAGTAGCAATAAAGAAAATGCAGAAGAGATTCACCTGGGTGTTATCTGGAATGAAGGGCTATAGTTATAAGGAGAAATTGCAGAGGCTGGGTTTATGCTTGTTGTGCTGACATAATTCAGCACAAACATTTTTTTTCCTTTCAAAGAAATTCATTGCCAAGACGTAAATCACAATTGTAAAATGGTTTGTCTTTTGGTACATGGAAAGATTC
Source organism: Malacoraja senta (assembly GCA_038087875.1). Classification (NCBI taxonomy): domain Eukaryota; kingdom Metazoa; phylum Chordata; class Chondrichthyes; order Rajiformes; family Rajidae; genus Malacoraja; species Malacoraja senta. Next base: position 9,549,569 of record CM075979.1, on the reverse strand, counting down.
TAGAACAGTGGATGATTTTGATTCTCCCATAATCTGCTTGGTTAATAACCCAAATAATCATCTTTGCCTTGAGCATTTCATGGAAAAGTTGCACATTTGAAAACATCTGATCACAAGAGAACATTGTGCAAGGCTGAGATGTATGATTCTAACATGATGGTTTAATTGCAACAGATAAACTAAAATGTTAATCTTCTAAATTCATCAGACTTTGTTATCTTAATGGATATATGAAGTATACATTTGAAAGAAGAAAACATTTGAGAGCATATAGATAATTAATGAACTTATGTGATTTGATTTAACTCAATGTAATGCAAGGATGTTTTAATACCTTATTCGTAATAACAAAGCCAATGCAACTTTTCTCTGGAGCATCGAAGGCTGGGGGGAGACCTGATAGAGGTATATAAAATTATGAGAGGCTTAGGTAGGGTAGACAGTCAGAGACTTTCTTGTGAGTTCAGCATTGTTTTCTTGTATCTTGCCTCCTCACGATGAATGCAATAGCTCCTCATTTCCAACAAGAAGAATTTCAATATTCAACCAATTATTTTGTTACGAAACTCTAATCTCAGATTGTCTGTAATAGATTCACAGAATGGGTTGTCAAAGTTGGAGGTACAAGGAACTGCAGATGCTGGGAATCTGTTGCAAAAAAAAAAGGAGAGCATCCAGAGGAAATCAGAGGGTCGGGCAGCATTTGTGGAGGGATAAGGCAGTCAAATCCTTCTTCCAAACTGAAAGAGTAGAGGATAATTAGCGAATATAAAGTGGTGGGGAATGGGTGAGGCAAAGGCCAGTAGCCTGGATACAGCTGAGAGCCTTGCTTGGCAGATAATGGTCAGATGGGGGAGTGTTCAAGTTCAAGTGAGTTTAGTGTCATGTGTCCCTGATAGGACAATGACATTCTTGCTTTGCTTCAGCACAACAGAACATAGAAGGCATTGACTACAAAACAGATCAGTGTGTCCATATATCATTATATAAATATATACACACATGAATAAATAAACTGATCAAGTGCAAATAACAGATAATGGGCTATTAATGTTCATAGTTTTGTCCGAGCCAAGTTTAACAGCCTGATGGCTGTGGGGAAGTAGCTATTCCTGAACCTGGTCGTTGCAGTCTTCAGGCTCCTGTACCTTCTACCTGAAGGTAGCAGGGAGATGAGTGTGTGGCCAGGATGGTGTGGGTCCTTGATGATACTGCCAGCCTTTTTGAGGCAACGACTGCGATAGATCCCCTCGATGGAAGGGAGGTCAGAGCCGATGATGGACTGGGCAGTGTTTACTACTCTTTGTAGTCTTTTCCTCTCCAGGGCGCTCAAGTTGCCGAACCAAGCCACGATGCAACCGGTCAGCATGCTCTCTACTGTGCACCTGTAGAAGTTAGAGAGAGTCCTCCTTGACAAACCGACTCTCCGTAATCTTCTCAGGAAGTAGAGGCGCTGATGTGCTTTCTTAATAGTAGCATCAGTGTTCTCGGACCAGGAAAGATCTTCAGAGATGTGCACGCCCAGGAATTTAAAGCTCTTGACCCTTTCAACCATCGACCCATTGATATAAACGGGACTGTGGGTCCCCATCCTACTCCTTCCAAAGTCCACAATCAGTTCCTTGGTTTTGCTGGTGTTGAGGGCCAGGGTATTGTGCTGGCACTATATGGACAGTTGCTCGATCTCTCTTCTGTACTCTGACTCATCCCCATCAGTGATACGTCCCACAACAGTGGTGTCGTCAGCGAACTTGATGATCGAGTTCGCACTATGACCGGCTACGCAGTCATGAGTATAGAGTGAGTACAGCAGGGGGCTGAGCACGCAGCCTTGAGGTGCTCCCGTGCTGATTGTTATCGAGTCTGACACATTTCCACCAATACGAACAGGCTGTGGTCTAAGAATGAGGAAATCGAGGATCCAATTGCAGAGGGATGCGCAGATACCCAGTTCTGTGAGTTTGGTAACCAGCTTGGAGGGGATAATTGTATTAAATGCCGAGCTGTAATCGATGAATAACAGCCTGACATATGAGTTTGAAGGGTATAGATGGCAACAGAAGCTGTGAGGTGATAAGCTGAGAACAAAAACCTGCAGATTCTGGAATCGGAAACAAAAGGAAGGAGAAAATTGAATTTAAGGAACTGCAGATGCTGGTTTAAACCAAAGATAGACACAAAAAGATGGAGCAACATCTCTGGAGAGAAGGAATGGGTGACGTTTCGGGTTGTGATCCTTCATCAGAGGGTGGTGACTGATGGGAACAGTAAACCGAAAGGAGTGGGGACCATTGGGGGAGGGGGAAAGGAAATCCAGTGGGGGACGTATCTGGGAAGGGAGAAAATAGAAATAGGTAGTGCAGCAACACATCCAAATGCAGCTAGCTCCCACACATATTTCCGCTTTTGTAATGTTAACTGGGCACTAATTATTAGTCAGCAAATAAAGCAGATTCTATTGCTGTTTATCCTTTTTGAGAGAGCAGATGAGATCTTGGTTTAAGGACAACACTGTCAACAGTACTTCAAACCTGGGCATTGCAGTGAAATGTCTGTCTAGGTTTTTGTATTCAAGTCTCTAGAGTAAAACCTTTAACATCTTTAGCATTAACCTTTAGCATCCCCATCTGGATTTAATTATATCTCCAAACCCCGCCCCTCCCGCCATGGAGGTGGCCTCGCTGTTATTTTCAACCAGAACTTTCCGATCGCTGAACTCCCCCTCCCCCCAGTAGCATCATTTGAATTCCTCGCCTTCAAAGCCCTTTCCTCCATGACAGTCATCCTCATTTACCGGCCACCTAAACCAAACCCCTCCTTCCTATCTGACTTCACTGTACTCCTCACACTTGCCTTATCTCTCTCCCCACGTCTGCTGCTACTTGGTGACTTAAATATTCATATGGAGTACCCCACCTGCAAGCTCGCATCTGAATTCGCTTTTTTACTTGACAACTTCTCTCTCACTCAGCATGTCACCTTTCCCACTCATGACAAAGGTCACATCCTTGACCTGGTCTGCTCCACAGATCAACCGGTACTCGACCTCCATCCATGCCTCTTCCCCCTCTCTGATCATAAGCTTATACGGTTCACCATCCCTTCTCCGACACCTCGCCCCCGCTTCCTCCGAGAAATCACCTTCCGTAATCTAAAATCCATCGACCCCCACCATCTCTCTGACCTGCTCTCCACCACTCTTCCCCCTGGACTCAACCCACATCTCACCTGATGATCTCACAAACCATCTCAATTCCACCTTGTCTACCTCCCTTAACACTCTGGCCCGCCTCAAAACAAGAACCGTAACTTTTTAATAAATCTTCACCCTGGTACACACCTGCACTTCGTAAGCTGAAACAGACGGGTCGCCGACTTGAACGACTCATAAAGAAATCATCTCTCACAGTCCACCATGAAGCTTACAAACTCCACCTCACTGCCTACAAAGATGCCCTCATTGCTGCTAAATCTGCCTACCTCTCCTCCATATTCACCGACCCCTGCCTAAACCACAGAACCCTCTTCTCCACAGTGTGCAACCTCCTCAAGCCTCGAGCCAACACTCTCCCTACCTCCACTCCGGATCTCTGCAACTCATTCCTCCACTTTTTCACTGACAAAATCAGCACCATCTATCAATCTCTATCCCCTGTACCTGACTCCCCAGCATCTACTCCACCACCTACCAAGGCCCCTCCTTTCAACATCTCCACTGACCTCCTTACCCCTCCTCCACACTGCTTCCTCTCCCAGTTTGACCCGGTCACCCCTACTGAAATCTCCAAACTCATCAGCTCTTCCAAACCCACTACCTGCTCCCTCGACCCTCTCCCCACTCCCCTGCTGAAATCCTGCCTCCCCGCTCTCTGCCCCTACCTCACTAATCTCTTCAACTCCTCATTGTCCCAAGGAATTGTCCCCTCTGCTTTCAAAACTGCTGCTGTCACACCAATCTTAAAGAAACCTGGTCTTGATCCCTCCTCTCTCACTAACTACCGCCCTATCTCAAACCTCCCCTTTCTTTCAAAAACCCTCGAGCGTATCGTCGCATCACAACTTCATTCCCACCTCCTCGCGTATAACCTATTCGAACCCCTCCAATCTGGCTTTCGCCCCCTCCATAGCACAGAAACTGCTCTCCTCAAAGTCCTCAACGACCTCCTCACCTCTGCTGATACTGGTTCCCTCAACATCCTCATCCTCCTCGACCTGAGTGCAGCCTTCGATACCGTGAACCATAACATCCTGCTTACCAGACTAAAAGACCTTGGCATTGAAGGTTCTGCACTCAGCTGGCTCCGTTCCTACCTTTCCAACCGATCCCACTTCATCTCTCTCCATAACCACACCTCTGCCACAGCCACTGTCACTCAAGGCATTCCCCAAGGCTCCGTTCTCGGTCTCGGTCCCCTCCTCTTCATCATCTACATCCTCCCCCTTGGTCATATACTCCGTCACTTCAACCTGGACTTCCACTGCTATGCTGATGACACCCAGATCTATCTCAGCACCAATTCCCCCCACCACCCCCCTCTCTCCCATATCAACTCCTGCCTGTCAGCCATCAAATCTTGGATGCAACTCAACTTCCTTAAATTGAACAGTAACAAAACAGAATTTCTCCTCATTGGCTCCAAATCAACACTTACCAAAATTAACAACCCCACTCTCACTATTGACGGCACCATTGTCTCCCCATCTCCTCAGGTCCGCAACCTTGGCGTGATCTTTGACTCAACCCTCTCCCTTGAGCCTCACATCCGCCATGTTGTCAAAACATCATTTTTTCACCTCCGCAACATTGCCAAAATCAGACCCTCTCTCACACCCCCCGCTGCTGAAAGACTCATCCATGCCTTCATCTCCTCCCGACTGGACTACTGTAACTCTCTTCTCTTTGGCATTAATTCCAGCAACATCAACCGACTCCAACTGGTCCAGAATGCAGCCGCCCTACTCATCACCCACACCAAATCCTGGCACCACATCACCCCAGTTCTCAAAGTACTTCACTGGCTTCCCATCTCCCACCGGATCATCTACAAAATCCTGGTCCTCACCTACAAAGCCCTCAACCACTTGGCCCCCCCCCCTTATCTCACTGACCTCCTCTCCCCCTACCAACCCTCATGGTCTCTCAGATCCACATCAGCCGGTCTCCTCTCCATTCCGAAATCCAACCTCTGCACTTTTGGAAACAGAGCCTTCTCCAGGGCAGCTCCCAGGCTCTGGAACTCCCTCCCACAACTGATCCGAAATTCTGAGTCCCTCACCATCCTCCAGTCCCGCCTCAAGACCCATCCCTTCACCTCTGCATACCCTTAGTCCCATGTCCCCCTCCCCTTTGCATCTCTGTCTTACTGTTCTATTTTGTTTTGTTTTTGACTCTCAATGTAAAGCGACTTTGAGTCCTTGAAAAGCGCTATACAAATAAAATGTATTATTATTATTATTATTATTATTATTATTCTGGCTCATATCCAGGAATTCTACTAAATGAGCAAAAAACTGGCATATTCCTTCATGAGATTACACATCTTGGCTGAATTTATACTGATAATCCAATATATACAAGGTAGACACAAAATGCTGGAGTAACTCAGTGGGACAGGCAACATGTCTGGAGAGAAGGAATGGGTGACGTTTCGGGTCGAAACCCTTCTTTAGACTGACCTTTGTCTATATGGATAACACTGAATCAAAGCAGCATGTATATTCCAAATAAATTCTTGCTGATGTTACATATTTTGCAGTTGTATCTATCCAGAATAATGCAGGTCCAGAAATAATGCGGAATACAACTGGAAAGAATGGTTCTAAAGGGTAATAATGAATTTTGGAGCTATTTAAAATCAATTGTCACTTAATACCCTTGTAGTTTGAATCCTACTTCAGCTCTTCTTTAGTGAGTACTTACAGAAAAAATGTTAAACATGTAACCTGAAGCAAGAGAGACTTGACATATTTGAAGGGTTACAAGTTCAGGTATTATGCTTGACTGATTTTCCAAATAAGCCAAGATGCTGCTAGCCTTTGCTTATTACTCAGGTCCTAGAATTCAAGCAGTTTCTGGAAAACCGCATTTGACCATGCAAACTTGCAGCAGGTTTTACAATTCGTCATCTGGTTTGCTTATTCTGTTGCATAACCGAGTCATTTTTCAGAGAATAATCCATAGGCAGGAGTATACATCTGGCAGTACTGTACCTAAGCCGCTGAGATGGGTGGCACAGATCATACATCCTATCTATCACAGAGCAATGAAAAGACAATAGACAATAGGTGCATGAGTAGGCCATTTGGCCCTTTGAGTCAGCACCGCCATTCAATGTGATCATGGCTGATCATCCCCAATTAGTACCCCGTTCCTGCCTTTTCCATATATCCCCTGACTCCGCTATCTTTAAGAGCCCTATCCAATTCTCTCTTGAAAGCATCCAGAGAACTTGCCTCCACCACCCTCTGAGGCAGAGAATTCCATACACTCACAACTCTCTTTGAGAAAAAGTGTTTCCTCGTCTCCGTTCTAAATGGCTTACCCCTTATTCTTAAACTGTGGCCCCTGGTTCTGGACTCCCCCAACATCGGGAACATGTTTCCTGCCTCCAGCGGGTCCAAACCTTTAACAATCTTATATGTTTCAATAAGATAACCTCTCATCCTTCTAAACTCCAGAGTGTACAAGCCCAGCTGCTTCATTCTCTCAGCATATGACAGTCCCGCCATCCCGGGAATTAACCTTGTAAACCTACGCTGCACTCCCTCAATAGCAAGAATGTCCTTCCTCAAATTAGGGGACCAAAACTGCGCACAATACTCCAGGTGTGGTCTCACTAGGGCTCTGTACAACTGCAGAAGGACCTCTTTGCTCCTATACTTGACTCCTCATGTTATAGAGGCCAACATGCCATTCGCTTTCTTCACTGCTTGATAAAGGCCAACCAGCCATTCGCTTTCTTCACTGCCTGAAGAGCACTGCCAAAAGGGCCATTTGGCCTACTGTGACCATGCTGGCTGTCAGTTAGTTATCTATTATTAACCCTATTTCCCAGCACTCGTCCTGTAGTCTTTATTTCTTAGCATTTCAATTGTTCATCCAGACACTATAGTGCTGTGTGAGAATTTGTCTCTATCACCCCATATTCCAAATTTCAACCATCCTTTGGATGTAAAAAAAAATGTTTCCAAATCCCCTCTGAAGCTCCTACCCTTTTTCTTAAACGTTTGCTAAACCTGAAACTTGGAATCTCATATACTTTCCGAACCATCTGATTTACATGTGCTGCTATCTTCAGAAATTATAGGGTCATAAAGCTAGGGAACAGGCCCTTCGGCCCAACTCATCCATGCTGACCAATATGCCCCATCCATGTCTGGCCATTTCCCCACACCTGGTCCATATCTCTCTAAACTGTTCATATCCATATATCTGCCAAAACTCTTTTAAATATTGTTATTGTGCCTGCCTCAACTTCTCATAGCTTGTTCCATATACTCACCAATCTCTGTGTGAAATAATGGCCCCTCAGGTTCCTATTAAATCTTCCCCCTCTCACATTGAACCTATGCCCTCTAGTTATTGATTCCTTGAACATATACAGTACGCCAAGATCCTTGGTAGTTCCAAGAAATCCATACATTCGCTGTTATTAGTCTTATTAGCCCTCCCAAAATGCATCATCTCACATTTTCAGGAAGAAATGCTGTCTGCCATTGCTTTCCCATCTTCCCTTTGGCAGAATCATTCTATAGGTGAACACTATTCTTTTTACAGTCAAATTTCATGTTGCCTGTAAACATACACATACACATCATACTTCCTGTGTTTGTATCCAAATATTAATGTTACAAACTGCAAGTGTTCCAGCACCTAACTATGCAATATACCACTGTTCCCAAGCTTCCAATAGCAAAAATAAACTTCTCTCATCAAACCTCCACCCAAAGCCTCCTCCCAAAACCAAAATAGGGATCCAGTTTACTAAATGTTCTTAGATTCAATGGACCCTTTACCGTTCAGACCAGTTTCCCCATGTAGGTCTTTGCCAGAGGCCTTTTAGCCCAAATGAACCTTACTAACCTCATCGATTCACTTAATTACTGCAAAAACTTCAGTCAAATTTGTTGGATACAATCTCCCCGGAACAAAGTAATGTGGACTATCCTCGATTTATCCCTGCTGCTCCAAGTGCAAATTAATCTTGTCCCTGTATTGGTAAATAAGATACCCTTATACAGAAAGCTGTTATATTTGTTTGTTGTTCCAAGTGCATTAATTGTTCCCAGTTGTTCAAGTATTTACTACATGTTGCACATAATTATAAATTTTGTAAATCGCCACGCTTAGTGGAGTTAGCAAGTCACCAATTGTGCTCTATTTTATGCTTTAGAATTGGTCATCGGAAGGAAAGTTTTGTTAAAGCTTCCTCCTTCACGCTCATGAAAAAGCCAGTGAATTGGGATCACTCACAAGCAAAAACAAATAACATTCAAAATAGTGACTTTCAGGTTGTAACCAGTAACATCACAATAATAATACAAAATACCATAGGAAGAGGTGAATAAGAAAGTCTCTAAAACATTATCATTTCTCCATAACTATGAGAATTCTTTACCACAGGAAACAGACTATTGACCGACATCTACTACAAACCTACTGACTCCCATAGCTATCTTGACTACACTTCTTCCCACCCTGCTTCCTGTAAAGACTCTATCCCCCACTCCCAATTTCTCTGTCTATGCCGCATCTGCGCCCAGGATGAGGTGTCCTCATTCTTCAGGAAACAGGGGTTCCCCTCTTCCATTATAGATGAGGTTCTCACTAGGGTCTCCTTGATATCCCGCAGCTCCGCTCTTGCTCCCCCTCCCCCCATTCGTAACAAGGACAGAGTCCCCCTTGTCCTCACCTTCCACCCCATCAGCTGTCGCATACAGCATATAATCCTCCAACATTTTTTCCACCTCCAACGGGATCCACTACTGGCCACATCTTTTCATCTCCACCCATTTCTGCTTTCCGTAGAGACCGATCCCTCTGAAACTCCTTGGTCAACTCATCCCTTCCCACCCAAACCACCCCCTCCCCAGGTACATTCCCCTGCAACCGCAGGAGATACAACACCTGTCCCTTTACCTCCCCCCTCGACTCCAACCAAGGACCCAAACAGTATTTCCAGGTGAGGCAGAGGTTCACTTGCATCTCCCCCAACCTCATCTACTGTACCGCTGTTCCAGGTGTCAACTTCTGTACATCGGCGAGACCAAGCGCAGGTTCGGCGATCGTTTTGCTGAACACCTCCGCTCAGTCCGTCATAACCTGCCTGATCTCCCAGTGGCTCAGCACTTCAACTCCCCCTCCCATTCCCAATCTGACCTTTTGTGTCCTGGGCCTCCTTTGTCAGAGTGCGGCCCAGCGCACATTGGAGGAACAGCGCCTCATATTTTGCTTGGGTAGCTTACACCCCAGCGGTATGAATATTGACTTCTCTAACTTCAGATAGCCCTTGCTTTACCTCTCTCCTCATCCCCTCCCCCTTCCCAGTTCTCCCACCAGTCTTACTGTCTCCGACTACATTCTATCTTTGTCCCGCACCCTCCCCTGTCATCAGTCTCAAGAAGGGTCTCGACCCAAAACGTCACCCATTCATTCGCTCCATAGATGCTGCCTGACCCGCTGAGTTACTCCAGCATTTTGTGTCTACCTTAGAATTCTTTACCAATTGAACGGAGTGTAGTTGCATTTTAAAGTCTAACTGATGCTGAAAGGACTGTTGAGTGGCATAAATTATGGAATGTTACACCACAGAAGAAATCCTTTTAGTCCCTTGAGTGTGTGTCAGCTACGAGTGGAGCAATCCCATTAGTCTCAAATTAATTTTCCTCGCATACCTACCCTGTTGAAATCCCTGTTTGCTTGGTATGACTCTCTGCATAAATGTTATTTTGCTCTCATCCCTCTAGTATCCTGTGGGCAAAACTTTAAATCTGTGCCGCTGGCCCTTGAAACATTCACTTTCCTCTATTTACTTCATCTAAACCAATCACGATTATATTATCAAATCTACTTTGCTTCAAGGAAATAATGCCAACTTTTCCAATCTCACCTTTTATCTCAAATCTCCCATCCCTGGGATCAATGCAGTGAATCTTTTCTGCACCGTCTACACATCTACATATTTTTCCAAGAATGGTGTGCAGAATTGGATGTGATATTCCAGTCAATGCCTTAATTTCTGTGTTAGATATGTTCTATGTATGAATCCAAGGTTTCCCTGTGGTTTACTAATCACTAGCTCAACATGCCCTATCACCTGCTGAACAAAATGTGTTCCACCATGTTTTTCTGTTCCTGCACAACCCTTGTGGGAACTTGATATACAGTGCCCTCCATAATGTTTGGGACAAAGACCCATCGTTTATTTATTGCCTCTGTACTCCACAATTTGAGATTTGTAATAGAAAAAATCACGTGGTTAAAGTGCACAGTGTCCGATTTTATTAAAGAGTATTTTTATACATTTTGGTTTCACCATGTAGAAATTACAGCTGTGTTTATACATAGTCCCCCCATTTCAGAGCACCATAATGTTTGGGACTCATAGCTTCAAAGGTCTTTGAAATTGATCAGGTGTAATTGCCTCCTTAATGCAGGTATAAGAGAGCTCTCAGCACCTAGTATTTCCTCCAGTCTTTCCATCATCTTTGGAAACTTTTATTGCTGTTTATTAACATGAGGACCAAATTTGTGCCAATGAAAGTAAAAGAAGCCATTATGAGACTGTGAAACAAGAATAAAACTGTTAGAGACATCAGTCAAACCTTAGGCTTACCAAAATCAACTGTTTGGAACATCATTAAGAAGGAAGAGAGCACTGGTGAGTTTACTAATCGCAAAGGTACTGGCAGGCCAAGGAAGACATCCAGCTAATGACAGAAGAATTCTCTCTATAATAAAGAAAAATCCGCAAACACCTGTCCGACAGATCAGAAACACTCTTCAGGAGTCAGGTGTGGATTTGTCAATGACCACTGTTTGCAGAAGACTTCATTGTTGAATCCCTGCCAAGGTCTCCATTTTCATCGCCAGGGATGCTGTTTCAATCTCCTGTTCTACCACCAATCGCATCTCCGGGGAAGGGAGAAAATGCAGGAATGTACCGTACGCTTGCAGGTCGCATCTGAAAGCCCACCCTAAAGTACCCGGGTCACGATTGAGACTGACCATCAACCCCTAATCAGCATTCTGAACAAACCGATACACGCTTCTCCAGGACGCCTCCAACGTATGTTGCTGCAGCTACAGAAGTATGACATTGTTCTAACCTACAAACGTGGCAAGGACATGCACCTGGATGACACCCTGTCACGTACTCCACGGAAGGCCTGGCAGAGCATCACCAGAGAAGACACCCAGCAACTGGTGATGTCCGTGAATCGCAGACTTCAAGCTGTCATTGCATGCAAAGGATATGCAACAAAATACTAAACATGACTACTTTCATTGACATGACATTGTTGTGTCCCAAGCATTATGGTGCCCTGAAATGGGGGGGCTATGTATAAACACTGCTGTCATTTTTACATGGTGAAACCAAAATGTATAAAAAGTGGCCTTTATTAAAATCTGACAGTGTACTTTAACCACATGTGATTTTTTCTATTACAAATCTCAAATTGTGGAGTACGGAGGCAAATAAATAAATGACGGGTCTTTGTCCCAAACATTATGGAGGACACTGTGTAGTCTGTGAATACAGATTTCGATTGTAACTTATTTTTTAAGCTATTTGGAGTCATGGGCAACAGCCAAGACGTTTCCAGTCAGATTTTTCTACTCCTTTCTTCAGGAAGCTTCACGCAAAGGATACTCTCCTAATGTGGCTGAGGTTGAGTACCACGGATCACAAACGGAGATTGATTAGTAAGGGCGTCAAAGGTTAAGGTCAAGGGACAAGGCAGAAGAATGGGGTTGAGAGGGAAAAATAGATCAGCCATGATCGAATGGCAGACTCGATGGGCCGAATGTTCAAATTCTGTGTTCTTATGTCTTATGGTCTTATCAGCAGCTGATCCAAGAGTCAGTGACTCATATCTCAAGTATTTCATTGCACATAGACAGGTGGGAATTGGGAGTCTTGTTTCATTTGAACGTTGGCAACTGAAAGTGTATGTAAAGGCACATGAGAGCCACAGGCTCCTGCAGTGAACTCTGTCATTTGAACTGAACTCTAATTAGAACAAATAAGCAGACCAACTGCAATACTGGACCTTGGTTTGCTATATATTAGGAATAGTTATGTTATGGGTATTATGTCACCACTGTAAGCTGATATTGAGACATGGTGATGAAATTGATAGGTTTGTAATGTGTGAGCTCCTGCCACACCATGCAAGTCAAGTAATATATTTTGGCTTAAGCCTTGAGGCTGGAAGTCAAATGATCTTGAAGATATCCACTTGTCAAGTAGCTGTCTTTGTGTTTTTTTGTAAACAGAAAATGCTTGGAATTCAAACAATGAGGACATGGCTATGCTTTTATTTAGCTTAAGATAAAAATCAATGTTCAGGGACTAGCATTCCTCCATTTGTGATGCTTAGAGGAAGCTCAGAAAATCAAGTATATTCATTGGATTCACCAACTAATTACAGGCTTGTTCAGGCTTTAGGATGCGAGTGATGTGGCGTGATTATCTACCACTGCCAGAGGGGTTGAACCTGATCTAGTCAACCAATAATTTTTAAGGCTTGTAATATTTTTTATTATTGTATTTTGTGTTGGTAAACTTGTTTTTTTAGGACAGAAATTATGAAGCAATTCAAAGGCGTGCTTCGTGCAAACGTGGACGAGTGAAGCAATGGACACTGCTTTGACTATTTCGAAGTGTATTTTCTTTACAGCGATGCATATAGGCTTTATACTCGTGGGTATCAGCCTAATGCCACGTGAAGCCGAGTTATACCATATTTTTCACATCCATCTAGATGCAAAGGCAATTAAGCTATGCAGAGGTGTACTCACTGAAAATATTTAATACTAGTGAAATGATAAAGCAGGCATAGCCTGTAGCATTGCTGAATTTTGAAATCTAGAAACTTCTCAATTTATATCAATATTGTCATTTCCGGTAAACCAGAATTTATAATTTTTTATATTGCATTCACTGTCTAAATGTAAAGAAATGTACAACTCCGTTTTGCAAGCGGCCGATTGAACCAACCAAGCATTTATTGATGAACTACTGGTTATGGCAGGTCTATCACAAACAAAGTTGTTATGGCAGCATTTTGAATTGTTCTATAAATATCACAAAAGGAATTTTGGCTCAGCTGCCATTTTCCTCCACTGTACAGTCTTGGTATCATCATAAAAGCCTCTTTAGTTTCTTCAATCAAAACATTGTTAAGACCCACCTCTTTTGATCAAGCTTTTGGCCAGCCGCCTTAGCATCACCTTCTAGCCAAGTCACATTTTTTTTGATGGAATATGTTGCATCTTAGGACAATTTACTGCAAGGAAAGTGTTGCATGAATACAATTGTTGTTTTGTGTTAATATTCTATATCATTACCATTTGATAACACTAACGTTATTGTAAGAACAATTTGTTTTAATGTTGGATACATTGAGTGGCAGGAATAAACCTTTTTGTTAGAATAGCTAATTTGTAAGCATTCATAGAGTCAGAACTGTACAGCATGGAAATGAGCCCTTCAGCCCACCTTGTACATGCTGACCAAGTTGGCATATGGACTAGTCCCATTTGCAGCATTTGGCCTGTTGCTCTTTAAACCCTTCCTACCCATATATCTGTCCAAAGGTCCCTGCGTGTGAAGATTGTAAGTAAAAGCAATTGTTTAGTTAATCATTTGGAATTGGGGGTGCCTTGCGGCAGCGGCCTCTGCAGTCCGTCTGTCATTTAAAAAAAATTTGGTCCTGTTGAGTGTATAATTTGGTTGTAGTTTATATATTGTTTTTAGCTGTGTATATGTGGGGGGGGGGGGGGGTGGGGGGAACTTTTAAATCTCTTTCCTGTACGGAGGACACGACCTTTTCCCTGTCGGGTCTCCGTTGTTGTTGGGGCCTAGCACCGTGGAGCGGCCTCCAACCGGAACGACCTGGGGGCTCCAGTCGCAGAGCCTGCGGACTCACCATCGTGGAGCTGGCCGACTTCGGAACGTGGAGAGCTGTGGTGGTGCGCGGCTGCGACCCGACTTCGGAGCTTCGGAGGCTCCAGCCGCAGGCCCGGTGGACGGTGACATCGGGAGCTCACAGGTTCCTGGTGGGAGACCGCTTTTCGGAGCTCCCGCAACGGCAACTTCTCCCGCCCGAATTGCGGGGTTGAAAACGACCCGGAGTGGGGCCTTACGTCGCCCTTCGCGGCTTTAACGGCCGCGGGACTTACCATCGCCCGCCAGGGGCTTTAACATCAGGAGAAGAATGGAAAACAGGGGAGAGACAATGACTTTGCCTTCCATCTCAGTGAGGAGGAGATTCACTGTGATGGATGTTTGTGTAAATTGTGTGTCTTGGTAATTGTTTCTTCTTGTTGTATGACTGCAGAAACCAAATTATGTTTGAACTTCATTTGAGGTTCAAATGACAATAAACGATATTGTATTGTATTGTATATACAGGGAATAAACTAGGAATGTTATAGATCAGTGCGTTCTATTTACATTTTGGAAAAGTTACTAGAATTTGAACAAGGCATTAACCTTGGTAGATGGACAAATCTTATATAGTCTTATATATCATCATACGCAATATTTTTGGCATATTTTCTTACTTCCCCCAGAAGTTATCCCCACATATGGCCATGTGGTAGGAATGAGGGAACGTGGGACACAGGCCATTCATAATAATATCCAAGCTATTTACCCATCGACCAACTGATTGCTTAAAATGATGATTCATTATTCATCTTCTCAGAAAATGGTATGAGTCAATCTGGGATAATTTCATGAAAATAAAAGCAGAAAATGATGCAATTACTCAGCAGGTCAGACAGCTTCTGTGGTGAGAGGAACAGAGTTAAAATTTCAGGTCAATGACCATTCTTTAGAAATAGTGAAGTTCACAAAGCAAATGAGTTTGTAAGTTATAGGAGCAGAATTAGGCCATTCGGCCCATCAAATCTACTCCACCATTCAATTATGGCTGGAAATGTTTAAAGTAACAGAGAGGGAAGAGGGTGGTGGGGGCAGGTTGACGGAAAGAGTAAAGAATAAAAAATATATTTTTATTGAGTCTCCATGACACATATGATGGTGGTGCCAGTTAAGTAACAAGATGAGATGGTGTTTCCCAAGTTTATTTGGAACAGACAAGCAGGTGAGAGTGAGATGAACTTAAGTTGAGGATCACTTTAGAAGTTTGCATGGAGTCATTGTACAAAACCATCATCTAATCTGCATTTAGTTTGTCCAGTACGGAGGAGAGAACATTGTAAGCACCTAGTGCAGTACAGGGAGTCATAGACGGTATGGTCCTCAGGACCTTAAAAGAAGTGGAGTTGCGGAAAGTATTTGGAGTGGTAGTGGGAGAAGTTGTGACAGTGTCATTATGCTGAAAGTAGCAGAAACTATGTACTTTGAACGTGGAAAAGATTGGAGAAAATAATGAGGACAAATGGAACCCTATCTTGCTCCTGGTCGAGAAAGAGGGGATAAGGGCAGAAAAGTGCTGAAAATGAAAATTAGTTGGAAACCTTGTGAACTATGGTGGAGAAAAAGAAGGAGACTTATTGGTAGCCATATTGGGAAAGGTGTTATGATCAGCCAACGTGACATCTTTCAGTGACCTTTGGTCTTCATGCTATCACAGATATTCCCTTTGACCCCTCCATCACTCCCCCTTCTTTGAAACTTTCTAATATTTCTATCTAACATTTCCTAGTTCTGATGAAACAGATGCAGCACAACTAAGTGTTAGGCATACATTTGTGTGTACATTGGGTGAGTTTGTGTCCACCTTATACCACAGATGAAGACACAAAGTTATTCCATGTTCAAAAGGAAGACTGGTGAATGACTTGGACTATAGATCCTTCCACTCCACTCCAATTCACTGCCTGCCACTTATTTGATCATTGACAAAGATGTATGTCATCTGTCAGTCCTCTCTGGTGGGAATTATAGGGTGATTCAAATGAATGAATGAATGTTATAAATATAAACCGATTTGAATTACTGCATGCTCTTTTATGCAGCATTAAGATTTTGTGCTTTATTTTTTCACATGGGGTTTATGGTACCATGAATGATTAATTTGGGATCTGCTTAGCCACAAGATTTCATTGCAGAAATGTTCTGCTGTGACAGTCGACAACAAACTCACCTCTCAAACTGGAAGGTCCACATCCCCTTCCAGAGGTTTGAACAGATGATCTAAGCTAATACCAGCAAACTACTGTAAGCACTCTGCAGATAGTCCTTTCTTTCCTTTCAAGCAAATGTCAAAGATCCCGCAGCATTACTAGAAGAGAAATGTGATTTCCCAGGAGTGACTCAACTGTCACACATGTAGTCGTGGGACCTTAAAGCATTATGATTCACTGGAATATTTCCCCCATTAAAACGATGACTGCACTTCAAAGATACATTGGTTCTTAAGCAAGTGAAATGCAGTGTGTAACTGCAAATTATTACTAGAAAGTGCCATTGCTTTTGTTCTTTGATGTCAACTTTTCTGGAAAGAAATTAAATAATCATTGATTTTTTTCTGCAATTCAGATTTTTATTATTATTGTGGTGATTTATCTTAGATAGCCTTAACAGATTTTAAATAGTCTTTTTCTTCCTTTCTCTCCTTTTAACAGAGACTGCATTTGCCTCCAGACTTGTCAGACACAGTGAGCCGATCAAGCAAACAAGATGTGGCAGAATCAGCCAAACTGCTGAGCTCAGGATGTGGTGGTGTAGCCAGCGGCAATAAGCACCTGGACTTCTAGTGACTTTTGTTGAGTCATTTCACTCTGTATTCTCATCATATGTAAAGTGTTATTATAAATCATTAGTGTATAAATAAAAGCAATAAATGTTATTGTCTGGTTCATTAGTAAGTACATTCTCACCATAACCCTTGTAATTGGCACACATCGCAGTGATAATGAGTTGACCATGTGAAGGATTTTATCAAATAGAACTCCCTCTTGTTTACACGTGAATCAAAATCAGGCCATAAAATATTTATTTGTGGTCAGAGGACAGAAAATTGCAAAGGAAGCCAGGTTGGATTTGTTGAATTACTATATCTACAGGATTTTGCAAACCTTTGTCTCTGCATTTTGAAGAAACAACGTCTTTGTCTTTGCGCATACACCCATTTGCTGCTCATTCTTTGCAAGGCGGATTCTAAGAGATGTGACAAGCTGCTACTTCATTTCAGGTTCTTAAGGAACTATTTATAAATATGTGTTAATAACTAAATTATAAAGAAATTAATGTGCAATAAACACAATCCATTTGGAGCTTCCCAGCACAACGCAAACTTTCTGTCAAGAGAAAACTAATTGAATTCTTACTATAGCAAATTCTACTCTTCACATAAGGGCTCAAGATATGTTGTGGGAATATTATCAGGCAAAACATAACAGCAAGCCACTGACAGAAATGTTGGTCAAAGACATAGGTTTTATGAAGACCTATGAAAGTAGGAGAGACCTAGATGTTCAAGGAGGGAATTATTGCATGTAGAGGTCAGGTAGTAGACTCGCCTCCATAAATATTGTTGATGTATGAACACAGGTTTCGAAAAGAGCTAAGATTTCAGAGAATTCAGAATCATGTTAACATTGTCATATACACTAGGGTCCAATGAAAATTCCAGTTCTTCAAGTTCATAGCATAATCAATAAATAACATAACTACCCAATAAATACAATGACAAAGCTAAACAGCAGACTGCAGCAATGATTGTAGTACAATCTGAGTAACATATAATAAAATGCCAAAGTGAATGAGGTTTATTAGTTGCAGAGAAAAGGTAGAAGTGAGAAAAGGGAATGGCCAGAATGGCAAGCATCCTTGACATTACTTATGGCCTTCCTCATGCAACACACTGTGAGACTGGACTGGATGAACCGAAGTGATGAGCCTGTAATAGATTGGGATGTGTTCACCATTCTCTGCTGGTTAAGGAGGTCAAGATCAGAGTAGTTGCCAAACCAATTTGAGATCCATCCCGCCAAAATATGTTCATAGTGCATCCGTAGAAGTTTTGAGAGAATCCTCCTGGACAAGCTCAATCTTATCAGATGTCATAAAAGATAAATACACTGATGTGCTTTCTTGATCCTGCATCAATGTGCAGGAACCAGGTTAGGTTGCTGGTGACATGGATGCCAACAAACTTAAAGTTGTCGACCATTTCTACAGCAGCTTAATTGAAGAGGACAGAATTGTGTTCACCTGTCCTTAGAAGAACAACCAACATCTTTTGTATGCTAACATTAAGGGCTAGGTTGTTGTTCCGACACCATGACACAGGGTTCGCAATCTCTTTCATGTAGTCCATCTCATCGTTGTTGATCCAGCCAAAAACAGTAGTAGCATAGGTTAATGTAAAGATCAATTTGTTGCTCTACTCAGCCACTCAGGTATGGGTGTTCAGGACTAGAACGGAGGTCTGGGAACACAATCCAGAGAGACACCAGTGTTGAGGGTTAAAGTGGAGGAAATGTTATGATCAATTCTAACTGATAGAGATCTGTTGATCAGGAAGTCCAGAAGCCAGGTGTTGATGAATGCCTCAAGCCAAGGTCCAGAAGTTTAAGGATGAGTTTATACAGTATTGTGGTGTTGAAGGACGAGCTGTAGTCAAAGAAGAGTATCCTAACATTGGGGATCTTACTGTCAAGGTGATCCAGAGCTGAATGTAGTGCAAGGGAGATGGCATCTTCCATAGACTGTACGCAAATTGTCCAGGGGACTGGTGCTGGTGTGGGCCATTACCAATCTTTCTAAGCACTTCATTATGGTTAATGGTGGAGCTACTGTGCGGTTGTCATTAGGACTTGCAGGACTATTGGAGGTGGCACGCAGTGAGACAGGCAAGGCCACAGATAAATTGATGGCACTAATATTTTAAAGCATTAAGAGCAAAATTATTTAAGTAAAAAGACTAAAATGTTGCAGTTCCATTTCTGAGGATTGACAAGCAATTAAAAATAAATGATTTGTCAACAAAAAAAATCAGGTCAGAATAAGGTTTGGTTAGTTTATAGGTGCTATGTTACAACTAATACTGAACACACAGATTCCCAATTAAAACATGAATAGACGTGAATGGATTTGATACACAAAATAAACTCTATCTGTTTGGTTTGGGATAGCAATGCATACACTTTATGGTATTATCTTGTTTAATTGGATGATTCGTTTCCTCTATCTGTTTAACTTCATCCAATGTAATGCTAAATAATAGACCTGTAAAGAGAAATAATAAATGTTCAGTTCTTGGATTGAGGATTGAATGAGCAATTTATGCATTAATTATTCATCCTTAATTCCTTTGTACTATGAAGATAATTAAAAGTCAACCACGTTGGTGGGTCCGAAGGTGCATATAGACTGGACCAGAAGGAGGTGGCAAATTCCCTTCAATGAAGGAAAGTGAGGGGAGGGGTTAGGGGGAGGGGAGATTTATTAGGCACATGAGGGGCAACTATTTACACAGAGGGAGGTGGGTATGTGGAATGAGCTACCAGAGGAAATGGTTGATGCAGATACAATAACAATATTTAAACGAGGTTTGGACAGGGACATGGATAGGAAAGGTTTAGAGGGATTTGGGCCAAACATGGGCATGTGGGAGCAGCTAGGATGGGCACATTGGATAAGTTCAGACCTATGGGCCTGTGTCCATGCTGTATGATCCGAAAGAGAAATAGTGAACTAGAGTGGCAATGGGATAGCAAATTAAAGTTGCAATTAAAATTGAATTAACATTTATCAGAAAAACAATTACCAATCTGCATTTGTATTTTGCATTGTTGAGAAGGACACATTGTGACCACCGATTAATTTAAGCAGAGTGGAAGAGTTGGAAAGACTGGCTCCCTACTTTGCAGGAAGGGAAGTGATGAAAGGAGTTGGCTGGAAAAATGTTATTTGATTGGAAATGGTAAGCAGAGGGAGTGGAGAGGACAAGGGAGTCACAAAGGGAGCAATCCTCTAAAACAATGACAGGGAGCAGAGGGATTTGTGAAATCTTAATGGAACTATTTCATGGGATGCTAAATCTGTCAAAGCAGGAGAGATAGAGCAGACTACGCTTATGCACCTTGGATATGGGGGAAGTGATTTGTGATGTCTTTGATATATACAACTTTCTTAGAGGCCTCAACAGACTAGATATAAGGAATGTGTGTTCCCCCTTTTTGCCGAGTAGAGAATTAGATGTCACACTCTCATAAGGAGTAATCTATTTAGGATTGAAATTAGGAAACATCTCCAGTTAGAAGAAGGGTTGTGGCGGTTTATCAATAATTGCACTCAAACTAAGATCGATTGATTTCTGCACTTTAGAAAAATTGAGGGATTTGGGGTTAGAGCAGAAAACCTGTGAATTACAGAGCAAGTTTGAAGGTAGAAATGGACTGCTCTTGCTCCTAGCTCTTATGTATTTAAATGTTAGTATTAGTAAAAATGATGATCAAGCTGTCAAATTGTAAAGACCCAGATGATTCATTAATAATTCTTTTAGTGAAAGAAACCTGGCACCTTTCCCCCACTGTGACCTTTATGTGACTTCAATCCTACACCAATGTGAGTGACTCAGTGATGCCCTTGCAAGAAATATAGTAATGTCACCAACCTCACAAAGCATCAAGTAATACACAATAAATGCAGAATTTACGAAGGATGCCCATACCTCTGCATATCAATGTAGAAAACAATCAGAGCTCTTTTACATATATACATATCAACTCAAACATTTTACCAATATTGCTGAAATGCAATCCGGTGTTACAACATAGAAAGAGTGTTAAGGCCAAATATTTTCCAGGTCTGGTATCATTAAATGATTACCAATGTTCTTGCACTGAATAGTTTTCTCTTTGCAGTTAAATTAATTGAAGTTCGAAGATAAGCCACAATCTAAGTAGCATTTTGGATCATTGCAGCAACTTACATTTAAAGTTTCAAATTGTCTCAAAACATTTTAATATGTAAATTGGAAAATAAAAATTCTGTTGGTAATAAGTTAGTTATGAATGTTTATCAATCTTCAAGCACTCTTTAAGGTATCAACCAGACTAGTGATTGTACTAAGGTTAAACCCAAAATTGCTGGAAACACTCAGCATGTCAGGCAGCATCTTTGGGAAGAGAAACGTTTTAGGTTCAAGACCCTGCGACCCTCTGGACTAGTGGAGCTAATTTCTACCCTTTTTGTGTTTCAGGGATCTGCTCGTGTGTTAAAAGATCTGAAAAATTCACTTTTTTTTTGCAAATTTATAAATCCAAATTCTTTATTTAATCTTAGTTATTTTCTGGATGGCACTATTTTCTAACAATACAATGCTAGCTATTATCCCAACATCCTTTTTTCTATCTCACCATGTCCTTTATTAGCCTCCTCGAAGACTGAACAGGCATCACTGTCAGCCAGAATCGTCTTCAGATTAGTGTGCTAGCTATAACTGTCATTTACGCTAGAAACCCATGTCAAAACTGTCCATCATTACCTATCCTTAGCTATTTATGTATGCCTCCTAGTGCAGCCTCACATTTATTTTATTTAACAAGAGTTGATGCCCTTGATAAGCTAGTGCAGGTGTTATATCTAAGTGCTGTTTTAGGATTTCATTTTTATTTAAATTCAGCAGTAAATGATTAGAGTCAGATTAATGCAATTTCTTTATTGCATTTCAGTTGGCATCTGCTGACTCTTTAAAGGCTATCTGATTATCCCACTCATTCCCCATTGGTAATTTTTTCCCGTTTAAGCATTTAACTAAATGTAAAAATTTCTGAAGAAAATACAGTACACAAATAATCTATGGATGTTCTAAGAATGTGAGTGAAGTACGTAACTCAGTACACATATAAATTCAGTCTGAGGGATTGCTCTAGGTTAATACGCAAGTTTTGCTTCAGAGATTTATAGGCCTCTACATTTTTAAAAAATCAGATCCTTTTCTGTTGTATTTAAGGTAATATCTTTCCAGGATAATGCGAATGTGCCTTTTTTATTTTGCAGATAATGAAAAGAACTATTGTTTAATCAAACAAAGATTACCAAGCTATTCTTAACATCCTCTGCAAACACTGTGTGACTTTAAGTATATTGTATATCTATTTCTGCATTATCTTTAGAGCTCACCCTTAATTTGCCTCCAGCTGAGAGGATGCTCAAGATGGTAGCTGTAAGCAAAGTATGGTGATCACAGTCGGCAATGAATTGAGTCATCAGTATAAGATGGGCTTCCTCTAGATTAATGCAATTGTTCCATACCCGCACACATGTATATATAAATTTCACATCAGAAACAGAGTAGCACAGTCCAAGAACACTCCGTTTGTGTTACAATGTCCACGCCAAACATGATGCCAAATTAACTTAATGTCTTCTGCCAGCACATGATCCATATGCTGGCAGAAGACCATTTGCTGGCTATTCAGAAGCCTTTTAAGTGCCACTATCATATATGCCTCCACCACCATCCCTGACAGTGCATTCCAAGCACGCACCGCTCTGTATAAACTTGCCCAGCACATTTCCTTTAAACTTTGCCACTCTCACCTTAAACCTATGCATTCCATTTTTGACATTTCCACCCTGGGAAAAATGTTCTGACTGTCTACCCTGTCTATGCCTCTCATAATGTTATATACTTCTAACATTTCTCCCCTCAGTCTCCGACGCTCCAGAAAAAAACTATCCAAATTTGTCCAATCTCTCCTCATAGCTAATATCCTCTAATCCAAGCAGTATTCTGGTAAACCTCTTCTGAATCCTCTCCAAAGCCTCCACATTTTTCCGGTAATAGGGGGACTAAAACTGCAAGCATTACTCCATGCATTAACCAAATTCTTAAAAATGGTGTCATGACTTCCTGACTCTTATAACCAATGCCCCAATCAATGAAGGTAAACATACCATACGCCTTCTTTACCACTCTACCTACTTGTGCTGCCACTTTCAGGGAACTATGGACCTGGACCCCAATATTCTGCTGCACATCAATGTTATCATGGATCTTGTGGTAACCTTATACCGACCCACAGTCTGCACTGAGTTAAATCATCACTATTAAGAAGGGCTTCATCTGAATTGATGCATTTCCTATACATGTTACATATGCATTTACATTTCATATCATAATCCCTGGCCAGTTTAAAAGTAAACTAGAGAGTGCAAATGACAGACTACCCTAACACATATCCTTAAACATACTTAGATTAAATGCACCAGATAATGCATTGTACTGTTAACTAGTAGAGAAGAGAGATGAAGTTACGTTTCTTTTTTTAAAGAATGGCTCTATGCAGTAATGGTTATCACTGATTTTGATACATATGTTATACATATATTCAAATATACATATACATGTACACACATGTGGGAAGAACTAAATAACAATCAAGACAACTGGGAAACCAATGTTGAAGTGCAATCCATTAACGGCTGCATATTCATGTTGGACAACTCTGTTTAAAAGCACAAACCAATTATAGATGGGAGGGGAAAGATTTAAGAGGGACCTCTAGGGTAATTTGTTCACTCAGAGGGTTGACTATATCTGGAATGAGCTGCCAGAAGAATCTATAGAAGTGGATACAAATCTAAATTTTAAAAGACATTTTGTCAGATATATGGGTAGGAAGGGTTAAGAGGGAGATGGGACAAATGCAGGAAAATTGAACTATCCCAATGTGCCAAATTGATTGGCATGGACAAGGTGGGCTGAAGGGTCTGTTCCAGTATTGTTGGCTCTATAGCCCTATATGAGAACCTTGTCCAATACCATTGATGGCATTCAATTGGCAAATTGGTACTGATGATTTGGTACCTTATCTGTACAGAGGGCAAAACAAGGACAAACCACAGTGAATATTTCTTTGAATAGATGAGGATCAACTACAGGCAAGGAGTAATTCATTCATTTAAGGAGCAATCAAATGAAATTGTGATTGGTAACCTTGTGTCT
Source organism: Malacoraja senta (assembly GCA_038087875.1). Classification (NCBI taxonomy): domain Eukaryota; kingdom Metazoa; phylum Chordata; class Chondrichthyes; order Rajiformes; family Rajidae; genus Malacoraja; species Malacoraja senta. Next base: position 9,525,410 of record CM075979.1, on the reverse strand, counting down.
CTCATTTCCCTTGCCGTGATTTTCAACTGTTCAGGCTCCAACTTCCACCACTAAATATCACTGCCAGCCCGCCTTCAAGTTTCTCCTAAAAATGATCTCTGACCAAGCTTTTGGTTAGCTCTCTCCTTACCTCTTCCTTGTGCTTGTTGTCAATGATTGAGCCTTTGTGAAGAAACATGGAGGGTTTTGCTACATTAAAGACACTATTGAATATCAAGCAATTGTTTTCTGGAAGGTTATGGTCAAATGGGATGATGTGCTTTTATCATCTGCACCTTATTAGATGTAAAATACTGTGGGGCATCCTGACAAGAATGTAAATGGTACTATATAAATGCAAGCCCTTTTCTCTGCCAGGAGATAAGCAAGTCATTTTAAGACATTTAGTGATGTTCTGACAGACACATTAATATTCCTGCCATGTTTGGCTTTCCTCAAGTCAGTTGCTTGCTATATGGATAATAAGGTTAGAATAAAAGGTTGTAAGTGCCATATTATTTGCTATCCTTTTAAAGTGATTATGACAATGTTACAATTATATAACAGATGCTATTTCAGGGAAATGAACCGAATAAAAAAACACAGCCAACACTTGAAGTGTCGCTTTTTTATTGAAAGAAACACAAATGCAGTTTGTCATATGACCTTTTGTAAAGAAAATTTAGTGAAACAAAAGATCATCTAGAGCAAACCTAACCACCTGTCTTGGGGAAAATAGTCAAATTTATTGCTGCATCCACTGTGTATTTAATAGATTTTACACTGCTCCCTAGCAACCAGTTCACCAGATAACATTTTTTTAATATGTAACAACAATAGACTCAAATCTCCTCACAGAGCACTTAGCATCAAAACAGGCAATGTTACGAGAGGAAGGGGTTTGATCATTTTAAAACTTTCCATTAAATTTTACAATCATTTTATTTTTTCACTGCATCAAGATCAGAAAACAACTTATCTAGCACCTGAAACCACTCACACCTTCCCATAGTTCAGATTCTTTTTTTTTGGCTTAACCTTTGATGTATCTCATAATCTTACTGAGAATGAGGACTAAATATGAAATTCACCAGTAAAAGAGTGATACATGCATGATTTCTGCAGTTTTGGCTTATGGTTCAGATCCAGCAAGCTTGTTTGCCTGTCATAAGGTTGGTCATCTTACAGCAAGTTCCAGCTGGAAAATGAGGCATTTCTTGCCTCAATTCTTCAAAAACATTGTCAGAATCCTTACTCATATTACCGTTGAACAGTAAAATTCTCTGCTTGACTAGTCTGCACAAGTCAAGTGGGATATTTCTCAACATGGAAGAATATTATCATCATATTTTATTGACGTACATGTGTGTATCAAATAACGCAGGAGGTAACGTTCCTTCTGAATCCTGCACTGTTTGCGTGCTGCAGGTATTACTTTGATACAAGGGCAGCTGATGTAAGGGATGTTTGGTTCACGTTGGCATTAGTATTAGCATACATGTAACTCGCACACACCAGACATATGCACCATAGGGAGATCTTGTTGTCAAGCAGCATGAATGCTGATTTTACACCAGCATTGCCATTTTGGAGCTCAACACTCTAGCTAATGCCTTCTCTTAATCTCACACAGCTGAACACATATTCCACAACAGGAAGGAAGCCCACCAGAGTGATATGGTGAAAAGCAGGTGGGATCAAAAGGCAAAAGGCATTAAAGGCATATATTAGGATGCATAACAGTAAAAGATGATCGTGCGGGTGTAAATGGGAGCAGTTGAATCTTAAATTGTTGATGAATCCAAAAGCCATCAACAGATTCTGAATACCCTTGTACCTTAGCCGGGCCTATGAGCTGAGCAATGATCTCAGGCCAGCGGTGATGAGTGCTATCTCATCAATGGGGATAGGAAACCAAAGAAATACTCTGCCCTCTTTAGCTTTCTTGGTGTTGCAGACAAGGGAAAGAGGGTTAGTGAACCCATGCACAATGTGAACGATGTGGTCATCATGGTTGGAAACTGAATGCTGTGGAATAGGAATGTGAGGCTTGTGACAGTGGGGAAGTGAAGGTGAGCTGAATATATAAACATATATAAACATTGGATGTGAATCCTAATTGTTGGAATTCTTTTATGAGGTGTGTGGACTGGGTGGCCAATGCCATCTTCTACGCTGTTGTGAGCTGGGCTAGCAGGGCGAAGGCCGCAGATGCCAACAGAACCAACAAACTCATCAGGAAGGCAGATTCCGTCCTGGGACTGGATTTGGATTAATTGGATGTGGTCTCGGAAAGGAGGATGTTCCTCAAACTGGACAATACATCTCAACCCCTCCAACACACACTGGTCAACCCGAGCAGCACCTTCAGCACAGACTGGTCCCACCAATGTGCAGCACAGAACGCCAAAGGAAATACTTTTTCCCTGTGGCTATCAAACTGTGCAACTCCTACCCCTTCTGTCGTGGAGTAACCCACCCCCCCCCCCCCCATCTTTGCATGTACCTCATCGTGGAGTTTTCCACTCGATAACTTAATTTCATGTATATGCAATATTACATATGTGCTGTGCAATAACTGGTCACTTATATGTCATTGTTATTATAATGTACATGACACTTTCAATGCTGTGTAACTATATTTTGACTGGTGGCAGACCAATTTACCTCCGGGATAAATAAAGTTGTATCGTTATGTATTGTATCGTATGTGAGACTAGCGATGTACTGGGTGCCTTTATGGCTTTAGAAGATGGTATCTGGGAGTTGAATAAATTAATTTGTGTTGCACTTTGGCCATGTCGAGTGGGACTTGACTCCAGACATTGACCACTAGCTGGAAGAAGTCTGAAAAAAGGTCTGAACGGGTGTTCTGACTTGAAACGTCACCTATTCCTTTTCTCCAGAGATGCTGCCTGACCCGCTGAGTTACTCCAGCACTTTGTGCCTATCATTGAACACTACAGCCATCAACACCCAAGGTTCTTCTCCTGGAACCCTTTGGATGGGACTTTCTTTCCATCATCAACCGCTGAAGTACAGTGTTATTCTTCCAAAATATGACATTATTATTTATTTATCCATGTAAGAGTGGTGTCAACACAATTTTCATCACATTATCCATTTGCTCGGTCCATCACAGGTACCGACCTCCCCACCATCGAAGGCATCTGAAGGAAGCACCGTCTCAAAATGGCAGCCTATATTATCAAAGTCCAACGCTCTCATTTCATTACTAGCATTGGGAAGAAGGTACAAAAGCTTGAAAACCATGACCACCAGATCAGGGTTTTCCAACAGGCCACGCAGCATAAGGTGGGACTGGAGGAACTCAGGGGGTCAGGGAGCATTTGTGGAGGGAATAGTTTTGTGTTGGAACCCTTCTGATAGCTGTGGGGAAGTGTCTGATAGCTGTGGGGAAGAACTTGTTCATCAGTCTAAAGAAGGGTCCTGCTCTGAAACATTAGCTATCCATGTTGTCCAGAGATGCTGCCAGACACTCTGAATTACTCCACCACTTTGTGTCCTAGTTGTTCTTAAGCCTGGACATCTGAGGTTTCAAGCTACTGTATCTTCTCCCAGAAGGTAGAAGAGAGAAAAAGGAAATGGCCAGGGTGGCAGGCATCGTTGATGATACTCCCAGCCTTCCTCAGCTAACGTACCATGAAGATGGACTGGATGAAAGGACGTAACAAGCCTGTGATGGACTGGGTTAAGGTTCAAGCAGTCACAGGCAAGGTCAAATGGAACTAAAGCGGAATAAATCCCCAGAGCCTGATGTATCCCAGGCTATGACCGGAGGCAACGAGATTGCTGGATCCCTGACAGATTTAAAAATCTGTAGCCTACAGGTAACATGCCAGATGTTTGATTGAGAGAGTAAATGTGGTGTTTTTATTCAAGAAAGGCAGCAGGAATAATGCAAATAATCACAGACCTGTAAATTAGTGGTAGGGAAGTTATTCCGAGGGATAGAATTTATCTATACTTGGAAACAGGGCCGGCCTTAAGAGTTGCGGGGCCCAATTGGGAACAATTTTGGTGAGCCCCAGGTTCCCAGCCAAGGTCTGTAGATTCATAGAAATATAATTAAAGTCTATTATAGACTTTATATCTCTATGGTAGAATGGAAAGTAATCAAAATGTGCACTTAAAAAGTGCATGCGACTTAATGGACCAAACAGATCTAAGTTACATTTTAATATAAAATTGCATACATGTAAGCCTACAAGTAACAAACAAAATGTGTAGATCACCTCTGAAAAGTACATAGTTACAATACCACTTCTCTTAGTGACTGTGAAATGAAAAAAAAAGTAATTTAATTAAATAGATCCTCTTCGGAATAACGGAAGATGGTCCAGAACTAAATGTGTTTCAAAAGAAACTAATGGACTATGGGTTAATAACTGGAAAAAAGCTAATTCTAAAATTTTGGAAGAAGGCTCCAATACCAACTATAAATATGTGGATTTCAAATATGTTTGAAACATTACACCTTGAAGAGATAAGACTCCTCCTAGCAGGTAAACCAGATCACTTCCACCTGACGTGGTCTGCATTTATAGAATTATTACAAATATAGGGTGCAAAAGTACTTAAAAAAAAAAAAATTGAGGTCAGGTAAGGGGGGATGATAGTTGAAGAGTTGGTATGTCCCATTTACGTAATGCTCATAAAAATATTTGTTTCTCTCTTTTTCCTCTTTCTCTTTCTCTTTCTTTTCTAGGGCCTATTTCTTAACTCTTTTTCTTTTGTTTTTAATTTTGCTCTTATAGGGTCTTCGTCCTTTTTTGTTGTCACATTTTCTACACTTTCACTTTTCCCTTCACTTTCTTCTTTCTTTCAATCTTTTCCTTTTCTAGTGTAAAAAATAAATGGAGTACATTAATTGTAAGAAGATATAAATGACGAGTGCTATTGTATGCGGTTGTAATGTAATGTACTTCTAATAAATAAAAATAAAAATTTAAAAATTTAAAAAAAATTAAATAGATCCTGGAAAACCAATCGGTGAAAAACCAGTCCAGGCATTAAATTTTGGGTTTCAGCCCCATCCTACCCTTTGGGCTTCTTCCCCATCGTAACTTAGTTGTGTGTGTTAGTTGTCTGTGCGTGATGTGTGTGTGTTAGTTGTCTGTGCGTTATGTGTGTGTGGGAAGGAAGGAGAGGAGGGAGGGAGGGAGGGAGAGACGGGAGCGAGGGAGGGAGAGAAGGGAGGAAGGAGAGAAGGGAGGGAGGGAAGTAGAGAGGGGGAGGGAAGGAGAGACAGAAGGGATGGAGCAAATGAGAGAAGGGAAAAGAGAGAGGAAGGAGGGAGGGAAAATGCGAAGGATGGGAGGGAAGAAGGGAAGGAGAGAAGGGAGGGAGAGGGCCGGCGGCGGGAGCGGATGCCGGGGTCTGGGCGGGCGGGTGTGAGCTGAGGCTGATGTTTGTAAACGTTGCTCCAACTCCCGGCCCGGCCCTCCGTGTATTGTTCACCGCGTCTCCCCGGGGAGAGAGAGGGGTGGAGCCGGGGCTGTGTGCGTGAAGCTCGGCGACTGGAGGGGCGGGAGCGCTGCCGTGAGCGAACGACCTACCTCCCCCGCTCCCCCTTCTCCATTCCCCCTCACAACCCCCTCCCTGTCTATCCCTTTCTTCCCCCTCCACCCCTCTACTCTCTCTCCACCCCTCTCTTCCCCCTCCACCCGGGGTAGATCTACCCGAGCCGAGAGTAGATTACTCCGGCGCGGGGCCCCCTTACTCGTGGGGCCCAATTGGGAGAAATCGGTCCAATCAGCTTAAGGCCGGCCCTGCTTGGAAAGATCGAGATTAATCACAGATAGACAGCATGGCTTAGTTAGGGTTAGATCCTGTTTGACTAAACATTTTGAAGAGGTGATGAAATGCATTGATAAAGGAAGCCCAGTTGTTGGTGTCTATATGGATTTAAATAAATTCTTGACAAGTCTCATATGAAAACGGTGAGAGCTCATGAAATCCAAGGCAAGTTACCATATAAGATCTAAATTTGGTTTGGTATTCGGAGGCAGTGAATGGTGGAAGGTTGTTTGAATGACCAGAAACCTGTGACCATTAGTGTACTACAGTGATCAATGCTAGAACCCTGTCGTTATATACAGTAGCAATTTGGATAACAACATAGGAGGTGTGATTAACAGGTTTGCAGAGGAAAATTTGTGGTGCGGTTGATAGTGAGGAGATTAGCCATAGGCTTCAGGGTAATACTGATGTTAATAAAATGGGAAGAGCAATGATGTATGGAATTTAATCCTGGTAACTGTGAGGTGATTGACTTTAGGAGGATTATTAAGAATAGGGCAGATACCATAAATAGCCCTATGGAGTAGTAAGAAATGGGGGACCTTGGTGTCCATGTCCAAGGATCCTTCAAGGTGGCAACACAGATAGATAAGCTAGTGAAATAGTATAGTAGTCTTCTTTAGCCAGCACAAAGAATATAAGAATGTGGAGGTTTTGGTACAACATTATAAAAGATATGGTAGACAAAAATGCTGGAGAAACTCAGCGGGTGAGGCAGCATCTATGGAGCAAAGGAAATAGGCAATGTATCGGGCTGAAACCCTTCATCAGACTGTTGTGAGGGTGGGGGGGGGGTGGGAAGAAGAAAGGAAGAGGAGGAGCCAGTGGGCTGGGGGAGAGCTGAGAAGGGGAGGAGAAAGTAAGGACTACATGAAATTAGAGAAGTCAATGTTCATACCGCTGGGGTGCAAACATTATAAAAGATATGTTAAACCACAACTGCGAACTGTGTGCAGTTCTGATCACCGCACTATGGCAAGATTGCACTGGTGATGGTGCAGAGGAAATTCACCAAGATGTTGCATGTTTCAGTTATACGGAAAGTCTGGAAAAGCTGAGTTTGGAGTGAGGGAGACTGAGGGAAGACCTGATAAAGGTACATACAATTATGAGAAATTAAAGTACATGGTAGGATTTTTTTTCCCCAAACCAGGGAACCTAAAACTGCAAGACATAGATTTAATGTGAGAGATTTAGAAAGGATCTGGGGAGGAAGTTGAGGGTGGTTAGCATCTGGAATGCACAGCCTGCGTGAATGGTGCAGGCAGGTACTCACACACTTCAGAATTATCCAGACAATGATTACCAAGGCATAGAAGATTGGGACGAAGTGCTGGAAAACAGTAGTCATGCAGACACATACTTGGTGGTCAGCATGGATATGATGGATTGAAGGGCCTATTTCTGTGCTGTATGATTCTATGACTCGAGAAACTGCTTGGCAGTAATGGGCATCAGATATGTCCAGTTACGCTGCTGGTGAGCATCATTGTGAATCCACCAGTGTGAACTTTAAACTCCACTTATTTTGATGGGAAATGAATGCATATCCTGACCTCGATTTTATTGATAAAGGATCCGTGATCCCAATGATTTAGGGGGCGAAGAAGAAAGCAATGGGAATTTTAAATTCATGACTGTTATTATATTTTAGCAAGTTTTATTTTTACTGTTTTAATGTTTTGTATTGCTTATTTCATACGTTTCTGAATATTTGGAGAGATTTTAAACTGGTGATTTTTAATATAATTTTTAATATAAAATCTAAGCAAGCATTTTATTATGATATCACCAAGTACTCGAAGAAGAGCACAAGTCTCTCAAAGAACTTCAATTAAGAAATTGCTCTTTGTAATTATGGATCATTAATGTTTCAGCATTACAAAACTAACCCAAAGGCATCACAACCTAGAAAAAGTTATGTTTTAGGTTATGTTATGGTAATCCTCCCAATTCACTTTTGGTAGCATAGATAGACACAAAGTGCTGGAGGAACTCAACGGGTCAGGTGGCATGTCTGGAGAAAAAGGATGAGTAACGTTTTGGATTGGGACCCTTCTTCCGACTGAAAGAAGGGGGTGTGGGGGGTGGGTACTATATGCACTGCCACATCAAGGAAGAGAAACAAGCTAATTGAAGGAGGTAGCCCCGATCCAGTCATTGATGTAGCGGATAAAGAGACGGAGAATGGTGCTGGGGTACGTTTGGAACAAAGACATTGAACAGTTCTTATTCCAAATTTACTCTGGAATGATTCCCCAACTCTTTCTCCATTACACCGACGATCGCATCGGGGCTACTTCCTGCACCTGAACAGAATTAGTTGATTTTATCAACTTTACTGCTAACTTCAACCCTGCCCTCAAGTTCATGTGGACTAACTTTGACACCTCTCTTCCCTTTCTCGATCTATTATCTCCATCATAGGGGACAAACTATTGACGGACAAAGTCTGAGGAAGGATTCTGACCTGAAATGTCATCTGTCCATTTACTCCACAGATGCTGCCTGACTCATTGAGTTCCTCCAGCACTTTGTGATTTGCTTAAATAAAATAAAAGATTTTGTTCATGTTTCCTAAAAACTGTGGCATTCAATCTGTAGCTAAGGTAAATAGAATGGCTGTGTTTTGTTGGATGAATGTGTGGGGAAATTTCAATGAAAACATAGAATTATTATTCGAGTGATCAAATACTTCAAAGTTTCTGTAAGTATTGAAATTACAGGTGGTATGGATCTGAGAAATTTGAAGATTGAAATCGCATAACACACATGCAGTTAAATCATATGTAAATTTACCACATGGGGTAGGGCCATTCGGCCCATTGTATCTGTCTGGACCCATTGCTGGTCCAATCGTAAACTAGTCCTACTCCCCTATACTCTCCCCTTGAAACAAAAATAATCACTAACGTTGAGTTGATGTCAATTAATTTGACAAAGGGCTTGCAAAGTTTTTTTTAGACAAATTTTATTCATAATTTGATTGACACCAGTATGATTGTTATCAGACAACTGAATCATCCTACCATGACCAGAGAACAGTGCTAACAACTATCTGCCTCTTTGATCACCCTCGGACTATACTTGGTCGGGCTTTGCTGCCTTTACATTGCACTAGATGTTATTCCCTTATCATGTATCTATACACTGTAAATGGCTCGATTGTAATCATGTATTGTCTTTCTGCTGACAGGATAGCACACAACAAAAGCTTTTCACTGTACCTCGGTACACGTGATAATAAACTAAACTGATTGCTCAAATTGCTTGATTTAAATTACAATACAGAGATTGCTACATCAGGTTACACATTGTTCACTGGACAAGCAGAGCTTTGGGAAGATGAAGATTAAAAAGGCTGTCAAACTGAAAAATGAATTACAAAAATGCCTTGACAAAATGTGCACACTGGATCATCTAAAGCTGATTGAGCTTTTGATACTCCAGCCAGCTTGCTTCTACATGAAAGATGCACCTATTGATATTAAAAATAAAGGTTACATGCCTCATCTCAAAGTATATTACCACAAAATTGAACTCTGCCAAGTACACAATGTTACCTTACAAGATTGAATTTTAATATTAGTTTGTGATGAACCCAGTTAATGGAGTGAAAATTGATTTTTTTTTTTAACCGAAGTTCAATGGTAAACAATTGAAGTCATTCAGCATGTTTTCTTGGTTACTTTTAAGAACTATTGTTGCAAGCTTCATAACCCTGAGTTCTGAATTCATTAATTACAATTGATTGATTGTCTGGTTTGTTCCTGGGGGTTCAAGTTGCTGAACCAGGCAATGATACACCCAGTCAGTATGCTATCTACCAATACACCTGTCGAAGTCCGATAGAGTATTGATTGATGCTGCTAACAACATTCTCATTGTGCTTGAACCTCATGGTACATATGCACATCACACTAAATTCAACTGGACTTAAAAATCTTGCATTTAGTTTTGTTTTTGTGTGACCGTTGATGAATCTTCATACTAGTTCTATGTTATCCCACTTTCTCATTCCACTCCCTACACATTAAGGTCAATTTTAGAGAGGTCAATTAAGCTGCGAATCAGCACGTCTTTGTGATGTCAGATGAACCAAGAGCACGCAGAGAAAACCCACGTGGTCACAGGAAGGATGAGCAAACTCCACACAGACAGCACCCGTGGTCCGGATTATGTCCCCTCAGTGACTGCACGAGTTTCTTCTGGTTGTGTTTCCCCCTCAGCACAAGAAGGTGGTGTTTGGTAGGATAATTGGCCGCTGTAAATTGTCCACAATGTGTAGATGGATGGTAGAATCTGGAGAGGCAGTTATGGGAATTGGGGAGAATAAAGTCAGATCAGTGTAGGATTAGTGTAAAATTTCAGCACTGACTCAGTCTATATTACTCCATGAACTATGACGACTGAATAACGTCCACACACTCAAATCCACCTATCTCCCTCAACAATCAATTCTGTTGCAATTGAAGACTACACTTTGATCTAACCCTCCCAGAACCTTGCCATGGTCATTGTGTGTGTACCTGACTTAAGCCTTCCTTGCACCCTCTCACTGTGCACATTTATTGATGTTCTGAAATGTCTGTTGTTACAATGGAAGCACCAGGAACAGTTGGGTGATGCACACTACCATAAGTGGAGATGTAGGAAGCTTTATCATCATCCTATTAATACATTTGTTACAGTTTCTACCCCCAAAGCGCAACATTATTTTATGAGAATATTGTAGGATATTCATAAGAACTTAGTGTTTAGGAGGTGCCCATTTCTACATTTTAACTTAGTCCAGCTTCACACTTCACACAACTTCACACTTCACACAACTTCACACACTATACCTAAGAGTAATTCAAACTTTCAAATTATTGGCTACTATTCAGAAACATCATAGAACATAGAACAGTACAGCATAGGACAGGCCCTTCTGCCCACAATATCAGTGCCAAATATGGTATCAAGTTAAACTAATCTCCTCTCACTGCACATGATTCATATCCCTCCATTCCCTGCCTATTCATGTATCTATCTCAAAACCCCTTATATGCCACTAACGTATCACCCCTGGCAGCGTTTTCCAGGCACCCACCAAACTGGGTGTCAGCAACTTGCCCCGCACATTTCCTTAAAATGTCCCCCTCTCATCATGTTATACTTTCTAGGCTTTGACATTTCCACCCTGGGACTAGAGTTCTGACTATCTACCCTATCTATGACTCCATAATTTTATATACTTCTATACGGTATTAGCAATGAAATGGTAGTCGGCACGATAAAACGATAAAATTCGAATAAGAAATGCTGGAAATACTCAGCAGGTTAGGCAGTACCCGAGGAGAGAAAATAGTGTTAATATTTCATCTCGATGATATGTTAAGGAAATATATTCTTAAACCGTACCATAGTTATATGGGAATTTGTTTTACTTTAATTAAGCATTTCAGCCAAGAACGTTCAATGGAAATTTCTCAATTTGAAATTGTAGCAAATGTTATTTATATCATTTTAGTGGAATCCACTCAGAATTCTAATTCCCATATGAATTATATTTCAACATGGGAATTTAAAGAAACAACAAGCTTTCCTTATTAATTTCTGTTAATGTCTTACCGACATAAAACGAGTGTTAAGGCAGGACATGGCAAACTGCTAATTTAATCTCCCCCCTCTGAATTTTATCCCCCTATTAATCCTTATGATCCGCACTTTTGTTTATTTAATTGTAATTTTAGTCTGAGAGTGCCTACTCATTGCTTTGTTATTCAAAGAGCATCTAACCGGTTCAATGACTGCCTAGTTTAAGAATTGCATGCTGAGAGTACTAAATTGTCGGTCGTTTTTGGAATTGACTTTCTTCCTGTCTATCTGTCTCTTGTTTATCTGTCTGTTCCTCTCGACACTCCAGCTGTGCTTGTATTATCTAGCTTTAATTTCAAAAATCGCCCAGCACTTTGGTTGCAAACGCGACTCAGATTAGTCTGAGAGTGTAGGTCACATTCCTCGCTTTACTTTTATTAATATAAAATGTAAAGTTTCTTACCCCCCAAAAAACCCCACGTTGCCCTGACCAATATTGTTGGACATCTCTCAAGCAATGCGGTTATTCTGGTCATTAGCACATTCTTGTTTGTGGAGACCTTGTCTGCAACTACAGTTCAAAACTACCTAATTGCTTGTAAATCGATTTGGAATATTTACATAACCACGCTACATCCAGCATCTTGTTGCAGGGAATATTCGACGAACCGTAACTAACTTCCATTTTCACCCGAGTTGAACTACAGTGATAATGCAAAGGTCGGTATCCCGGCAGCCAACGTTCTTATGGTAGGCTCAAGGTTTATCCTGCTCCGTATTTTAATCCCATTAAAAATTGTCACTTTTGGAGTAGACCATCTTTGGAGTAGACATTCGCACGTTGAGAGAAGAATGGTCCTACCTACCTCCCTTTCCTCCTGTCCCTCTCCACCTACATCCCTTCCTCTCGCCTCACAATTCACACGTATTTCCGTATCTTACAGCGCTTTGTCTCCTTTTCATCTCTGGCATTTGTCTACCCATCTGCTGATGTCAGAAGAATGATCTCGACACATATTCCTTTTCTCCAGAAATGCTGCCTGACCCGCTGAGTTACTCCAGCATTTGGTGTCTCTCTTCGCAGTAAATCAGCATCTGCGGTTCCTTCCTACACATGCTAATTGAGCCCTCTAACTTGCATCCACATACCATTTGCTGGTTTTGTCCCGCCCCCACCTCTCTTTCGGCTTTCTCGCCACCACTAAAATCAGTCTGAAGAGGGATCCCGGCCTATCCATGTTCTCCAAAGATGATGCCAGACTGGCTGAGTTATTCCTGAGTTGTGGCGCTCTAGTTTCTTCTCGCCCCCAAAACATTACATTTCACCAACCTAATTTATCTGCCCCACTCCAACACATGGCGGCCCTCAATGAGACAACATTCTGTGCGACATGAACAATGTGTTCGTGAGGCCCCAAGATTGGCAGGGTTCAAAACTACCACCCATAACTCAAGTTTCAATTTGTCAAGCAAAGACTACCAGCAATGATAAATCCCACCCGGCCTGGACTAATGGACTTAGGTCGGGATTTTAAACTTCTTCACTCTTTCATTCTAACAAAACCAGGATTTAAACTGGAGGTTATGTAAAACGAAATAAATATCTGGTGTTGATTTATTATTGCCACGTGTACCGAGATACAGTGAAAAACTTTGTGGAGCTCAGGGTGAAGTTTCTATTAGTATTTAACGGGAATGGTGGATCTTAAAGTGACCTGCGCCTTCATATTAAATATATTTAAATTTCTGGAGATAAGGTTTGTCCGAAAGCGGTACACAAAAAGGTGATTGTCAGTTCCCGGAGTTCCTCCTCCTCAAAAGAGAATCAATTTTAAAATCTTACTCGAGGATACAATCGATATTTATAAACTGAAATAGCTGTAACCAGTCAAGTCAGGCGTTTGCAGCGAGGAAAAAAGCAAGACTTAATCAAAGAACTGTGTGAAAGGTTTATCCCAAGTATTCACAAACATTGCCTGCCCGCGGGACTTTCAACATCGTCTCTATTTATTTCGATTTCCACTTTCCGCGGAATTGTGTTGTTTTTTTTTCAATGGTTGAGGCATCTCCCGATTCAGCACATTCTGTAACACATAACATTATGCATTTGTTTCCATTTAATAATTACCTCCCTTCCGAATTAGATTTGAAAAGCATATTTCACGAAAAGATAAAACCCGATTAATAAAAAAAGAAGACCACGCTGAAAAAAAACCTCATAAGCGTTGCTTCGCTTTGGAAAAGAAAGCTTTACCTAAATGACACCTGGACTGTTGAAAATCTTCATTTAATTTCACATTCTTTTTTGCAGTTTTAACATGTTATCTTTCAGGCAATAAAATGCTCATAGTGTTTTACATCTATTGTTTTAAAGTGTATATAACCAACAATTTAAATTTTGTATTTAACCAAAATCATCAATTAATAGTATTGATATTGGTTTATTATTGTAAGGTACACCGAAATACTGTGAAAGGCAACTTCGTGTTTTATATATATATATAACTTCGTGTTTTATATATATATATATAACATTAGGAAGATCAGGGGTGCGATCCAGGCTCTTGTTGGTCAATCGAGCGATAGTTACACCATTGTTACCCTACTTAGACTTTTAGAACTTTTAGTTCGGTTGCCACTCACCAGATCAATAAATCTGAACAACACTGACTAAACCACTCTTGACTCTTGACTAATGCAGGTTTCGAGCAAACTTGTTTCACGCCGAGAGATCTGACCTTTAACTGCTTGAGGTTGGGAATTGGCGAATTTGTTCCTAAGTCAATTGGCTGCGAAAGGGAGAACTTCTTGGAATTAATTGGTGCTGGGTTGGTGCCACTTCACCATCCCGTGGATAGGGTGTCGAGTCGTTGGACTTCAATGGGTCTGCGAGGGTCGAGCGCCCGAATCCCGGATTGTTCTGCAAATTTCTATAAGATTCAAACACGTTTGTTTCAATTAAAACACGATGGACAAATTGCACCATAATTTTCAGTAACAATTAATGATTTGGCTGGGTAGCTAGAGCCGAATATATTTAATATGCAGCTTACCGGGATAAACAGTCTGCACATTCATCTCGCCAATCCCCATTAGGCACAAGGGAAGGACATTCAGCCTCTCGAACCTATTCCTTTCCATTGAACAATTACTGCCTTTCCTCGACCTTCATCAATTCCCTTTACCACGGGGACGCAAGGAACTGCAGATGCTGGAATCTTGAGCAAAGTAGAGTGTGCTGGAGGAGCGGGTCAGGCAGCGTCTGTGGAGGGAATAGACAGATGGGCCCGTCCTTCGGGCCTTATTGACACATGTCTATAAGTCACTTTTAAATATTCTTCTTGACCTAGCCTCAACAATTGTTTGAAGAGAAAGTCCCTGACTCGTTTACCTCCTTGTAAACACTGACCTAGTTTAAATTTATTGTAATGTTTCAAGCTAGAGCATTCCCTCCTTCCCTCCCATTCAGCCATCTGATTAATAGTTTACAGTTTAATGGAAAAGTCCGGAGAGGAAACTTGCTCACTTCGCCTAATTTCATCCAGTTAAGTACCTTGCCCGTGTTCCATCCCACATCAAGTGGATTGAGATCAGACTACAAGGACAGCTGACGCCAGCTACTGCATAAAGAACGACATTATTCATAATTGATAATTTAGGGGTGTCACCCTTCAATCGACATTTTAATACTTGTACAAAATATGTACATTTTTACAGGGTTTTTTTGTTTCTGCTAGTAGCTGTATTCTGTATGAACAACAAAAAAATTACATTGTTTAAGCCAGAACTTAAAAATAAAAAAAGCGTACTGCATCTACAATGTGCATACCACCAGTAACATTTATGAACTCACTCAGCCAAGAATTATGTAAAAAATCTAACGTCTGATCGTTTTATGAATTCCTTGATAACTCCATTAACATAGCATTTATTTTACTTTCCATAAAAAAATATCGCTGAACAAGTAAGGATAGCCTTTCCAAAGTAAGGGATCGATTCACTCCCTCTGAATTTATTTAAAATTAAAAAAAAAATTCAACACAATACTGCGTTTAACTGAAATGTATGCTTTGGTACGGTTTGCAGATGTCTCTTGATCGAAGCTATGATATGTAATCCGACGTAACTGAAACACTTAATGTTGTAAATCTCTTGGTAACCAGTTTAATTTGGTCGGGAACATCGTTTCACTTGCACGAAATAAACTTTGAACGTGACAGCTACCTATATACAAATATCAGAACAACTAGCTTGCACGGTGTTAACGAAGAAAAATAGAAAGTTGTTGACTATAATGATGCGTGGGTGGACATAAATCATCTCTAGCGTATTCGGGTGAATATAAACGAAATTAACTTTATTATAGAAATCATTCTGGGAGATTTCTAGGGAAGACACATACTTACATTTCGACATAACAAATGGATTATATCGAAGACACAATCTACCTTTATCTACCAAATTGTCCACTTCCTTGAAGTTCTGTTACCTTTGAACATTAACTTATCTGTCAACGACCTTGGGCAAACCCAAACAGATAGAGTTCGCTTATACACAACTAAAGTTGGCTTCCCTTCCCCCGCCCCATCCCTCCCCTCCCTCCCTCCCATCCCCAAAATAAAATTGACCAATATTTAGTGTAATGCAATGGTACGAGTTGGTAACATCGAAGTCCATAAATCTAGAAACGTCATGGTAAAAGCACTCGATGGCGGTCTAATTGTTGACTGCTATGTTGTCCATGGCGTCTTGTAATTATCCCATGAGCTACGTATACCAAAGGTCCATCGAGTCACGTTGTTCTTGTTTTAAACATACAGAAATGTCCATTTACAAATAATACACAGAGTGAAGAATTTCGGGAGCCGGGGGGGGACAATGAGACGTTTGTTCCATCGACTTCACACGTCTGGTACAAGACGTCGACGTAAGTCTTCTCAAAGTTGAGTGTATTGGTCGCAGTCCCAGAACAAAGATACCATCAGAGTCACTTCTTGGAAAACAAATACTGCTGGGGGTCCGACTCTCCATAGTCTCTGTCCATTCACCCTGCCCTTTACTGCAGTCGGGGCCAGTACTGGGACATATCCGGCTCACTCCCCGGCACTTGAACAGGAACTGACACACCAGGGGAAATAAGTCCTGCAGGAATCAAATCAAAAACCACCGTTAAAACAGCACCCAATAAAAACAATAAGAACAACAACAACAACAACTAAACCCCCCACCTCCCACCTCTTAATTTACGCCTTTTATTCTGCACGCGATGATTGTGTTTTTTTTCTTCCAATTTTACAATAACAACTGTGTTGTGCAACAGGATAATATTGAAACGCCACAAAACAAAATCATCAGAAAAACAGAAGTATTTATTTATTATCGGTGCGTCCTAATTCCCCAAATAATTCCGTTTAAAAAAAAACACATCTTGTTTATTATCTGACTTGAGTGCACCGTCCCTGGGGGGGGGGGGGGGGGGTTTAAATATAATAACGTTTGCTGCACTTGTGCAAGAGGTTTGCTGCTATTTTAAGTAACAGCGTCGCAATTAAACCGGGCCTTTATTTTGACCTATCCATTTACTAGGCGTACAGAGCCCTGCGAGCCCTTCTATTCCCTCCCTTTTACCTTTAATGTTACTGAAGGACATTGTGTGTACTGGCCAAACACTTTCCTCCTAAATAAAACTGTTGTGGTACTCCTATTTTAGATTACCGGTTAACTCTTATATAACCACGCCAAGCAAAACCTCCCCTGGAGGAACAGCACGCCTCATATTCCGCTGGGGTAGCATATAACACAAAGGTATGAACATTGACTTTTCCAATTTTTAGTGACACACGTTCACCCCACTCTCTTTCCCGTGTCACCCTCACCCCATTTTTGCCTTCATTTCCCCACTTATTCCCCCTTCTGCTTCCCCCCCCCCCCACATTTCAGGTACCCTCCAACCTACCGCCCCTACCCTCGAGCTGTACATATTATTCCTCTTTTCTCTCCTTTTCTGACACCACATTGTCTCCTCTTAATTTCAACCCTTTGTCTATTCATTTACCAACCAACCCCCTCACCTGTATCTACCTATCACTTGCCAGATTTTGCCCCGCCCCTAGTCCTTTTCCAACTTTCTCCCCCTTATTACAATCAGTCTGAGTTACACCATTTTGTGTCTATCTTTGGTATAAACCAGCATCTGCAGTTCCATGTTGTTAAAATTGTGCAGAGATGGGTTAATTGAGAAACGGAGAGGCAAAAAAACGCAATTTCATAGACAATTAACTCGTATATATCTGGGCAGGGCTGCTGAAGGTTTTCCGGTGGTTCTCACCTGTGGATGTGGCGCCGGAAGTGCCCATGGTCTGAGGATTCATATGAGACTGCATGTGAGGCGGCGTGTACGTGTCATAGCTGCGTCCATTGACTGTCGGGCTGGTGGGCAGCATACAGGAATATGACGGCGTTTGGCTGGATACTGGCGACTTGTCGAAAAATAAATGGAAAACACAAGATCCGTTTGTGCATGCCGTAGAGAAAGCATTGAATGGCTCTTGACTCTGTTTGCTCTGCTCCATACTTACTTGCATAGACAGGTTGTTTGCCATGCTGAAAGTGGGCATTGGTGGCAGCGCGCTGTAAGTGTTAGTAAGAGACGAGTCTGCCCGGCCCAGCATTGCGCCCGGGGCAAAAGAGGAAACTGCAAATGGAAGAAGGGAACACGCTAGAATTAGGATACATTCTGTGCCACAGCCACCTCATTAAGCTCTTATCATCCAATGCACGCATTTTATTTAGTACACTGAACAGTGGGAAGAGAGGCCCAGTCCATGTCCTAGTCCAGTATATGCTTCTTATGATTTTACTGGTTCCTATTTCCATTCCCCATCCAATCCCTCGGCAGTTTCCCACTTACAAACTCTTTACAACTCCCATTTATAGGAAGATTTGGACAATGGCTGATCTGTCTTTAAACTCAATTTACCTGCTTCGGTTAAAAAAAAAGATCTCAATTACTTTACGCTACAGTCATCTATCCAAAGATAGACACAAAGTACTGGAGTAACTCGGCGGGCCAGGCAACATCCCCGGAGAAAAAGGATGGCTGATGTTTCGGGTCAGAACCCTTCTTCAGTTTCAATTGACCCGCAAACGCGGAAGTTGAATAATTTTCAGGGAGAGTTATTTTTGGGTCAGGCTAATGGGATTTTTTCTAATTTTTGCTAGCTCCCTCGTCTGAATTTAAACCTAAATCACCCCCCTGTCCCTTCTCTCCTCCCCGTTCGTGATCCGGTTCTCCCACTACTGCCAAAGATCTGCTGGAGATTGTTTTCCCTCTCTCCTTACATAGAAACATAGAAAATAGGTGCAAGAGTAGGCCATCGGCCCTTCGAGCCAGCACCGCCATTCAATGAGATCATGGTTGTTCATCCACAATCAGTGCCCCGTTGCTGCCTTCTCCCCATACCCCTTGATTTATCTAGCCCCAAGAGCTCTATCTAACTCTCTTTTGAATGCATCCAATGAATCAGCCTACACTGCCTACTGAGGCACAGAATTCCAAAAATTCACAACTCTCTGGGTGATTTCCCCCCCCCCCCGCATCTCTGCGTGGACAAGTAGCCGACTTCTAGCCACTAGAGATACATTTAGTTGCAGATGCTGGAATCTTTAGCAAAACACAAAGTGCTGGAAGAACCCAGCGGGTCAGGCAACATCTGTGGAGAGAATGGACAGATGATGTTTCGGGTTGGGAGCCCCTCTTCAGACCCGAAATGTCGCCTGACAATTCCCTCCGCAGATGCTGCCTGACACGCTGAGTTCCTCCAGCACGTTGTGTTTTGCTCTAACCATTGAAAATGTGTTGCCGAACTCGTCTTTGGCAAATTTAATCATAGCCACCAAGTAGCCGGGACCGTTCTCCTCACCAAACGCCATTCTTGACTTGACAAACCTCAGCGGGTCAACTCTGCCCCTTCCTAACAGGATGAGCCCACCGGGTTTGTCTTTTGAACCGTGGAGGGGGAATGAATACAGTTTCTCCGACTCATTGTAAGTAACGCAGTGAAATTTACAACCCTCGCACCATAAATCGCGTGGGATTTCAGAGATAATCCCCCATGTAATATTGCGGCACTGTAGATGATTTGATAGTATGTTCACAATGTGACCCAGTCCTAACTACCTTGATAGAAACAGATTGTCTCCCTTATCAGACAGCTTCCCCATTAAGGACAACTCATCTGTCCCTGGTTTAACACACTGAGAAAATTCTAGCTTCAACGGAATGTTTCCCATTAGCCCTGACCCAATTAAGGCTACAATTCCATGTAGAACATATTTCTTTTCTTACGATGCCCTCGGGGGGTCTGTGGACACAAATGGGCCACAAAAGCAGATAACATTTTACCATGTTCTCTCATTATAATCACTGCACTTTCCAGATCTTGGGGAATCATAATTACAGGATCTGAATACTCAATTGATTACAAGCGTGTGTGTATGTGTGCGTATGCGTGTGTGTGTGTGCACACTTGAAACCTTTAAATTAAATCGACAGTAGTTGGCGGTTTAGAAAATGTTGGCGTTCCTTAAAAGATATTAAGCTTGATGTAAAGCTTGCTGATTCTTAAATCATTCACTACTTTAATGACTTTGCACTGGGTTTTTTTGCACTTTTTCGTAACTGGATGACTGATGATGTGGTGTTTAGGTCAATGCAGCTCAAGGCCTGAATTTAGCCGTGGATTGAAGATGGCCAGAAAAACACTGGAGTAACTTTGCGGGTCAGGCAGCAACTCTGGAGAAAACGAATAGGGGGCGTATCGAGTTGGAATCCTGCTTGGGTTGAAGGTGGCCATTGAACTCACCAGGAGTCGTGGGCTGTGGGATAGGCTGGTAAACACTGGTGTTGAAACTGCTGCTGATGGGGATGTGACTCGGCGTGTTGCTGGCTTGTCGCCTTTGATTCCTCAACTTTTCCTCTCGCCTCCATTTTGCTCGTCTGTTGGAGAACCAAACCTACCAAAACAGAAATGGAACAGAAATCTTAATCAATAGCAATTTAAAGAAAAAAAAATATTAGATACATAGATAGAAAATAGGTGCAGGAGTAGGCCATTCGGCCCTTCGAGCCAGCACCGCCATTCCATGTGATCATGGCTGATCATCCACAATCAGTACCCCATTCCTGCCTTCTCCCCATATCCCTTGATTCGGCTAGCCCTAAGAGCACTATCTAATTATCTTTTAAATGTATCCAGTGAATCGGCCTCCACTGCCTTCTGAGGCAGAAAATTCCACAAATTCACAACTCTCTGGGTGAAAACGTTTTTCCTCAACTACCCCTTATTCTTAAACTGTGGCCCCTGGTTCTGGACTCCCCAAACATCAGGAACATGTTTCCTGTATCTCGCATGTCCAATCTCTTAAAAAAGATATATATATTTCTATAAGCTGCCCTCTCATCCTTCTAAATTCCAGTGAATGCAAGCCTTTCAATTCTTTCATCATTTCGGGAATGATGAAAAGTCCCGCTATCCCATGAATTAACCTGGTGAACCTACTCTGCTTCTATCAGGGGTTCCACTCTGAGACAGAGTGGGACTGAAATCATTACTCCAGATCCACATCAGACAGGAAAAAAAAAGTTCCAGGTCCAAATCCTGGGAAATATTGTCACGACAATTCAAAAGACACAGATTTTTATTTGCATTTAGCATGTTTCAATGCCAATGACCATAGTAACAGGGTGGGTCACAGCCAAAAATTAGATTTTGGTTTACCTGTATCCTAGCTTCAGGTAGATCAATTTTGGCTGCTAATCGTTCTCTGGCAAACACATCGGGATAATGAGTTCTTTCAAATTCTGGAAAACAAGATGTTTTTATTTGTTTACAGATCTTGTCAAATATGTGCAAACATATGAACATACAGTTAAGGGGCAGGAGTGGGGTACTATTTCATTAAGTCATGACTGACGTGGTTTTAACATCAATTCCACATTCCAGCTTATCCCTAGCAAACATGTAATCTTATTGCTAATCATGTGTCTGTATAATTCTGTCTTAAAATTTTCAGTCTCTTCTTCCAGCATCCTTTGAGGAAGAGAGTACCAAAGTCTTGTGGCCTTCCAAGAGAACAGGTTTCACATGATCTGTATCTTGATTCTGCGTCTCCTTGTTCTGAGATATTGACCCCAGTTTACCATTCTCTCTTGAGAGGAAACAATTCTCTCCACTTATCATGAACTCCATCTTATCTTCAATCAAGTCACCTCTCACTGATCTAACCTGTCCAAATGTTCTTTGTAAGACAACATTTGGGGAGGTACATGCATTATCAGCATTTAAACGACATGTGGACAGGTACGTGGATAGGAAGGTTTTAGAGGGATATGGACCAAACACGTGTAAATTGGATTCGCTGAATGAGGAATCTTGATCAGCATGTCTGAGTTATGCCGAAAGGCCCATTTCCGTGCGGTATAACTCCCAGATCTTCCAAAAATAAAATAAAACGGGGTGGTAGGGAGCATAAAATATGATTGTTTACTTTTCAAGCACCATGCTCCACTTTTCATTTATTCTGTTGTCACTGTCTCTCTCTTTCTCTTTCATACGCAACCTCACTATCTCACTGTCACATTCTTAGAATGTTCTCTATCAAATTATTTCATTTTTATGTGCATACTCACACTTCCATGCTCATGATCCCACTCTTTCACTCATACATATTTTCATAAACAATTTGTCTCACATACTCACTTGCATAATCAGTTGTGCTGCTGCAATTATGAATTTCATTGTTCTATCTGGGAAAGATGACAATAAAACACTCTTGTGTCTCTTGACTCTTGACTCCTATGCTTTCTGATCCACAAACTCACTCACCACCAGTCTCACACTGCTCTTTTGCTAATCGCCCCCCCCCCCCCCCCTCATGCTCTCTACATTTTAATCTCTCTCGTTTCTCCTTTGAAGTCAAGCTGTGTCTATCCACATGCAACAAGACCTGGGCAACAATGTTTGGGCTGATATTCATTAATAATATTTGTAATGCATAAGGGCAAGGCAGTGATCATCTCCAACAAAAGAAAGCAAATACCACACTATGGCCTTCAGTAGCTGGATCCCCATCAAAATGGATATGCAGGGAATAGAGGGATATGGAGCAAATGCGGGTAGGTGAGATTAGATTAACTTGGCATCAAGTTCGGCACAGACATTGTATGCCGAAGGGCCTGTTCCTGTCTGTACTGTTCTATGGTCTACCATGAAGGGGAGCTCAGCATAGAGAAGAACATTAGTTGCATCAAATATGAAAATACTGAAGCTGTAAGGACATTCAAAAGCTGGTAGTCTGCCATGAATGTCACCTGATTGATATAATTTTACCATTTCAAACATCGCTTCCTCCATCATCAGCGCTTGTTGCTGCTATATGTGCATTAAACATTAAATTAATATATGCACTGCAGCAACCCATCAAAGCTTATGTGGCTGCAACTTCCAAAGCTGCCATCTACAGTGCATTAAATAAAGGCAGCATGCCATGGGAATATCACAACCTCCAAGTCACACACCACCCTTACTTGGAAATATATAATTGATCTTTCATCACTGTGGGTTCAAGTCCTTATAATTTCTAGCAACAGCACAATGAGAGAGCTTTCATAAGAACATTTAAAAAATGAACAGGAGTAGATCAGTCAAACCTGCCCCTCAACCCCTTTGCTACCAGCCATTTAGTAAACCATGGCTGACCTTTAACCTTTTATGTACAACTCAACATAATACCTTGATTCCCTTAATGTGTAAAAAAATCTATCAATTAGCACACATACTTGGATGTTGGGTATAGATTTGACCACCCAGCTATAGGGAAATATGCTATTAAGCTGGAAAGCATGCAAATAATAATAATAATATTTGCACTCTTAATATGAGTGCCAATAATATCCAGGACTCAACGACTCATATTGTGGGGAGAGGTTGTGCAGGTTAGGGCTTTATTCAAAACACAACATGCTGGAGGACCTCAGAGAGTCAGGCAGCATCTGGTGGAATGGACCGACAACATTTCAGGATGGTGACCTTCTGACTTCATTAGACCCTCCTAAAGTAGAACGTTATGCCTTGGAGCCTAGAAGACTGTGGGGTGACCTTATGAAATGTACAAAATAAGGAGGGCCATAGATAAGGTAAATGCATGCAGCCTTTTCCCTAGAGAAGGACAATCATAAATTAGAGAATTAAGGTGAAAGGGGAGGGGTTTAAAATGGACCTGAGGGGTAACTTCCTCAAAGAGAGGATGGTGGGTATATGGAAGGAGCTGCCAGAGAAAGTAGCGGAGGCAGGTAAAATCACAATATTTCAAATACATTATAGATGTTTAGAAATATATTGGCCAAACACGGGTAAATGGGACTAGCTTAAATAGGCATTTTAGTCAGCATGGACGAGTTGGGGCGAAAGAGCTATTTCCATCCTGTATTTCTCTATGAAACTCTATTACTCTGTGATTGCAACGTTGTCGTTATTGTTGCCTTCTCAAGGCCAAATAGGGACGGACGTTAAATGTTTGCCTGAAAATCTGTGTAGAAATTAAAAAATCGCTCTTATGCACCCTCTCACTCTCTTTCTTTCTCTCCATCCCTCCAGCTCTCCCTCCCTCCCCTCTTTCTCTATCCCTCTCCATCTATCCATCTCCATTTCGTTCTCTCTCTCCCTCTCCCTGTCCCTCTCCCTGTCCCTCTCCCTGTCCCTCTCCCTGTCCCTCTCACTGTCCCTCTCCCTGTCCCTCTCCCTGTCCCTCTCCCTCCATCTCCCTCTCCCTCTTGGTATTAATGTCAAGCACTCATACAATTAGTTTATCCACTCCCCATGGCTTTACCTTTCTCCAGAGCCTCGATCTGTTCCTGGGTGAAAGATGTTCTGTTCCTCTGCAGCTTCCTCTTCAGCTGAAGTCTCATCTGCGCCTCGTCTGAATCATCGCTGTTTGAGTTGATAGAATTGGTATTTTCGCCGCCTCCTTCCTGTTGCTGACAACCATCTGCATTAATAACGGAAGCAAGAATTAATGCCATTCGGCTTCTTACGTGGTGACTGGAGATATCAATGTCAATAACGGATCACGACTTAAGTAACAGTTTGTGCAGGAAGAAACTGCAGATGCTGGTTTACACCAAATACAATACAACGAATACAACATATTTACCCATAGTTTTATTGTTTTACATTTAAGAATAAAAAAAACCCTGGTTAAATAATTCATTTTATATTATTTAATCGTTTTTATACATTGTACTATCAATCCTTCGTTCCAATATTGGTTATTCCCTTTATGAACACGACTAGATGGACATAATGGCCTGGCCCTATACAACGTATTCTATTACATTCATAACTCACCAATAAACATGTAATTAGTTGATTGTTTAGATGAAGCTAACGTAAAATTGATGGGAGTGGGGACATTGCAAGTTCAAACAGGCATGGTCTTTTGCTTTCGAGGTACCAGCATCTCTAATATTAGATGGACGCAAAAAGCTGGAATAACTCAGCGGGTCAGGTAGCATCTCCGGAGAAAAGGAAGAAAAACTTTACAGCTGACATTGCGGGTCCAGTCTCTTCTTCAGACGGAGAGTCAGGTGAAACGGAAACGAGAGATGTAAACGGTGACATAGAGAGATGTTAGAACAAATGAACGAAATATTATGCCAAAAGTAACGATAATCAAGGAAACGGTCCATTGTTAGCTGTGGGCTAGGTGGAAATTACCCGAAACGTCACCTAATCCTTTTCTCCAAAGATGCTGCCTGGCCCGTTGAGGTACTCCAGCTTTTTTTGTGTGTCTTTAACTTTTTTGTTAAACCAGCATCTGCAGTTCCTTCCTACGCTCTCTGCACTATTACATCGATCTGGATGTGTGCCGGCAGTAACCTCATGGGTCAAGAGGGCATCCGATTACTGGAACCAAGTGTGAAACCACTCGCAGTGTTTGGCACCGAACGGGCTACAGGGACAGGCCACGGCAAGACTTTTGGACCTTCTGATAACTTGATAAATTTACCATAGAACCAACTACGATGTTAGGAGTCGCCAGTCCTCGTAACCCTCGGCGTCTCTGCTACACTATTAGTAAATACGTCTTTGATTGCTGAGCTCCGTGCAACGGCCAGTCCAACTCCCGTCCCAAAATGACAGTATCCCGATACTGTAATATGCAGACTACCATTTGAAACGACAATACCCCAGAGTTTCTTTCTCAAACTAGTATTTCCCATGAATATAGACAGAAATGCTGGAGTAACTCAGCGGGTCAGGCAGCATATCTGTGAGGAAAGGAATAAGTTACGTTTCGGGTCGAGACCCTTCTTCAGACCGAGAGTCAGGGAAAGGGAAACTAGAGGTATGAAAAGGGCTCCGATGGCTAAAGAGCCCATTGTAGACCACAAAACGTAATTTATTCCTTTTCACCCAGAGATGCTGCCTGACCCGATGAGTTACTCCAGCATTATCTGTCTATCTTCGGTGTAAACTAACATCTGCAGTTCCTTCCTACATACTAGTATTTACCGTGTATTTCCTACTGTAGTTATTGTTTTAATCAAACCTCTCTTCGCCAAGTCACCCAGTAACTTTATAGACGGTACATTCCAGAAGTTCAAACTCCGGAATTTCTCTCTTCGTTGATTTAAGTAGAAGTCTGAAAGCTCATAATCTTGGCCTCTCACTGCTGAGCCTGGCGGCAATTATATTATCAGTAATAACAGCCTATAATTTTCTTATATATAGAATAAAGGACAGCTCGTACATGTGATACATAAGTACTTTAAAAAAAAGGAACAGAATTGTGACGAGCGCTATAATAAATCCAAATTTTAACACTTTGGTTAACTGAAGCGACCCCGATTGCTTAGATTCATATTTGATTGTAATAGGGCAGGACTGTATTCAATGCCTAAAGAACCAAACAAGTGCAGAGAAGTGCATCTGTCAGCACATACCTCACATTATTAAACTCCTGCAACAAAGCAAGCAGAATCCTGTAAACATATGTCAATATTACTGCTCAATCACATCTTTGCAAGGTTTATGAGATAACAATTTTCATATGATTCATGGTTGATCGAACCCTTTTAAAGAGCCGTTAAGGCTGAAACCCAGCGAGAATTATTGTGTCATGTGGCCATCGAAGTCAATGGTTTACGATACACCCCGATTTCCACACACACACAATCCCTAATTAATTTTTTTTAAAAGTCTATGATTCTGATCCACTTGCATTTTAAACGTAGCCCATTTAGGAACTCACGGAAACCCGCGTTTCTCAAGCCAAGCTACATAAAAATTCCGAGAGTTAAGGAATTTCCTTTAAAATAGAGATTGTCTCTATGTTCCTGACCACCATATGGGCGGTTTTTAAATGTCGTTTGCAGTGGCCGCCAACTCTTGAATAGCCTTTCAGGCGCACAATGCCAGCATAGGGACGGAAACCATTAAAGTCCCAGGCCAGAAGGTTTGGCAAATTTTCTTGGGCAGAATTTTGAGAATACAATCGCTAGTTATCGCGGGAAGGCAACAAAAGGATTCTCTTCAGGCGGGCAGTTCTCCACATTGTCACACAAGCATCACAGTCAACAGACTTTTCAGTGAAGTATGTTAACCTTTGTACGGCACTATCATTAATCACTGTCCTCCGAGTTGGACTGTTCAACGCGTATACATTCTATAGGAGGAGAATGGGCCAAAGCATTTGGGACAACAGTGTGAATGAGACTCTCTCTATGCGCCAGCCTGTTAGCTAACAAGAAAATAAAATCTTCTTTAACTCAGGTTGCAAAATTAACCTTTACATTTATATTAGTTGTTGCGTCCCCCAAAACGCTGTAAGGTTATTCTTGCCATTTGTTTTGGTCGCTTTCGGTAATGGAAACTATTCCTCTGGAGTATGTTCACCGGGATCGAATCAACGTTATTTTATGCCTTTGCAGGACGCAATGTGACATTTTTATCGACCCCATTATCCCTTGTTCAATGTCCACATCTATAACAATTTGCACCTGCACAACTTCCCTGGGTGGATTTGCGGCCGACACGATTTTGCCCGTTTGCCATCAACTTTGCTTTCTATTTTAAGTTTTTTTTTCACCCTCCCGTTGCTCTAAGTGCAGGAATCTGAACGAACTCCTGTTCTTCAACGAATTTCCAAGCCTCCAAGCCTACACGCCCTACACCCCCCTCCCCCCTCCCCCACTCCCCACTAAATATCCAGATTCCAGTAACTCGTTCACCTGATATACGTTGACTTTACTGATTTTCTACCACACCCTGGCTACACCTCCTTCCTGACATTTCGAAGAGAAAGACAAACCAAGACTGCCGATGAACAACGGTGAATTAGGGCGAATGATCTCTGGACTCTGCTGTTAAAGCTCAAATTGAAAAGTAATAATAAGCGCTCCCCCCCCCCCCCCCCCCCCCCATCACTCTGGTTGAATACAACATTTCAACTTGCACCTTACATAGTATCACCATACTTTAAAATCTACATGCTATAGACCAAGCAATATAGATTAAGCTTTCCATGCCCAATATACACTGTATTTGAATACAGGTGAAGTAAAACACAATAATATTGTCAATTTCTTCAGACATAAACCGATTATTCTCGATTGTCTTTGATATAAAGGCGGTACAGGATTTAAAAAACACACACACCAAACGACAGACAATTAAGTTATCTTTCTTTTATGTCTCTTTTTTGGGGAGGGCGGTTTGAAATCTCCGAAAGAACCAATTGAATACCTCGGTCCCTGGTGCTGTTACTCCTGAGAGCTAATCCGTAAAAAGAAGGATAAATGTGCGTCCTTTTATCCCACAGCCAGACCAACTGACGCTGGGGTTAGGATTTGTTTTTTACAATAAGGCTCTGGGAAATAAAATCATTCCTTAGTTTCTCAGTGTCTTAATCATTCACGCGGAAAACAAGCAAGGAGATAGCAAACGGATTGCGGCACTCTTCAGCGCACCAGCACAGATGAGAAACACACTGGCTTTCACTATAAACCTTGTGAAAGAAAAGTGTCTAAATCCTGTAGAAGGCTTTAAGAAAAAAAAGATTAAGAACAAACTGTCACAGCGATGCTTAAACCCCCTAATTCGCTGGAGAATGTCGCACTCCCTGAACTAAAGAACAGGGCTGATAAAGATGTCTCCCTTAAACTATTATCACACTCGATATTGCTATTATTTTTTTCCCCCTCTGCCGGTTGACATAAATCGTCCTGAAACCATATTCCCTCTCTGAGATCTAACCCTGACTTGCGCTCCGCATAATGGACTTTTAAAAACCTACTCAAACATCGAGGCACGAGTAGGATCTGGAGCATTAAGAAGTAGTGTGGATATTCTTAAAGGAGTCCCGTTTATTATTTGGGGAATACATCTGCTCCGTGTCGCTTTATTGGTCAAAGATACAAAGGTCGTCGTTCAGTTGGATCGTGGGGAACAATTCGTTGGAACTTGGACATTAAAGCAATTATTCCCTCCTCGTGGCTCCTATATTTTTAAGCGGTATCGAATTAAAAACTACTGTGGATAATATTGCATGCATGGTTGAGCTAATTGAAATAATCATCAAGGCCCGAAATCATGTTTAACTTCATGTAAAAGTTCGTTTGCAATATATTTCCGTAACACGTGGCTTGGAAATAATATTAATCGCCATATTTCTTTCACTAATCGTCGGGTCGCCTGGTCATTGGAAAAGCGTAAAAATAACATTCCTCTGCAAGACTGTAATGAAGGTTCAGATAACTTCGAATACTAGTCGAACCAAGTTGGCCAGAGGGACGGATACTCTATGAAATATTTCATAATGAGGAAGTGAAGCGAACTTGTTTCGTGACTTTAAAGGCTAACTTGTTTCCATGTTTATGTTTATTTCGTTTATTTTTATGGATATTCTGATTTGGGTTCAGTTTCAATATTTTCTCGCGTTCTTTTTCCGACTATTTAGTGGGGGGTGGCTCTTAACCATCTCGGAGAGAGGTGTGATTACAGATTTCCTGTTGGGGTTACAAGTTGCTTTGCAAAGGTAAAGTTAATGGTCGGAATTGATAATGCGATTAAGACATTATTTTGTTTTAATGGCGAAATGTAGAGTTGCTCTAATCCAGCCCAATGATATCTTGTAACAGATGATGGGAAAGCCTTTCTCTGCTGAAAACAGCACAGAGATACAATCGGCTGTCATTGGTAATATAATCCCTCCTCGGTTTAATGTATAATAGAACGCGATGATTACACTTCGGGATCAGGGAATGACAAGCTGAGACTAGTAACTGAAGACACATGGAACTGCAGATGCTGGAATCGTGAGCAAAACACAAAGTGCTGGAGCAACTCAGCGGGTCAGGCAGCATCTGTGCAGGGAATGGACAGAGGACCTTTTGGGTTGGGGCCCTTCTTCAGACTGGTAACTGACGGACTCGCAATAATGTAGTATCTTTCAGATGATCTGCTTGCCTCGACACCAATCAAGTTCTCGTAGACACAAGGAACTGCACATGCTGGTTTATACACACAAAAAGGCGCAAAGTGCGGGACTGACTCAGCGGGCCAGGCAGCATCTCCGGAGGACATGGATAGGCTACGTTTCGGGTCAGGGCCCCTCTCTTGCCAAGAATCTCGCTTGCGATGGCAGCCAATTTACCCTCAGCAAGTTTGCACAAACAACAGTGCGACAGCGACCGGTCAATGGATTGTGTTAAAGCAATTGCAATCATTACATTGCATACATTACAATGCTTCAAATAGAAAGAAGCACGATAGAAGGGAAACTTTTTTGTTTTTTTACAAAACTATGGGCAGGGTGGAGGCATATCCTTCAGAGAGAACAAATGATATCTCAGTCTAAAGAAGGGTCTCGACCCGAAACGTCACCCATTCCTTCTCTCCGGAGATTATGCCTGTCCCGCTGAGTTACTGCAGCATTTTGTATCTATCTTCCGTGTAAACCAGCATCTGTAGTTCCTTCCTACACATATCTTTCTCTGCTGTCGGCTCTGTGAGTATACGTTGTGTGAGGATTTTTTCCGAGTTCAAAAACGTTATGCAGATTTTTGCTTTGTTGAGGCCCGAAGTAGCCCATTAGGTTCTGCCGTGGAGTATATTTATTAAACAGGCAGCCAGGGTTCGAACGGAGAGCAGTCTCTGCTCGGTATGAAATCTCCCCGCGGCCTGCATGGTCCTAACTACTTAAAACAACTGTCAGACAAATCCCACCTCCACCGACATCATTACCGTGTAATTGCAGTAAACAAGTTTGGATTTCCCCAGCTATCCCTGGGGATTCCAATCAACACAATTCACCTAAAATATCCAGACAGCCTTAGCAGTCACTTCGCGTTTATGGCCCACCCTTGCAAGCCATGGGAAACACACCATGGGACGGAATAAATGGTGGTAATTACTTATGTCCGTGGTTTTAATCTTGACCTATAGAATAACTATTTTACAGTGGCTCCTATATGGCATAAAAAAAGGAAGTATCTCAAAGTCTCATTTTATTGTAAAGAAAAAATCGCCTTATCTAGCAATTTATTGAAATTGCACCAGTACCAGTGACCCATGACATCCTGCATGTAATTCTCAGCGGGTCGTACAGTAAGCAGCATCGAAACGGGGGGTTTAAAACAAAAGCCCAAGGTTAGAATTTTTTTTAAATGCCTTTAATGCAAGTAACGGGCGTTAGGTTTGTATCGCCTTCTCCCGAATCACCACCCGACACTTCACATCTACAAGTGCTCCAGACTGCAGAAACAACTGTACTTCCACACCGAGTCTTTCAGCAATAGTTAGGTTCCAGGATTTGTTTGTCTCTCACTGGGACGAGGGGCGAGTTCAAGTTGTTTAGAAGTTTGGAGTCTGGACTTCTGAAGCGCCCCTGTGTTGCAATACATTGGTTGTTAGTTGCGTCGATGGCTTCATTAAGAGTGCTATAACAAGCTGGGGATATTTTACAGAAAGCAATCCGCTGCTGTGTATCTTTTTAGTGCCCTTCTTATATTGTTTGCTTCTCAGAAAGCTGACACGTCTAATTGGCAAGTGGTGCGATATGGTGTCCAGGGGTCTCACGTGCAACATTTCTACAGCTGTCTCCTAGAACTAGACGCTTATTCATGTTGCTTAATGAGAAACAAAACGCTCTCTAATGAGCAATTACATAGCGACAGAATTGTTCCCATAACAAATTCTTGCGTGTGGCAGAAACATCCTTTGTACAATATATTCCGCACACTGTTGCTGAATCTGTGAACAAAAAGCAGGTTGTGGCCGAAATACCTCCTCCCCGAGCTGATGACTGCCACTCACAGGCTCACTAATGACACACGGGATACACGGGAAGGGGGAAAATGTGCCTCACCGGCCGCTCTCCCTTCCCTTCCCCGTTGCCCCCTCCCCAGCAACATCACATCCAATTACACTGCACAATATCTCGCCGCTATCGCGATAATAAACATCGGCTAACCTTCAACATGAATGGCGTCAGCCGCGCAGTTGGCACCAGCCGCAGAAAGTTGCGTGCAATAATGTAAAGTCCAATAACTTGTGAAACTTTGAACAATTGAACCATTGAACTTGTTTCTTACAATGTTTCTCAAAGTATTGGACAGTAATTTAGTTAAAGGAACGCAATTGCAACATACAGTGTAGTTTGTCAGAAACTATATATTTTTTGGTTTGCAGAATCTCTGGCCTTGGAGTAGTTTCGTTCTTCATTGTCAACAGGGTTATTGTGCGACGAGATAAGATGACTTAAATAAATTTGCACCAGGCATTTGGTTTCTGCCAAATGTGATCTAGGTTTTTCTTAACCTTCCGGCAAAGTATTCAAGGTTAAGGTCATTCCCCAATTAAGATATTTTAAATTAATGTCTTCTTCTATCCTATCCGGGGATATGCTGCGATCGTTTACCCTCGTTATTCTTTCGATTCCCTCTCTGTTAATGGGCTTGAACGTTTTTGTTTTTTATCAGCATTGTCACGCACTTTAAACCTGTTTCTAAATGAAGATTGTTTTTATATTGAAGAGGTTAAAAAGATGAAAGTGAAGGCGCTCAATGAGTTAATCAGACCCCTCGCAATAAAATACGTTCTAGTTATTTAATGTCAGCGTGAATTTGTTGTTACTTAGGATTTTTTTTTTTTTTTAATTAGGGTAAAAGGAGCAAAGTTGTAGTCAAATGAATGGGTCAACTCTGGGCGAAGCACCACCCTCGGTCATTGGAGATCCCGGCTATGAAGCTACGCCGCACATAAAATTATTGTCCGAAATTGTGGAAGGGACTGGATAGCAATGGCGACATTATATGAGCGAGTTGATCCGCTCAAGGCAAGGGGCGCGCGTTTACACCAATAAAAGCGCGAAACAGACACAAATTGTTATTCGCATTTACCGGCCTCGCTGCTTAGAAAGGGGAGAATAGTCAGTGGGTCGTTTGCCCATTTTATGCGTTGGTTCGTTTCGACATTGAAAAATCATCATGATACGAATTAATCTATGGGTTTGAGGGCAATATAGAAAATACATCCTTTGATTTGATTCCTATCACTTGGGTATCCGAGTTTCTCCATTCACATTGACCGAATGTAATACATTTGCTCCTCAAATGAAAGAACAGAAGGTCTCTGCATTCCACTGAGCCTTGGCAATGAGAGCAGCTGAGAAACACATTCCAAAGATAACAAATGATTTGTCATTAAAGGGCCGTTGAACAAACTTCAACTGTCTGGTTTAGCCTGCAGTGGGTCGCCAACTTAGATGTTCATCATATAGATGAATACTTGGCATTGTATTTCTTTTCTTATCTGTTACACCTGGAGCATCTTGTACTTTGGACTATTTAGCCGCTTATAGGACATAGAGCATTGATCATAGAACAATACAGTACAGGAACAGACCCTTCAGCCTACAATATCCGTGCGGAACACGATGCCAAGATCAAATAATCTCGCACAGGATCCATATGCATCCGTTCCCTGTTAACGGTTGGCCTTTACAAGAGAGTCCACGCTGTGTCCCTTACCTGGGTTTGGGTGCCCTGGTACGGAGCTGCCCGGGTACCAGCCTGGTCGGGTACCCCATGCACCTGTCTGCCCGTTCAGCATCCTCAGCTTATCATACATTCCATCTGCTCCCATTTGTTGCTTTTCGCTAGCCAGGTTGCGAAGGACTCGGTTAATCGATGACACCTGAAAGCGAACCAATCACTCTTGATAAATATCGTTAAAAAGAACAGTTTGGGAGGGTCAAACATCAACGATGAAGACGATTAATTTGAAGATTTTAACTAAAATTAAAAGATAATTTATATACAAGAATTATGGTTAACTAATCAATATCACTTGATCTATGAAATGTGTTTCATATTAAGAACACGAATTCTTCAGATTTTGTTGTTAAATGAAGCATAATTATTTAACGATTTATGTAACTAGACAGCCATGTATGTCCTTTGAAATATTTTTTAAATTCGCAATCACCGCTGAGCAGGTTTAATTAATGTGCAAAATTATAACTGAATCTACAGCAATTGATTTTGAGTGTTGCGCGGTCGGCCTTTTTACTCGCCCTCATCAATTAACTAATAAGTTTAAAACAAATCTTGAAAATAATTACTGAAATAATAATTTGTAAAAGTATTATAATTTTGCTGAATATAAATAAATTTACTCCACGTCTTTGGGTATTTAGCTTTTAAAGAGGATGGCTTTATAAAGATTGGGTTAAAGTGACCTGTGAGAGAAAAATTCATCAAAAGCATCCATTTCTGTAATAAAACCGACGTCTATGAGATCTCGATTCGTGGTCTCGTTAATGAAATCACACATATACAAAAAAAAATCCATGTCAAATAGGGTGTTTTTATGTGTGCACTCGTTAACGGTAATAAATAAACCATTCCCTCCGTTAAAAGTTAATTAAATGTTTTACTCACACTTGGTATATTGTCGTTAGTGCAGACCCCCTCAGAGAGCAATCTGTCTCGAATTTCCCAGGCGAAGATCGAGGGGCACTCGCGTTTGTACTGAGCGATCTTAGACACAACTTCAGGAGTTGCTACCCTTGGCTTACTCCCTCCGATTGCCCGAGGTCTGATGGATCCTGTTTCATAATATCTGCCCAGGATTTTACTGACACAACCGTTGGACACCTATAAGTGCACAAGCATAAGTGGAAAGCAAAGACATCAAATAATGTTTAACAAATGAAATGGCTCTTTTAGTTTGATAGTATATATTTATGTAGATATTTAGATATAGTTAAACAATGTTGAGCTTACTTTTCGATTATCCACTACTTGGACTTTTGCATCAGTATGGGTCTACAATACAAAAATATACCTTAAATGGCAATGGGAAACGTACCAATATTGCATCAATTTGGCATGTGCCAAAGTTATGAAAAAAAGTTTCAAACTTAATTTTGTTTTGCATCAACATTGGGTCTACAATACAAAAATAAACCCTTAAATGGCAGGGGGGAGTATTACCATTTTACGATCAATTCAAGATAATTTCTTGCTCGTTTGCCAATTTCGAAAGAAATTACTTTGAAGGTACGAGTGTAATTTGTAGGAAGCATTTTTGGATTGTAGAATACCCCTTTCTAAAAAATGTTTCAATAATCTGATTGCATATGCAATAGGAACACTGACATCTCGCATGCAGCTTAGAGCGATATGAAATGACACAAACTACAAACATGACAGATGGAAGGTTTACCTGCAGGATTCTCGAAATATCGCAAGGCCGGGCTCCACTGTGGGCAAGTTCCACTATTTTTTGTCGAGTTGAATCAGGCAGTGGTCTACCATTAACAAACACACCGCCGAGCTGGTTCACTCCACGTGACCTAAGGGGAAAGCAACAGCGAACATACTCAACTGCCGAGACGATATTCAGCAAAGTTCGCTCCTCACACCGGCCTTGGTTAATCCCGCCAGATATCC
This sequence comes from Malacoraja senta, assembly GCA_038087875.1. NCBI lineage: Eukaryota > Metazoa > Chordata > Chondrichthyes > Rajiformes > Rajidae > Malacoraja > Malacoraja senta. Next base: position 9,490,012 of record CM075979.1, on the reverse strand, counting down.
CAATTGCAAAACAAAAACCGACCTATAAACGCGCTCTTTCCCTCTGAACACAGAAACTGCCAATCAAAATACCTGACTAGCAAAGAAGGCGTCGATTCAATTGCCCCAAACCGGAAAAAAAATGCAACATACTAATCGACCCAAACAGCGCGTTAAAACCAGTGAGCCAACAAAAGCAACATTTTGTTTCGCTAAACCAGACGAGAGAGCACTTAATCGAGCGATGCAACCAACAATTCACCGCAAATTCTCGTTGCAAACTTGTCTCAACCCAACATTGCAAATAGAAGCGCGACTTTCATGAAATCACAACTGAAATCCAATGCACCGACCGCAAACCACTGCATTTGCCTATCAGAAACAGAAGTGGGGCAGTAATTGCAAGCCCGTGAAGACTTCGGACCTGGACCTCAGACAGCTACTGTGTCCCTGGAGGAAGCTCGTGGAGAACCTGTTCTTCTCTCCTAGGAACGCCTGCTAAATTGGTCCAAAAAGCCAAGCCACTTAGCCATAAATAAGCTCCGAATATAGGAGGGAAAATGATGAGCTTTGCTGAAATTTGTCTCCAAAATCAACTAGCTGCACGTCAACTTTGAGCTTAATTTCTAGAAATAAGCGGAAGTCTCCTTGGATAGCGCACGAAGGATAATTGAAAAGATCAGCCGCAAACACTTGTGGCAGGCATGTCACTTCGTGACACGGTTCCACTTTGAAAATCGCATCGTCACGACAAATAGTATCATGATAAAACGTCCCTTTCTGTCCGCATTTGTATATCATTCATAGCGTATTGCACCACGCTCGTTGCCCTGAAAGGACAGCTTCATTTTAAGGTTGCTTTGGGGCAAGGCGCGGTCACGACGCCGGGAACGCGCGCCCTACTTAATTCTATGCAGCTTCATGATACAAATACACAAACCATTTTACTTTTTTTTTTTTTAAGTACATGCAAGGGGACATCGTAAGATACGTACAATACCTATTTCTAACTGTTCTGTGCCTTGCTGTTTAACATTGATTTGCTACAAATGAACAAAATCCTGCTTTTACGCTTAATCCTCCAATATATAGACAATCTCTCCAAACAATAAAATGTAGGATTAATAATACAATTATCTTTGGGAAAACCTATTAAAGGCTAAAGGAACTCCCAGTGACTATTTTCACAACATTGGTAGTACGAGTGTTTTAACGATAATATCGGTAATTAACCCCAAAAATAAATAAATCCACAAACCACACAACCAAACTGAACACCAGTTCTGGAAAGACCTTGGCATTCTCAAAGAACAGCAATAGGTGTGAATCTTTCAAACAAAACCGGCAGCCTCAGCTACCTGGGGTACTGACGCCCAGTAACATGTGGGAGTATCCAATTCTCTATCAAAAGACTCTCTGTATATTAAGTGGTATGCCTTACACCGACTAACACATAGCTAAGGCCGTTGCAGTATCTCATTCATTCCCCTCCCCCATACTCCACCTGCTAATTTCCGGGTTTTATTGTTTTTTCAAAGAAGGGTATATTCGGTTTGTATAAACAGGACATTTTGATTTTTTTTTAAAGTGCATCTTAATCACAGTATTAATCTCCCTGCTTGGACGGGCAACAATCGCCCAGTGGCGATGATAATGCGTCCTGTATTCTATTGCGAGTCATCTAATACGAAAACATATGGTGGCAATTTGGATGCTATGCAGCATATACACCCAGGAGTTATTAGCACAAAGCCCGAAGAGCCCGGCGCGACCTTTAGACAAACTGCAGGCTTCACCCGAACGATATCTACTCAGCGATTCGCACAACAGTTTACTCGATAATACACATACATCCCATTTCAATTAATCCCATTAAGATTAACCTCAAAAAGTGTCCGGGTTTATATTTTCACCTACTTTCTCGGTGGGTATTCCGATGGCACTTTTTGGAGGTTTTCACAACTCATTTTATTACCCATAAATGAAAATAGTACGTTTTCCTGGCGGGAGGGGTGAAATTTGGAGCAAATATTGGAGATTAAATGTTGTAGATAACTAATGGGACGCGACCGTGATTGGAGTTGAACAAAGAACACACAAGCATTTGAATCTCCCAGTTCCGTCCCATCATGGAGAAGAAATAAAATAGGAACTCGAGATATCAAGTGTCCTTACAAAATAAGGAATCGTAGGCGACTGACGTGATCAAATGTCATTTTCTATTCAATTAGTTGGTAAATTAAGATGGTAATTTTTGTTGGCGTTTAACAGTACACTCATTCACAGCGGATAGTCAGAAACCCTGCACTCGCGTTAACTTTACGATAGGTATCCCAACAATGTATACTTTGCCGAGCAGACGAAAGGTCTTTCTGCACAGCAATTTATACAATTGTTATTAATTATGAGAGTCTTTAACCCTTGAGTTACGAGAAGAGCGGCCTCTTCCACGCATGAACATTAATATTTGATCATTATTGGGTGATCGATAAAGGTTGGCGAAGCGTCACTTACTGTTCTGCATGTTGAATTGTTACACCAATGTCCCACGTGGCTGTTTTACAGTGCTCTATTAGTAATAAAAAGTATGTGTTAATCAGTTAATGTCACAAACTCTACAATCGTTCAGAAATCTAATCTAAAATTTTCCACTCACAGAACAAATTTAAAAGAAAAAAAAGCCATGAGTGCTTACTGTAGAATCAGAAAACGGAAAATTATAAAGTTTTTTTTAAAGTTTAACGCCAAACGATCGTTTTGTGATATTTAAAGGTTGCTTGGAAATTTTGCTATTTAAATTCTGCTCGGATAATGAAAATAGTAATCACACGAAACGTGCCTCAAAGCTGTGTTGGCAATCAGTGGCCACAGACATCTGTTTACCACTAGTTAAAGTCTTCCCTCTATGGAAAAAGCAAAAATAAAGTTTATTATGGCAACCAGGAAGTAGTGTTAATGTAATATAATCGATGCATTTTCGCGAATTTCACTATTTAAATTTCACTAAATCACTCGGTAAAGATTCCGCAGTTTATAGGTGTCTGGCCCTGACTATGAGAAGCGTGAAGTTTGTACCGGGGTCTGGCCTTTTTAAGATGGTGTACTATACTTACTGAACGTTTTTTTATTTTGAATATTAGGAGGTGCAACGGATTTCCGCTGGAATTCTCCCGTGCACGGGGAACAGTGAAAAGAGCCTTTTTATTTAATTCAAGAACCACGACAGATGCACACTCTTAGCCTGCACACACGGGGTTCCTGTTTCTTGATTCTGAGAGCGTTCGGGCCGCACGCTCGGCCTAATGACTTCAATTTGTTGCTGGTGAACCTGCCTGGTGCAATAACGTTGTGTAATAACGACACGAGTGTGGGCGGAAAGTGGTCTCATTTTAATACCTTTAAAATATATTTAAACTCAAGTGTTGGCGCCCGGTTTGGAAGGGAAAATAAACTCCGAGGGGTTGTGTTACGGAAATTATTTACACGTTGGTCCACGCAGTTTGGATAGTCTTGAGTCCTGTGCTTTCTTTGCAACCACAACAAGAAAAGGCCTTAAGGTACTGTACACCATAACGCACTTTTGAACTTAGTTACTCATGATTAACTTTCTTCCCCGGTCTTTAGATCTTCTTTATACTGAGGTATTCTGACACACGCTGTCTACCTTGCCTGGCTGCTTAAAAAGCAGTAACGGGAGGGGGTCAGAACTGATCGACAAAGACTACAGAATGTGAACAATGCTCTTTATTCTGCTTACAGCCCATACCCATCGAGCATGCACCCGACACCCCCCCACCCCCTCTCCTCCAGCCGCCCCTCCCTCCCGGACTCCCCAACCAGCAACACAGCGTCCAGCTAAACGCAGCGCGCTCTTCAAGACTTTCAACTTCCAACATCGAGCAGTCACCGAGCAGAATTATCATTTTCTTTTGTTTTCTTCTCTCTCCCCTCCCTCCTCCCTCGCTACCCCCTCCAGAAATAAAGCAAGTAATTTCTGTTATGAGTATCTGGAGGTAATTGTGTTGCTGGTACGGGTTGTAAAGGGTTGTAAAAAGATACAACAGCTCCGCGGGGCGCTCAATTGCGCAGAGACAATTATAATAAAGGTCCCATTGAAGGGGTTTGCTAAAAGCGGGGTACAATAACGAAATGGACCAGCTTTCATTTTCTTTTTTTTTACCTTCTTTTTTTCCAAATACTTCATTCTGTTTCCTTTACCACCCTGAGCATGACGCGCAATGCCCCCCCCCCCCCCTCATCCAGCACCCGCACTATTCTATCTGAACTCAAATTCCTGGACGCTCGCTTTTTTCCCTCCCTCCCCTCTTCTTTCTATTCATTAGAGATCGGTGGAATATAATTTATAGACTAGCTTTGTTATCTATTCCTGCACGCACACACTCACAAAAAAAATAAACTTCAAACAAATACTTTCTCCCAGCATGCCGGCTCTCCTGCGTAAATATTTACAACAGCGAAGGGTGACTACCTGATTACTCAGAAAAGTCAGCGCGAAAGCGATGCCCGGGCGCTTAACTTCCCCAAATGAACCCAACAGAAACCATCGCTGACCCGGAGACTTCAACAACCTTCATTAGTCTTTCCTCGGTTTCGGAAGTGGCTGGTGCATTTGCAACATTTGATCAACATATACACAAATAAATTGCTATCTTTTAACGATGATGGATTTTTCTTACCGCAGGGCTGGAAATGCCTTCCTAATTAGTCGGATTGCAAAAAGCAATTTATCACTCCCCGAAAATTTCACACGCTGTTTTACAGCCTTATCAAATTGTATTTTTAAAATAATAGAAAACGGAATCACCAGCTGATATATTTCAGTGTCGTATTTTCAGCCCACTGTTTACTATTGTCGACTCAGTGCAGGGAGAAAAACAAAACAAGTGCTGATCAGGCAATTGTTTATCAAAGGCCCAAATACAGAGTCCCATCCTTACCCCCTTTCATTTTTACGCCGAACTGCGGGCGGCAGTCCACCGATTGTGGTCTTCCTCCGTCTGCCCTGCTGCAAATTTCGACCCAAACTGTAACACTGTTTTGGCTGCCCAGCCGTTCACGGCTGGCCGAGGCTATATGTTATGAACTATTCAATTAAACACCACAAGCGCATCAGAATATTCATAAAATCCCCGCGATACCTATTTCCATTTCTGACCTTAAAAAAAATCACTCTTGGAAATTCTGCAAAGAACAAGCGTCCTGGCACTTCGGTTTTGTTTAGACCGGGATTTATTTACCATTTCCACTCACGCTGCTATTTTACTGTTTTGTTTACTGTTAAGACGTATGCACTAGAAATCCTTCTACCCATTTACAAATAAACCTGTACTGATCTTTTTACGACGTGTTTATTAGATAGCGCGGCCTGGTGAAGTCCATGTTAATTTATTTGGATAGCGAGTAGTTAGTTCAGAGTGAGATTTGTAAACTCCTGCCCTTTAAATGCTAAATGTCTTCCTGGCGCCTTGCATTGAAACTGAATTTGAAATTATATGTTAGATCTAAATGAGCTCTGAATTTACGACATCCCGAAACAATATATCACAAAATGAGATTGTTTTTTTCTTTCGCCGGCCTGTGCTATCTTTTAATTGACGGCAAATTAATTTCTCTAAATTAAACAAATTTTGCGATAACCAAGTAGCGAAGCGGGTGATATGTATGCAATAATTTCCAGGAACTGCAATAGAGAAGGGGGACACTTTGTTCGATTATTTTGCGTTTTAGCAGGCACAAGTGCAGGCTGGTGCTAGCTGGCTAAACATTAATTCCCGAGATGGGAATGAATAGTAATATCGAGGTTTTAAACAAACCCAAACGTTGGTACAGAGTAAATATGAGTTGGAAACACTGAGGAAGCGGCCCTAATGAATCTGCTGATTGCTTAATTCAAACTGACACAATACATTATCGGGTCATTGCTTCTGCATGAAACAGCTAGCTTTGGCCTAGAGTGAAATATTTTGCTCTTTCTTATCATTAATAAACATAAACTACTTATAAACATGCAGAAAAGGTGACGTTAGACAAACCCACGTTACAGTATCTCTGATACATTGCCGGCACGCTGACAGAGAGCTTGATTTACATTCGCTGAAGGAAATTTTACTAAATTCTCTGGTTCACCTCTGAGAAATGTATTTATTTTATTGTTAAAATAAACGGATGCGTGGCGGCCGTCCACGGTTAAAATAAATCGGCAGCTATTAGTACAAGCCAAGCAAATGTACACAAATGAATATTTCCTTACGTTGATTGGGAGATTAGGGGGGAATAAAGCACTCCACAAGTTAAGACCGGCGAACGATTGAACACCACGGCGGTAAATTGACCTAAATTCCCATTCAATTTCCTACAGATTCCCCAGCGTTTTATATTTCTGCTGGAAGATTACTCATGTGCCCAAAGCCATATTTCAAAGCAAGCTGCCAACGATACAAAGCTGGTTAAAGTGTAAAATATGTTTACTAAATCGGAGTTGTGCAATAAATCGAAGATGGGAACTTACAGGAAATGTATCTTTCCTCGCGATTGAGGATTGTGAAACAATATATTCAAAATTCAATAACCAACATACAAGGAGAGCAAGTAAACTCACCTTTATGGGGCATTCCGACTCCTTGTCAACATGTCCTGCAAATAGTTAAGATGATGGGCGATTTTTTTTTAGCCTTGCCAATAAATTATAGTTTCTCCCCCCCACACACACACACAGCCAGACACACAGACACACACACACACACGCACATGCACACACATGCACACGCTCACACATACACAGGAGTAAATTCTTGCGAAAGAAACACAGATTGACAATGAAATCTGCTGTCACGGAGGAGATGGGGAGTTATTCAGGCACACAGTGGGGGGGGGGGGAGAGAAACGAGAGAGAGAGAGAGAGGGGAGGAGAGGGAGAGTGGGAGAGAGAGAGGGAGAGGGAGAGAGAGTGAGAGGAGAAAGATAAGAAAAGAGAAGCAGTGAGGAGAGTGTGTGTGTGTGTGCGTGAGAGAGAGAGGGAGAGAGAGAGAGAGAGAGAGGGAGAAAGAGGGAGGGAGAGAGAGAACACACCTAGCTGATTGCTGATTGTGCTAGTTGTATTAATGTATGTCTGAATTCGGGAGGTGCGCTCGCCTCGCCTCCACTTCACTGGCCCATTAGCAGAGAGTGACCTTTGTCATCATCAGCTAGCCAAACACTTCCTCCCTGCGCCTCTCCAGAGCGGGAAATGCACTCTTTGAAACCCACTAATCACTCCACGCGTTTTTTTTTTTTTGCACCACATGCAAATGCACAGCACACAAATAAATATTTCCTTATGTAGAGTAAAGGAGACGGCGGCTATGGTTGGCCCTCCTCGCTGTTGCGTTGGTCTCAACGGGAACACTCTATGGAGATAGTTTGTGCGTATAAAAGTTTTTGTCACAATATATGGCGAAACCGTGGCAGCGCGTGGCCATTTATATATACACAAAAAAATGCCCATCAAAGCACAATGTACACATCCCCCGAACAACTGACAAATCCCACGGCGGTATTTTAGACCAATTGAACATTTTTCACCCCATTAAAAGGGAAAGTTTTGTGGGAACCGAATGATAAGTAAAATGATTTTAAATATCAGGAACCAATCGCTTTGACAAGCATGGTTCCTACATGGATAGACTTCACTTAAAAGGATTTCATCTTTACACCAGGGTGACCTTTGTAAAGTAAACACGCTACTTGACTGTGGGTATATTCTACATGGGTGCTGTTAATTATTATTTCTTTCTTAAAAAGTAAACATGGATCGATGATGAATTATCACAGACACCTATCTCTGGAAATGTTGTACGCAGGGAGGAGAGAGATCCCAAACCCCCTTGACAGCGCTGATTAAATACACATTTACTTTGTGGATTCGCGACCTGGTAAATAGGCCTTAAGTGTCATCAGAGAAAACACTCACAAGCCTCTCCCACGCGCCCTTTGTTAGCTCCGTACCCGCTACTAGCTTTTCGGTGCCAGTGGCAAGTTAAACCTCAACTTTTCTGAAGGAGATAGTCAACGTTTGAGTGAGAAAGGGGGAGCAGCGAGCACATTTACCATTCTCTACAGAGCAGTATGCCGCCTGTGTTAGAGCTGTTCACCGCAAGATCTAATAATTTAATTGATTATTTCCAATAGGCTTTTGGCATTTAACTGGCTGCCAAAAATCGCGGGGAAGGTAAGTAAATGGACTGGACGCTGACCACACACCAGAACTATATTTGTTGAAAGCCCAAGTATTACTGCACACCTCAGTAAACACCAAAGACACCCCCCAGCGCCTGGTTTGAGGTTACAGAGGTAACACCAGTCTCGGCTTGGGGTGTCTTCATTATATATCCAATTGAAATGGAGAGAGGAAAAGAGAGTGGGAGAGGCAGAGAGTAGCAGACAGAAGTCCACACACTCAGAGGAAGAGAGAGAGAGAGAGGGAGAGAGAGGGGGGCAGAGGGGGGCAGAGGGAGAATCAGTGTGGGAGAGGGAGAATAAGAGACAGAGAGAAAGAGAGATAAAAAAAAAAAACAAGCAAGAGAGAGAAAAGAGGGCGGGGGTCTTAAAAACGCGGAAAGCATAAAATGAAGTCGTGGACGCATACACTTGACTTCTCTTGACATGTGAAAAGTGCTAAAAGTCAGACCTCATCAATAAAGTATCTTGAAAGTGAATAAGAGCACTGACAACCATTGCATTCCTAACTAAAGTACAATGCGGAGACAAACGACTCTGCCAAATACTTTGCATGAGTCTGAAAAGGACGCCTCAATGGGATCTGGATAATGAGCTAGCCAGACCGTCATGCACTGTCATCTCGAGTCGTGCCGAGAGCTGCCACTCTCTTAATATGGATCCAACACAGTCTATCTTTCCTCCAGCTAACGCCAATATTGCTGGATAACAGTGTGGGTTTTTTTTTTTTAACTTCGTCCTTGTCGAGGTAATCTGCGAACTGTTGGCCATCCGGAGAGTGGAAATGAGCTGGGGGTGGACGGAAATGAAAAAAAAAATGTGTTTTTTTTCAGGAGAGTTATAAGTCACGCTGTGATCGGGTACAGAGTTTGAATGGGAACGTCGTCCTTTTTACAGCGAGAGTGGAATGAGAGACATGGGGGTGGGAGGGGGGTGTTTGTAACTTCTTACAGTGGATCGCCTTCTCCGTTCTATTATGCAAAAGAGGACAGCACTCGTTTCACATTCAAGAATTTCACTCTCTGTAACACAAATATATTTTGGGTTACACGGCCCCGGTGGCGGAGTTTCGGCGAATCGCTTCCATTCTCCCCTGCTAAACTGTAACCAACGCCGAAGAAGGGGAGAAAGATACAGGCGAAGTGTATTAAAGTTTTGGAACCAGACGCGCAAACAACTGCAGGCGTTGAACAGACAGTAGTATGAAAAATAAACTTTTGCAATTCAAATCTCCAACAATTTATTAGCCAACCACCGATGGAATGAGGGCCTGACTACAGCGCGCAGAAACTTGCCGGGCTGCTAATTTATTCCAGCAGCAGACAGAAGTCCACACACTCAAACTCTTCCGAGTTTCGCACCAGACTTCAAACAGAAACTCCACAGTCGCAACAAAATAAATGCACATGACTTTTTGTTAAAAATGAAAGAGAGGTACAAACCCGTTCCTTGTCGTTTGGCTGCTGGAATGGGGACAGCTTCGAGATCTTTGCAAATTAGCTGGAAACAATGGTGCATTAGTCAGACTGTGATTATTTGTGGGGCAGATTCCGCCCCGCCGTTCTTTTTAAGACAATTTTAAATGAATCTCCACCTTTAAAAAAAAATTGCGGACGTTTAATAAAATGCTCGCTTCTTCGGATTCGTCTCTTTTCTGTAACTTGTTGGGACGAGAGATTTCGTTGCTTCTCAAGAAACAAAAATTAGAAGAAGGTAAAGTCGGTTCCTTTCTAAAATCCGCAGGAGACGATGGTGATTTTTTTTTCTCTCTCTCCCTCTTTCGTTGCAAGCTCAATTAGCGCAGTTGGGATTAACACGCACTAATACGGGCGTTATTTCCCCCCGGGGCAAAATGTTCTTTGTGGGCCCCGAAAAAAAAAGTTTTAAACACACACAACACCCACACACACAAAAAAAAAATATGCAGAGGGAGAGAACTACTGAATGCAACTGACGTCATTCTGTAGGAGAAAGGGACTTATTAAAGCGCATCGGCTACAGAGCCTGGGATACATTGGCTGCCATGGATTTATCAAGGAGTTAGAAATAGGCGCTAGCAGCCAATGGGAAAGCACAGTAGACAAGGTTTATCATTACAATAAATCTCCAATTGTTCTGGCTGTACATTTCCTCATTGCCTTTGGTGCGGCGTTTTAAAACATCATCTCTGCAATCATATACAGACATACATTTTTTTTAAATCAACCAGGCCCGTGTGGCGTATACAGCTGTTGTATCTGAATAAGGTCCTTCCTCTTAAAATGTGCAGAGATTAAAAAGTTACGAGGAGATTATTACCTGATCCAAAACTCTCCTATCTGTGGGAATGTTGAGGTTGGGTGTGAGGGAGAGAATGGGAGAGGGGGAGAGGGGGAGAAGGGGTGGGGAGGTTGATTCTGGAGAAAAAAATTCCCTTCGACTCCCCTCTCTGGAGTTTAGGGGAAGAAACGGAGTGACGCCATTTTACTGAACATGGCTCTCCCCAGCTTTTGGAAGGAGGGAAAAAAATGCAGTTTCAAAAAGTCTGTTAAATTGAAATATTCTGAGCTGCTTTACTGCCGAGGAGACATTTGAATAAAACCATCCAAAGGCATCAGTCGGAAGAAGCACCAATTAATTTTATGTAAATCGCAGGGGCTTTAATAAAAGTTAAAATGGGAATCTCTCGCGGAAGTTCTGCTTTATTTTTGATGGGACACCGACTTACAGAAGCTAAATCGTCATGCCGACTATTACTTTTCTTATTACTAGGCCGCGGGCTCTAAGTAAAAATGTTCACTTTAATTTTGTTTAAAATTGTCCAAAGAGTACAAGTGGAAAGAGAAACCCGTGGACAAGAAGCATGTCAAAAAATCCCTGCCTTGTTAAGAGCGATTAATCTAAAAGGCGTTCTTCTCTTCACCTACTCCAGTGAGGAGAAACGGACAAGAAAGTTGGCGGAAAGTGCAACGCAAAACATCGAGAATTATGTCTAAAACTCTGGAAGCAGGAATATACCTCAAACCAAAGTGTTCGAATTTAAGTTTGTCTGATTCTTGAATTAAAAGAAATATGAAACCAACGTTACAAATAGATTCTGTGAAATCGTGCAGTATGAATATGGGGAGGCCATTGAACGGCGGAAGGGTTATATTTTTTTGCGAGGCCCAGCTATGATTTGAAAGTTTCTCGTAATAGCATCGCTGGGGTACACCACCCCTTCTCCGTCCGATAATAAACTGTGTTCTTAATTCATATCCAAATGAATAATATAATCTATAAGTATGAACACATGCAAGGAAGAGTGAACGGGCACCCTGTTTAAGCTTGCCACTTTGGTACAGAATTAATCAAATATGTGTTCCTTTTTTGTGATAGTTGAGATTATTAGTATTTTTTATTTTATTTTTAAAAAATCAATGAGGGATTAGATGACCACGACTCCACAACAGGAGCCTCTTGCCTGCGGTTTAATGAAACTAATCGTTACCATTAATGCAGGTTGCTGCGGTGCACTGCGATTAAATACCTTTTGGCTGGAAAATAGTGTATAAAATCACCCAATTAAAGTAATTATAATAAAACATGCTTCGCTTATCTATGTAGACATAATGGCAGAGGTTGCGTCAGCTCATAGACTCTATACAAACCCCCCAAAATGACCTTGTCGAAAAGTATATTAAACCATCTGTGCAATTCGTTTGAACAGGTCTTCTGACAATCCAAGTTTGAATCTCGCTAGAATTCAGTGATTTTCTGGTCCATAATATAGTACAAAAAAAAAGACTGGGGAGAATTGACTCCCCTCCCAAGGCCTCGATGACAATATATGGTCCCAGCGGAGCTGATAAGTTGCTCAAGTAACGTTTTAACTGTAACCCCCTCCCCTCCTCCTCCGACCCGCGATCCCACTCAACCTCAAGAAGTCCAAATCACTTAATGGTTCTAGTACAAAAACTGACCTCGACTCATTGCATTAGCAAACCAATCTACCAAATTCCCTTCAAAATCCACAGAATACTTAAAGTCCTCTTGTCTGGTCTACTCGGTAAACTGTGGAGATGTACGATTCTGACAACTTATCCCGGCACCCGTGCCTCGCGGATACTATATGCCTGCCTGTGTATTGAACACAAAATATTTTCTCAGCTATAACACCGACACAAAGTGAGATGAAGTCTATTTCTCTCCGCCTGTACTCCGGAGAGGCTTGGCCGTCTCTCCCTGCTCGTTAGTTTTCTGGTGTCATTCGAAAAGGCTTCATGAATATTGAAAACAAAGTCGATGGTATCCGACTACGGGAGGAAAGACACCCAATATTCCATCAGTCCCGGAAACTTATCACACATGGAAGATCTACGCGTTTCATTAATACCTCGGGAGGGATACTGGATCAGAAATTATCACAAGAGGTCAAGGAGAGAGTCTCTTTGAGAACATATTCCCGGAGAAACATATTATGTGTATTAGTCTCTTTTGGTTATTCGGGCAAAGGGGGCTTATACTCAGGGTAATTATGTTACAGGCCTAATCTCGATATGGCAGCTGGATAAACAGTATCTCAGATAAACATCTCTAATTAGGGAGGAGGGTCTGTAATGCAGAACGCTCGATTTATTACCGAGGTATGGTCCACTGCCGTGAGCCCCTTGTACAGTAGCACTTTCATCCAATACCTTGCTCCAGCCGTGTCCACGAGAACGACCCTCGGCTATCTCTCTGAATGATTTATGATCCTTACAAGGGGGAAAAGTGAGATGAACACAGCGAGCCAAGTGGAGCCGCTTAAGGTGAGTTGGTCTGTTTTTCTTTTGTTTAACCCCCCAGCTATACTTCACTCAAGAGTTACTAAAGTTCTAATTTTGATTGCCACAAAAGGGGCAATTATCTTGACCAGCCAAGAAGTAGAAACCTCCCCTTAAACTGGGCTAATGATTTACCTTCTATGAAGTTTTCTTTACATTTCCTAATGCACCTTTGATGTGCAACCACGGTTGGTGTACACAACTGCATAAGATCACCCGATTTATGGAACTTTGATCTACACTAAGGTAATCCAGAGATTCCTCTAACGTAAACCCGATCCTGAAAGCCGTTAATTATATTCGGTCCGAACGGAGACCAGGGATCAAGTCCTTTTCTTCAGCTCTCTCTAGGAATTAATTCTCTCGTTAGGCGAGTAAAGCGCATTCTTTAGCTTTCGTTACTTTAATTCTGAGGTGTGCTAACACAGGCTGGTCTTTAGAGTACACGGGCCAACAATTTATATCTCCTACCACGATCTAAGCATTTCAAAGAGTGGGGTGGGTGATGGAAACGGAAGAATAGACAAGGCTAGAGGTTTGTAGCGTCTCCGCGCCACCTGTTAACAGAACAGGGGTTGAGAGCAACTTTGTTGCCCGTCTCTTCCCTCCCTCTCTCCACTCAACCCCTCCCCGAACTGAACGGTTGTAGCTTCCTGAAGCATTACATATTTTAATTATATCCGCCTTGACTGATTACAGTTGGCACCATGCCCCTCTGTAAAAGGTCCTGCACACGCTAATACATCGAAATATCATTTGTTTTAAAGCCTCAGAAGTTAAAATCAGCCCCGTACAGATCTGAACTGGAAAGATCTTAGAGGAGGATTTCTAAATTAAAAAAATACAAGCGATCAAAGGATGGGAACGCACCCCGGCTTACAGAATGGAGAACAGATAGGGGAGGTACTTGCAACAAGCTCAGGACAGCGAGTAGCGGCGAGGTGAAGAGAAGGAAGGTTCACAGTACCTGGATCAATGGCGGTGATCAAAAGGCTCTCATTGTCTTCCGGTGAGGTGACTTGGAAAGAGTCAGGAAAGGGGCTTTGTCGCCTTATTTTTTCAGACCGGGCTCTCGCTCAGAGTTTAAATGTCACGGGGACCACGGATCGGCTTTTCGTTCAACACAAACTTTCCCCCTTAATATCAGTGTCAGCTTGCCGCTGATTGGACCAGGCGCCTGCGTGACGCAATGACACCCTGTGCAAACACAAGGAGCCGGGCTCGTTTTAAGTGGAAATGCTACTGGGTTTAGGAATCGTCCCACCCTTCCCCGCCGCTCCCTCCTCCCGTGTTGTGAAATATGGAAAAGACCGGAAGCACTCAGGGAACGCTGATTACTCTTTTGTGCCAAACTTATAATGCCCCTTTAAGAAAAGAGCGGCCTCGTGCTGTTTTCCCTATATGGCTATTTATTCTAAAGCAACATTGCAAGTAATGACTATAAACTTTTCATACTTCAGAGTACGATTGGTGTTGGTGGACGGGAAGTCAGGAGAATACACTTATTTTATGATCATAGAAGTATGATCCGAATTCCATATTTGATATAGAAACATAAACATCCAGTTCTATAATTAACACATTGGCGATCTTTAAATGCCAGTTTCAATACTATAATGTCGCAATGATCGTATAAGAATTGACCAAGTTATGCAGGTGCCTCGTGGCCGATTCTTTTCTCTGTACGTGTCATCCAATTTATTTTGTGGTACACACGTACCACCGGGTAAAGAAAGTGATGTTTATCTGGTGTGAAGTATGAGACACCAGCCTCCATATAACAATTATTCACGCAATTAAGTCCCACTGCCTGACATTAAGTGGGGAAAGATTCGCCAGGACTAATAATTACTTTATATAATTTATCATTCACCTCAGTTCTACGGCCGGTTTCTCCGTGATTTAGTTCGAAGTCACCAATAAAGTAAACATTGATCTATTGGCGCTCGGTTCTGTTTATTGAAAGGGTTCAGTCAGGTAGAAAAATCAACTTTCTACGTCTGCCTGGATACCTTCATTAAAACGGTAACTAGCCTCAACTCAATGGAAATAGATCGAAAGTGTAAGCCCTCAACCAGCTTACCTGACCCTTCTTCTTTACCACTGCACCGTCTCCACACGGTCCCTGAAAATATCTTAAATACTTGTCAACAGGAATGAAATCAAGGCTCACACTTCCTGTCTAATATAATGCGCTGCTAAGTGACTGCTGATTCAGGTTATATTCTTCGGAACATCACGAAATGCAGGGGACACTGGATAAAGAGCTCCGAGTGTCGCTGATCTCCTTCCAGATCATGACATTTATGGTTCCCCGGTTTGTTACAAAGGAATATCTGAGGTCATTCGGTCTCAACATATAAAAACACAAACACACGTGTCCATACAGATCCAGAGCGCGTGGTCTGTATGTCCTTTAATGTGCGTTTTCATGTACATCTGACTCACATCTCATGCGCCATACACATTACATACATACATGTACATTCTTCCATATAGATACACGCTCTTATATAGGTACAATTAAGTGTACTGAAGTATCTGTGTGTGTGTGTCCGTCCGTTCATGGCTTGTCTAATGGGTGTGTATGGGTACATTTGCACATCTTTAACGATTTTTATCAGCCTGTTCGAACATTTAATCACCCAGGCATCTCGTTCAATGCCAGTTTCGTTTTTTTAACTGATTTTCAGATAGGCCATTATTTACACATATTTTGCAGAGTAAATAATTGATTAGGATCAGCCCCCACAAAGCCACGGTTTACCGCTCAGAACTAAACATTCAAAGAAAATAATCTGCACGCCTGCACCGCTTTTCCTTTCTCTATTTCGACTGAGTTCGATTATCAACCCGAAAGTTGCATTGAAGGGTCGGAGAACAAAAATGACCCCTTTGGGTATGTTACCGTGAAACAGGCGATTTTCTTTTAAAACAGATGTATCTTTATCCATCTGTATCTAGATAGTTGTGTGTATTTTTATTCAAAAGGCATTAAGTATATTTTATTTTATATATTTTATTTTATATATTTTATTTTATATATAAATAAAATATACACACATACATTAAATAGCATATATGAATAAAATATACCAGCATGTCTATAATTGAAGGAGAATTTGTGCAACCGGTTACGGGGCTTTGCCTGTGGTATAGTAACACGCGAATATCCATTTTCTAAATTGGGCAGCAGGATAAGCTATTGTCCACTTATTTTTATAGAAGGTAGGATGTTTTGTCACGTTTTGGCTTTCTGTTTTATGTCAGACTAAGTGAAGTAATGGGTTTTAAAATAAATGTGTGTATTTACTATGTCAGGAAGGACACAGAAGCAAGTAGTGTTTACCTCTACTCTGGATATGACTTGACAATATGTTGGCCAGTATGGCAGGAAGTCAGCGGATAATGTTTCAACAGTTTTATTTTAATGAGAAACTGTAAGCGAAAGGTGCTTTGCTAATGATGCGACCCTTCGCTATTAGGCGCGCTGTGAAACCGTGCAACCGACCAGGGTTCTGGAAGGAGGGGCTGGAAATGGCGTGTTGTCCCCTTATCTGTCTCTCGGCAAAGGTAAACGGAGCTAAAGCAGCCAGGTGTTGCCTCTTCCTCTCCAAACTACACAACTCTTCAAAACGAGTTCATCCGTGAATCAATCTGTGCAGCCTGACCCGTCGCCGAAGCGCAGGGTTGTTTACATGACTTACATCACGAGCATTTGATGAGTTTATTTTTTGTGTGTGTTTAACTGTGGTTAGGTGTCAGAGGGAGCGGATGGTGACTTCGAGTTAATGTGGTGTTCCAAATATGGGGTACTTCATCTGGGCGTCTTTTGTGCCAAGTGACACGATCTGAGGATGTCTGACATTAGGTGTAACGCGGGGTACATTTTAAGCAAGTAGACACCAGTGTCTCTATTTAGAGCCTCGCTACACTAGGTGATAGAACACTTTAATATCAGGGACATAAGTAAGATTAGGCCACGTGTTCTTGATAGGAACGTGGTAGATAGGTAATTAACAAAGGAGATTTTTTCCCTTGTTTATTCATTGAAAAAGAAAGGTTTGCATTTATGTAGTGCAACTTCAAACAGCTCCCAAAGCACGTCAGAGCGAAGAGACTTGGAAGTATAGACACCGTTGCTGTGATTAATAAGTTTCTACACTGAAACTTAAACGCAAGCCCTCAGACCAATTTTGGGGGTTTGGATAAGGTAATAGTCCATAAGGAGTGGAACTTTACTTTTAAGTGGGAATGTGTTTTGTGAATTTCATAGTCCCAGAAGGGGCAATATGTTGAGTAGAAAGCAATTGTCTTTATTCGGTGACAAAATTCTGGTAGCATCAACAATATAAAATATTTGGAGTCAATTGAATATCACCACTCAATTCCGCAGCTGCAGAAAGCACCTTTAAAGTATTTTCCTAATGTAAAACTGCTGAGTTGGTTTAGGGTCCCATTAGTAAATAGAAGATATTCAACTGTCAGAATATGATCAGAACTGCAGTAAATAGTGCTTAAGATGTCACATTCGTATTTGGAGTGTCTTTATTTGATATCACTTAGCTGACAAACATACTGGTTATTCGCTTTGCATTTTACGCGGGATATTTATTGCTATTTTAGAACGCACCCTACATAGAACATGATATCTTCGTTTTCAAAATGTAGGTATGATCCATTATTGCCCCTGATAATAAATTAATATGCCGCTTGGGTTCTTGCACGATTTCTGACCTTGTACAACTTAAAAAAAAAAAAAATAACTGGAAGTTATATTAATGGGCTGCTAGGACTGATGTATGTGACCATGCACGATGCTTCTGCTGTGAGGCCAACAAAAGAAAGCTGCTGTCTCTTTAATTATGGCATTCTTAACATGAGGTGCAGCATTCGCTACAGAAATTTAAATAATTAACCTGCCTATTCACGCAGTTTAAGGAACATCGTGAAGCTGGCCCGCGCAAGCTAAAATCGATTGCCAAAGAGCGGGAGATGACTAAACCGCGGACACAAGCACAGAGGGATTTTTAAACAAAATCCGATTTGCCGGAATAGCTATGGAAGCTGGAATTGAACGAAAAGGTGTGACGGGAAGTGAGAAGCGCAGCAACGAAATACGGAGCTGTTTCACTGGCAGGTGAGATAACGTGGAGTGAATCCATTTTAAGATTTCATGCCATTGCATCTTTATATAACACAGCGGGCAGCATCCAAACTAAATGAAGGAGCTGATTTACAGCATTGAAAGAACAATTAACTCCATCAGCAGTGTAATCCGCATGCACCCTCTCCCCATCCCCACCAACATCACCCCCCCCCCCTCCCCAACCAGCCCTCGCTTAGCACTCACGACCTTGAATTTGACTGGACTGTTCCTCGCTGGGTGGGGCATTTCTGAAATCCCTCCAGTTAAATAAAGCAAGTAATTACCCCCCCCCCTCCCCCACGACATCTTTGAAAAATAATACTAATAGTTATTAATGTAAATATAAATATATATATAATATATATTCCGAATAATGGTAAGACCGTAGGTCTCAGAATCTTTTGGGCACATCATGAGAAACGTCCTTTAAATAACTTTTCTTTTACTGCCGATCCATTTAGTTCTGAGCTATAAAACAAAAATTGAGTCCACACAAATTACTATTTACTTTCGGGTTGGGAGTCCATCCGTTTGCTGTCGACTGTCTGCTGAGGAAATTCGCGGTAGAAATTTCAAAGTGGGGAAGGTGCTTCAAGCACAATGAACACCAGGGCACTTTCTGCGTGGGTCATGTCCTTCAGGGGAAGCAAAAACGACACAGCTAACGAAAAATAAAACGTGGTGACTCTAACTGAACAATTCTCAAAGGTTCTTGGTCGGAGTCGGTGCCACTAGTGGGTACATTTGGACACGTCTTACAGTAAGCTGTCCCCCGTCAGTCACAGTTCACCTCACTGTGGTCGCTGCACCAGGCCCCTGTTTGAAACACGCGTTGCTTTGAATCGGGCATTTGCAAATATTTTGATGTCTAAATATGTGACCCCCACACCACCCCTTCCCCCACCACCCACTCCCGCTTGCTCCCAATAGCCTCACAAAACGTTTATTAAATGTCAATTCCCCAACGTTTACAGCGCCGATCCGGAGACTAGACACCACCGGTTATTTTAATATTAGCAGCCGGCTAGTGGTTACTGGAAATTTATATTAAGCCGAAAGCGCCTGGAAGGATTAGTGTTAGTGTGTACAACAACTATCCGGTTACAAAATGCTGCTCCCGATTATCGTTCCAATGTTATACCTTATAGTTAACTTGGATATACGCCGCCCTGTCTGAACTATTCGTCCGAAAAAGGAGAGCTGTAGCATACCGTTACTCAAGTCCTAAGCAAGTTTATTTAGTTAGCGTTTAATAAAACCCGCTGATTTAATAAAACACACGTCATAAGCACGTGTTTAAAAAAACCCTGCATTCGGTGTGCATGCACGTCAACATAGTATAGTTATCCCTATTTGTAACTTCGAAAAGGCCAGGAGGAATCTGGTTGGCGTTAATGAAACACTCAGAGAGTTCTGGGGTTGTCTAGGGTTGCGATATTCCCATGTTCTCGCTGCGAGTGTGGCTGCGGGTTCAACGTTGTTCCTCTTTTTTGAGCTGTGGCGTTGAATACGACCCCCCCCCCCGCACGCAGTAAACAGACGCTGAAAAGGAATTGTACATAGCTGACATATGTCAATCCAATTGGCAAGTGCACGCTAAACAATCATCGAAAACATAACGTTTGTGATCGAACGACGGGGATTCAGGTGCTTTGCTGCATGGATTCTGGTTCAAACACACATGCACACTCACATAAACACAGGGGCATAGAGACAAACACATAGTGGCAGTCACGGTGGCGCAGCGGTAGAGATGCTGCCTTACAGCGCCGGAGACCCGGGTTCGATCCCGACTACGGGCGCTGTCTGTACCGAGTTTGTACGTTATCCCCGTGACCTGCGTGGGTTTTCTCCGAGATCTTCGGTTTCCTCCCACATTCCAAAGACATACAGGTTGTCCAGTATATAGTCCCTGGTGGACTCTCCGGAAGGTACATGCAAATGGACACATGCAGACGCAACATAGAGAGCGCAGACACACATAAGCACATATATACACACACACACATACAGACACACACACAAACATAAACACTCACGCTAGGAACTCCCATTCACAATACAAACCATATATATTAAAATACAATAAATCCCCAACTATCTGAATGACTATTGCAATCCTTAATGTTTATATATTGTCATTAGTCCAAGTGGGGACGCGTTATTCATTTCTCCCTAAACTTCGTTTCACGTGGCTCTGCTGTATTAACTGCATGTTGTTTTTTATTTGTTCCCTCTCTCCGACCCCCCCCCCCGACCCCACCCCCCACCCCACTTCACCCCACCCCCTCCCACGCCGAGATTTCGGCCGAAGCATTAGCCGAATTCCCCGGGGCTGATTGAATGCAATTTGCTGTATGTCGACAGCTACGTCCTGTATGTTATAGATTCACTGTTTCCCGACGTGACAAGGGCTGAGTTCGATCTACAATTGTAGTCGAAAGCGCAGTGAGCCGAGACAGAGCCTCCATCATTAAAACCTCCCCCTCCTTTAGGAAATAACAGGATGATTCATTTACACATAAACACTCATAAATATTCCATTAACAACCGGAGAGCACCTGTTTAATGAAAGCCGTGGCGGTCTTCTCCGGGCTTGGAAGAGGCATTTTTTGCTTCCTAACTCGAGTATGATCAAATTTAACTTTGACCATAAATCGGGAATGACAAGTGAGTTGTAACAAGAGGACTTGCACTCAGTCCTTGACCCTTATAATTGGATTAAATATAGACGGAGACACAAAAATATATATACTAAGATTGACACCTGCCAACTGAACTTTCACGTGATTGATAATGATGCTTGGTGTAGGAAACAATAATGAAATAAATTGCATGGATAAAACACTACATTTGTCATTTCTCTGCCAGGAGAGAGAGATAGAGAAAGTGAAGGACGGGGTGGGAGAGGGATGAAAGTGAGAGTGTGTGTGTGTGTGAGTGAGAGTGTGTGTGTGTGTGTGTGAGTGTGTGTGTGTGTGTGTGTGTGTGTGTGTGTGTGTGAGTGAGTGAGTGAGTGTGTGTGTGTGTGTGTGTGTGTGTGTGTGTGTGTGTGTGTGTGTGTGTGTGTGTGTGTGTGTGTGTGAGAGAGAGAGAGAGAGAGAGAGAGAGAGAGAGAGAGACTGAGCTAGCATGTTTGGCAGTTGTTACTTGACCAGATAACAAATAAATTGAAAAAAAACACTTTAAGCAGAACTTTCAGAAGGCGCTTCAGATTCACCCATTCATTAAGCATCAATGGTAAATAAATTGGCATGTTCTAAACTACCAATTAATTAGACAGCTAATAAAA
The DNA here is from genome assembly GCA_038087875.1 of Malacoraja senta. NCBI lineage: Eukaryota > Metazoa > Chordata > Chondrichthyes > Rajiformes > Rajidae > Malacoraja > Malacoraja senta. The sequence goes on along the minus strand of CM075979.1, from coordinate 9,468,573 downwards.
CCTCCCATTCTTCCCCCACCTGCCCTCCATACCCCACGTCGCACCCACAGGAACCGGTAAAGCGACAATCTCCCGTTAACGGAAAATGCTTCAACGAGGTAACTTTAGCCCAGGACCTGTTACTGTGGGTCTATTTGTTCCCGCCACGCTCTCTGGACCGATCCGTTACTTCTACCCACCCGTCGCTCGTTGCCATGACACAGCTCATTGAAAATTATAGATGCCAACAACTTTAGTTTCATTATTTTTACTGTTATGCGGACCGGTCTTATTCCCCACTTCCACCGGACAAATATCTAAAACATTGTTAATAAACATCCATGTCGCCTGTAAATGCATCCTAAGACTCTCAATTCCACTAACTCTAGAGTTACAAAAATCGCTGACGCCAACGTAACATAAAGGATATTCAGTGTATTTGAGTATATATGAGTATATATGAGTGAATATTGGCCCCAGAGATACACAAACCTAAGGCAGATAATTGTAATGTGACACTCCATCGATTATTCTGATATCTAAGGCAGACAATACGAAAACAATATTTTATTGTTAGTGGGAATGGGTGACGTTTCGGGTCGAGACCCTTCTTCATATCCGAAACGTTACCCATTCCTTCTGTCCAGAAATGCTGCCAGTCCCGCTGGGTTACTCCAGGATTTTGTCCATCTTCGGTGTAAACAGCATCAGCAGTTCCTTCCTACATAATTCATTGTTAGTGCGTTAACTTCATATCGCCAGAGCCAACCAAGTTCTATCTGATAAATTGCCTGACTTATTTAAAGAGAGAGGGAAAAGATTAAACAGGAACCTGAGCGGCAAGGTTTCCCACATAGAGGGTGCTGGGTATATGGAACGAGCTGCCGGAGGTAGTAATTGAGGCGGGTACAACAACAGCAACTTTAAAACGACATTTGGACAGGTACATGAATAGGAAAGGTTTAGGGAGTATGGATTCAAAGTTGGCCAAGCTTAGATGGGGCATCTTGGTCGACGTGGACAAGTTGGACTGAACGGCCTGTATCCGTGCTGTATCTTCGTACTGCATGATGTGCTGTGAAACATATTGTTCTATCATATTGGATTCACCCTCATAGAGAATGGCATTTGAACTAAATCGCAGAGGCAGTAGCAAAACCATAACGTTGTTGTAGCCTACAACCCAACGGTATGAACATTGGATTTCTGATTTCAATTAATACCCCTTAACTACTCCCTTTCTCTTTAATGTGCATGCAGACCATTTCTCCAACTGACCTACTGAGTTACTCCAGTTTTTTGTGTCTATCTCCGACTATCTACCATGTCCCCTTCCATCTGTCCCCTTCCATCTATCGCCCTTCTCTCTGTTTTTTGCACCACTCTTCTCTCCTTGAAACGTCACCTACTCATTCCCTCCAGAGATGCTGTCTGGCCTGTTGAGTTATTCCAGCTCTTTGTGTTTTGCTCAAGATTCCAGCCTATCCAGTTTCTTGTGTCCCACATTATGACGTGGGTGATAGTTGAGCGCCTCCCTACAGAATCAAAAGTCAAAATGGTGATGAAACAACGAAATGTACTGTTGACCACGGGATCAGTTGAAGAATACATTGGGCTTCAATGCAAAAGGGAAGTACGGCTTCACACACTTTAGCTTGTCAATTTGTCCACGCTGAGATCCATACACAATAATCCGAAGAGCAAGAAGCCACAGCCCTCAATACTTTTTAGACTCTAGATACCATACAATCTGACACCATGGCAGTTGGATTGAAGAAAAAAGTTCCAACGTTCAAATTAATTATGCTTACATTTGGAGATATCTTCATGTCCATATGTGATAAAAGCAGAATTAGGCCACGGGCTCATCAAGTCTACCCCTCCATTTCATCATGGCTGATCTATCTAATCTGTGTTGCAATAGTTAGTATATGTATGCTTGCACAATGTGTACAAAAACGCAGGGGGCTGGAGAGAAAACAGTACTTTTACTGCGACAATTCAATTAGACGAAATACGAACTACGAAAACTGTTAGAAAAACTACCTTGGGCAAAGTTTCTAGTTTCACAAGTATAAAAACAGAACATGCTGGAAATGCTCAACAGGTCAGACAGCACCAGTGGAGAAAGAAAACATAGTTTATGTTTCAGGTTGAAGTTTCATTCAGCTGGAAGTTTCACGTTGGTAATTGTGTTTTAGTTCGTGTTTTCAGCATCTGCAGTGTTGGTTTTTCTCATCGATTCTCCATTGGGTCTGTACCTCAAAACCGTGTCATGTTCAAAACTATACCGCTGATGAAGTTGTGCAGCGGAATGTCTGTAAAATTATATAAAGAGCAAGAAAGCACTGCAGATGATACAACGGGAGAATGACACCAAAACAGAAAGGGTGCAACAACAGATCATTCGGGCTCTTTATTCTGGGGAAGTGATCTTCTTTTGATCTTATAGAGGTGTACAAATCAAGAGAGGAACAGATCGGGTAGACGCACAGAGTCTCTTGCCCAGGGCAGTGAATCGAGAACCAGAGAACATAGGTTTAAGACGAGGGGGGGAAGATATAATAGGAACCTGAGGGATAACATTTTCACACAAAGGATGATGAGTGTATGGCAATAGCTGCCGAAGGAGGTAGTTGAGGCAGATACTATCGCAATGTTCAAGAAACATTTAGACAGGTACATGGATAGGACATGTTTAGAGGGATATGGCCGAAACTCAGGAAGGTGGGACTAGTGTAGATGGGACTTGTTGGTCGGCGTGGGCAAGTTGGGCCGAAGGGCCTGTTTCCCTGCTGTATGACTGTTTCAGAGGTGATCTAATAGAGCCCTCGGCAATTAAGCTCCGTTGCGCTGGTGGAGGGGATGTTTCCACTTCCTGGGAAGACCAAACTAGACACTACAGGTATACGGTTATCATTAATACATGAAATAGGGAATTTGGGGAGACCTGTTTATTTAGAGGCTAGGATATGAAGCTGACTCACAGGGAGAGATTGAGCGAAGATGATTATTGCATTTCGTTCAAATAAGTAGTTTGTGCGGAAAAGAAGGGATAAGATCAAGAAAAAAGGATGGAAAAATGAATCCACACCTTGCATTAAATTCAAGAGTCAAGTGCATAATTGTCAGAAGTACAGACACCAGTACAATGCCATTTTTACTTGCAGTATCTTAACAGGCCAGAAAAAGTAACAACACACAGATAATATATAACAATAAAAATGCATTCAATTAATAATTTTCGGTAATTCCATGAAATTTGTACACAAGAATAGTTGGATCAATGAACTGCATCCGGAACGGGCAAGGGGTGCTGGCATCACGGAGTTGCGGCATCAAATTAATTTAATTCGGATTCAATCTTCTATTTAGCATTGAATGACATGTTAGTTTTCAAATAGCGTTCCAAAGTTCTCTACTTTTATCTGAAATTTAAAAAAAAATCCAAGATGGACGATCGCTTGTCCCATTATTTGAAAATAAAAGGCAGACGCGAGGAATCTGAAATGAAATCAGAAAATTATGAAAACACCTGGTAGGTCAGGCAGCATCTGTGGAAAGTGAAACAGTGATAAGGTTTTAGGTCGAAGAATTGACGGAGAAATGTTAACTCTGTTTCGATTTATTGTTGTTGCCCGACCTGCTGAATGTTTCCAGCATTTTCTGGGGGGTTTTAATCGATGAAATATCTCATCCAGTTATTAGATAATAAACCATTAAGGGGTAAAATTACAGGGAGCAAGGGAGATAAAGATACAAATCAGAGATATAATGCGACAAAGAAATAAGTCGTGTATTTGTATAATTTTAAGCGGTCGCAGCCAAATGCACGTAGATTGCAAATTTCAAATCAGGCCTGTTGTGCTTATGCAAGTTAGAATTTCATTGTTCGTTTTCGGGACATATGACAACAAAACACTCGATAATTGATACTGGTGGAAGTAGACCTTGTTCTGGCATGCGATTGCCACATTAATCTGTATCAAGCGAGCAAACCAAGTTCGATGAAGATCTAATGATAGACACAATGCTCAACGGGTCAGGCAGGACCACGGAGAAAAAGGATGGGTGACGTTTCGGGTCGGGACCCTTCTTCAGGCTGACTCCTAGTCCGAAGCAGGGTCCAGATCCGAAATGTCACCCATCCATCCGTGTTCTCCAGAGATGCTGCCTGACCCGCTGTCATTTCCGATACGTTGTGCCTATCTTTGGTATAAACCAACATCTGCAGTTCTTTGTTTCCACATTTCGAGGAAGATCTAATCCGGTCAAGACTACTCTGTCAGTTACGTTAATTTTTCTGACATAAACACTGCAACAAGGATAACTTTTTTTTTTGTTGCACTAATCACGTTCGAGAGACGCGTGGGAAGGAACTGCAGAGGCCGGTTTACACCGTAGACACAAAATGCGGGACAGGCAGAATCACCGGATAGAAGGAATGGGTGACGTTTCGGGTCGAGACCCCTCATCAGGAACGTCACCCATTCCTACTATCCGGAGATGCTGCCTGTCCCGCCGAGTTACTACAGCATTTTATGTCTATCACATGAGAGATACTTCAGGTGTTTCCGGTGCTATTAAGGCGTGAAGCATCGCATTTAGTATTTAGTGATCCCGATCCAGGGATGCTGTCTGGCCCGCTGAGTTACTAGGACTTTGTGGTATTTAGGGAGCGTTTGATACAGATTAATTTGGCAGTCGAAATCGACATTATCCTCCAGTAAACTAGCCTGGAAATATGTATCCATGTTATATGCCAGATCGAAGATAGACACAAAATGCTGGAGTTAACTCAGCGGGACAGGTCGCATCTCTGGTGCGAAGGAATGAGACCTTTCTTCGACCCGAAACGTCACCCATTCCTTCTCTCCAGAGATGCTGCCTGTTCCGCTGAGTTACCCCGGCATTTTGTGTCTATCTTCGGTTTAAACCAGCTTCTGCAGTTCCTTCCTACACAAGTTGACGGACGGGTAGATCGCTCAGTGGAATGAGCCAGTTCGGTATTCCGACTGCGCATGCACAGGTCATAGGTGGCTCGGGCTAAACACTCGCGGCGGCCTCACATCAGCTCCTGATCCCCCGCCGCTGGGCCGTCACCATCCCCATCCCCTCCCGAGTGTCCCGTCCGGGGGCGGCCCCGTGCGGCGGGAGCCGGATGGGAGCGCGGAGAGGGAGGGAGGGAGGGAGGGGGGGGGGGGGGGGGGGCGGCGCTGGCCCGGCTCTCTGCCTGTCCCGGCGGGGCGCTGGCCCGTCGCAGCGGCGGCCCAGGCCCGCAGGCGGCGCGGAAAAGAAGCACCAACTCCAGCTCAACCCCGCCCGGGACAGGCAGAGTCGAGCTGGGGCTGGGACCGGCGCCTCCCCTCCTCGCAGGTTGCGGGCCTGGGCCGACACTCCGGTCCGCGGACCTCTGGATAGAAGACCCTCCTTCAGACTTCCTACACATTAGACTTTTGCGCCGTGGTTGGGATGGATGGGAGCGGGGATTTCCAGGGCGCAAGGAACAAATGACCTAAAGTTTGCGTTGAGTGAACTGAGTGTTCTTAACGTCCTTGCCGTACACTGGCGTTTGTGAGAGTGGTTGGATCCCAGTTTCAGCTCAACCAACGTCGGTCACATTATCCGGACAGGCGGCGGGGGATCAGGAGCTGATGTGAGGCATCAGCGACGCTGTGGAATCCTAGTCGGCCGCCGCCGAGCAGCGGGATCGAGGAGGCAGCGCTCGACCCGGGAGTAGAGGTGTCAGTTCTTCCAGTGGCGAGCGGAGAGGCACCAGCTACCGCGGGCCGCTCACCTGTCGGGCGCTGACTCCTCGATCCCGGGATTCAACCATTCTCACAAAACGCGATGTACGACGAGGACGGTAAGAACACTCAGTTCACTGAACGCAAACTTTAGGTAATTTGTTTCTAGCGCCCGCGGAAATCTCCAGCGCGGTCGAGACGAGGGAGTTCTGAAGTTGCATTCTCTCGATTGAGGACATTTTCTCGACTCTCCAATAAGCAACGGGCCATGGCTTTACCAGTGGTTGGCTGTCTAACTGAAACCTCTCTTCCCCCACCTCTCACCGTCTCTCCCTGTCTCCCACTCGCACCCCCCCCCCTCTCTCTCGCTGTTACCCCCCGCTACCAGGCACCCCGTTCGCTTTGTTTATTCTCGAATGACCTTTGAAAAATCCCATGATTCCTTGCGTTTTTCGGAATACCGAACTGGCCTATTCAAAGAAATTCCATTGAGTGAATGATTGGCCTGGTTATGGCGCTAGGAATGATTCCTTAGTAAGTTAAATGGTGGCCTGAGAAACAACCATAATGTTTCTGTCTACTCAACTAATCAGCTTCCATTTGAGTTTTCTTCGCTATTATTTTTAGAGATACTGCGTGGAAATAAGTCCTTGGCTCACCGAGTCCACGCCGGCGGCCATTGATCACCCGTTCACACTAGTACTGTGTTATCTCACTTTCTCATTCACTCCTTACACCATCGGGGCAGTTTTACAGAGGCCAATTAATCTGCAGCCCCACATGTCTTTGTGATTGATATATGAGGAAACGTGAGCCCCGCCCACACACACCAATCCAGCATGCTTCACTCCCATCTTCAAATCACATATTTTTATAGATCCCATCTTTCTCCTCCCCTCTGCTCTCATCTTCGCACATCCCTCTGAGACCTTACATTTCACTCCTCCTCTTCTTTCCTTGTCATGTACAACCCAACCCAATTCTTGACAATGGTGTCAGTTGCGACTCAGGGAACGCAATGTTATCTCTGAGCCAGAAGGTTATTGGCTCAAGTATCCAACCATGGATCTAGCTACTTTCTTAGGTAGAACTTCAAAGAAGTGCAGTGGAAATCTTTGCTGTGCTCTGGTCAATAACTATCTTTTAGCCAGTGTCTCTAACAGATGCTTTAATATTTACCATATTCATGTTCATGGGACCTTGCTGATAAAATAAACAGCAAAGCTTTCTATATTGCAACAGTTTAAAACAGTTTTTGGGATGTTCTAAGCTCTAGGTAGTTATATGTTCGAAGATGGATTCTGACCCAAATCGTTGTCTATCCATTTCCTCCACAGATGCTGCTCAGCCCACTGAGTTCCTCTGGAACTTTGTGTTTTACTATATCTTTGTTTGTTTTCTGTAGCTTCGTTGGTCACAGGAGGGTAATGATTCAAGTTCCCTTCCAGAGATTCAGAAACAGAAGTTAGGCTCTCATTCCAGTGCAGATGGAAAGAGTTCTGCACCATCTGAGGTGTCACTTTCCACATGAAATATGGATGCAAAACAATTCTTGGGACTATTTTGGACAGCATTGGTCCCCAATACCATTGCATCAAAGGTTCTACATTGTGCCTTCATTCTCTTCACTCCACGGTTCAGTACTGATTTTGCCAAATGCTCATCCCTCAAAACATGCTGGTTGGCAGGTTAATTGGCCATTGTAAATTCCCCTTAGCGTGTCGGTGAAATTGTCTAGTCAGGCGAGGAATTGATGGGGACGTGGGGAGAATAAAAAATAGGAATAGTGAAGAATGAGTGTAAATGCATGCTCGCTAGTTCATGCAGTTTAAGGACATGTTTCTGTGCTGTGTCTCGTTGACTCAGTATTTGCTGCTAAGTCATTATTGCCAAAAGGAAATAGATTATCCGGTCATTACCACATCACCCTGTGTTGGATTTGGATGTGTGTGAGTTGATCCCCATATACCATTGTAATCTTGAGCACTCTTCAAAATTACTGCATTGGTTAAGACTGTGAATGACAAATTAGAAATCCAAGTCGTCCTTTCATACTTATTGATTCCTTCAACTACAGATTTAGTGGGTGTAAGTTATTCTCTCCGGTTGACATAATTCAGACTCCCCCCCCAGAAATGATTGTGTGGTAATTGAATAAAGATTACAAGCTTGTGCACTTCAAATAAAAGCAAACACTTCATATTGTTACCAAAGGATTTTAATATGCTATTCTTTGTAGCATTAATTAGTACCTTATTTACTCTGTTTAGTTGTTTGTGGAGTGATAGACATTTCCTTTTCGCTACTGGCAGATGTGCTGTAGTTGTTGATGTACTGGGCTGGTGTTTTGCTATAGATAACCAGTTTCAGACAGGCATCTGTATAATGAAATACATAAAATGAGGAAATTCTGGAAACACTCAATGTCAGGCACCATCTGTGGAGATAAAAAAAGAGTTAAGGCTTTACGTCACTGATTTTTCATCAGACCCAGAAGAAGTTAGAAATTTATCAGAGGAAGAGATTTTGTGCTCTTTTGTGTATCTCCATAAATGGTGCCCGACCCGCTGAGTTACTCCAGCACTTTGTGTCCATCAGAGACGAACCACGTTGGTTTGGCTTTCTCATATAATAATGTCCATTTTGCAGACATCAGAACAGCAATTGGACACCTGGCCCTTTGAGCTGGCTCTGCTATTTATCAAGATTGAAATTGATCTTCCACCTCAATTACTATCGCTATCACCACCTGCCAAACAACCTCACCCACCCCCCACCCCTCACCTGTACCTACATATCATTGCCAGGCTTTGTGCTGCCACCACCTCTCTTACATCTTTCTCCCCCCTCCCCTACCCAAAATGTCACCACTCCATGTTCTCCAGAGATACTGCCTGACCCACTTAGCTACTCCAACATTTAGTGTCTTTAGTGAACTAGCATCTACAGTTCCTTGTAGTACCATTTCATTTGATTTCCTGAACACTTCTAACCTGCCAGGCATTCTCCCGCCCTCACCTCTCTTTTCCAGCTTTCTCGTCCAAATTACATTAAGTCTCGACTCAAAATGTCACTGGTCCATTCCCTTCACAGATGTTGCGAGACCTGCTGAATTCCTCCAGCACCTTTGCTCAAGATTCCAGCATCTGTGTTTCCTTGCTTTTCAAAAAATGATCTCGGCTTTGAATGAATCCAGTCCCTGACCCTCCAAACCTTTCTGGGATAGAGAATTCCAAGGTTCACCATCTCTGAGTCTGACCATCTTAGTCTAATGAACAGTAATCTCAGTTTTAACTGGCCAACCTCTCATTCTTAACTGGTACTCCTGGATTCGTCAGCCCAGGGAAAACGCCCTCCTTCAATCCAGACATCCAGCTCTTTAACAGATTTATGTTTCCATGAAATTTCTTATCATTCATCTAAGCTCTGGGAGAATACAACCCCAGTTGACTCAGCATCTCTTACATGGCAAACCCACCACCCTGGAACCAATCCCATCTACATTCACTGCATTCCTTCCATGGCATGTGTATCAGATGAAGAGACCAAAACTACGTATGTTACTCCAGTTATGGTCTCACCAAGGCCCAATATAATTGCAATTAGTCGCCTTACTGCTGCTGTCAAGCCTTCTCATTATAAAAATGAACAAACTACTTTCTCTCTTCCTCAACTGCTGCACCTGCATGTTGGCTTTCAGTGACACAGCCAAGGTACCTTGAACAATAAAACTACCCATTCCCTTACCATTTAACAAATACTCCATTTAGATTTTAGCGGTTTACAAACAGCCTGTTGGTTTTTTTCAAAGATAAATTTCACTGACTTCATTGATTTTTGCTGGTTCCAGAATTGGTCCTACAGTTAAATGCAGAATCCACTGAGCACACGAGTGACATTTAACTTATGAACATGGGTCTCTTGCTACACAGTAGATTAGACTCCAATCAACATTTATAACTTTGCCTCACATACATCTATGATCTCGACATCCCAAAGCACATTGCAGCCAGTGAAGTACTTTTGGGGCATAGGCAGTGTGGACAGTCAGACTCTTCTCCCCAGGGTGGAAATATCAAAGACTGGAGGGCATTGGATAAAGGTGAGAAGGGGAAAGTTTATAGGAGATTGAGAAGTGTGATTAGAGAGTGGTGTGTGCCTCGAACATACTGTACTTGCAAGGGTGGTGGTGAAGGCATTTAAGAGGCTTTTTAAAGAAGCACATGAATATGCAGGGATTGAGGGATGTAGATAACTTGCCTTAACTTGGTTTCACGTTTGGCACATTTGGGATCAGAGTCTGTTCCTCAGCTATACTGCTCTATGTTCCGTGTTAAGCCCAAGTCTCACAACCAGCAATGAAGTAATTACCAAATAAACTGAATTTTTTAAAAATCATTTAGGGCTCAGTATTGGATAGAGAGCCAGAACTGTCTTGAAACATTGTTCTTTGGAACAATGTCCAGGATCTTTTATATAAAACTGTTCAGTTTAGTTTAGTTTAGTTTAGTTTATGGTCAGGTGTACCAAGGTACATTGAAAAGCTTTTGTTGTGTGCTAACCAGTCAGTGGACAGACTATACATGATTACAATCGAGTCATCCACAGTGTACAGATACATGATAAAGGGAATACCATTCAGTGCAAGATTAAGTCCAGTGTGGCCCGATAAGGGTAGTTCAAGAGCCTCCAATGAGGTAGATAGTAGCTCTCTAGTTGGTGATAAGGTGGTTTAGTTGCCTGATAACAGCTGGGAAGAAACTGTCCCTGAATTTTGAGGTCTGCATTTTCACACTTCTGTACTTCTTGCCTGATGGGAGATGGGGAGAAGAGGGAGTAACTGGAGTGAGACTCACCCTTGATTATGCTGGTGGCCTTGCAGAGGCAGTGTGAAGTGTAGTTGGAGTGAATGGAAGGGAGGTTGGTTTGTGTGAGAGAAAGGTTAGGGCACCAATTTCCAATAGATGGCACATTCTCATGCTGCACAAGAGAGACAAGTCCAACTGGCTGGAATGACCATTGATTCTGTACCTGAATGGATCTGAGATTAAGGAACTGCCCACTGCTGAAACTTGTGGTCTGACAATAACTTGGATCAGATTGCAAACTGGAGTCTAACAGCCATGTTATGCAGTAAGCAGAAAGATGGCCTGCTGGTAATAAGAAGTGTTATGTCCTTTGAAGCTTCTGGTCCAGGTTGGTAGATTCGGAATGTTCTGGAATTTGGAGGGGAGGATTGCAATTTTCATGCACGTACACAAGTAAACACAATTCAAATGTACAAAGGTAAAATGAAAGAATCTCAGCACCTTTTTTAAAGCAAGTTCAACAATGTGAAGATGCAGCCTCAAGCCTACGCAGAGTTTGATGGTTTCCCTGATAGAATATCAAATCATTGCATATTGAAGCCAGATTAGAACTTGATTCTGGTTTGACCTGAGTTATACTGTCAGTCTTAGTTGCAGTGAAGAAGAAGTCACGAGATAATGATGCAAAAAATGACATCATAACCACACGCTTGGTGCACTTGCAAAGCAGATTGTCAGTCTCACAGAGAAGGTTTATTGACAGATTCACATGAAGAAGCACTCAAAATTGCTTCATATCCTTACAAAAGTGGCATTTAATTGAAGCCCAGGCGCAACAGTGTATAAATTGGGAGTGTGTGGCCGATGACAGAATGGGGTTGTGGGTTTCAGGTATTAGCTAATATATTAACAGATCCCTGATGGCATTGCTCATGGTAAGTTTGTACCATGGTGGAACAGTAGGATGTGACTGTTGGTGGAGGGCTTATTGCGTCACTTTGGAAAGAAATTTGCCTTCAGATAATTTCTATCTTTATTCTTTCCTGAGAATCAAGTAAAAATTGTATCTCATGCTGTTGTTTAATTCATCATCGGCATCTGAAGGTAGTTGGGCAAAGCCATATCTCTTGCCCATCCCTAGCTGCCATGAAGATGTTCTACCAAGCCACCTTGAACCATTGCAGTCCTTCAGGTGAATGTACACCCTGAGTAGCGCTGATGGGTAGGGTTAAGAATCCAATTATTGGATTAGATCCATCACTGGGCCTAATCCAGGATTTAGATCCAATGATGGTGAAGGACCGACAGATATACCTTTTTCCCCTTATTGCCTTCTGTTTCAGGCTTTTGAATGGTCCTTCTGTAAGTTACGGTACTGTCCGATTAATCCCTAACCTATTGCGTACATTAGACTTAATCTATGAACTGGTCGCCACAAAGCTGAGAACTATATTTTGCACTCTGTATTTAGATCCAGTGATGGTGAGGGACTGGCGATGCAGCGTATTCTCGTTATTCCCCTCTGTTATTAGGCTTTTGAATGGTCCTTCCATAAGCTGGGGTACTATCTGATTCATCTCTACCCTATTGCATGCATTAAACTTAGTCCATGTAACTGGTGTGCCACAATGCTGAGAATTATATTTTGCTCTCTGTATCTTCCCCTTTGCACTACCTATTGTACTTGAGTTTGACCTGATTGCATTTATGTATAGTTTTAGTTGATCTAAACATAAATACAATCAAATCCAACTCAAGTACCATGGGTAGTACAATGGGGAAGATACAGAGAGCAAAATATAGTTCTGATTGCATAGCAGGCAAAATAAACCCTTTCGCTGTACCTCTGTACTTGTGGCAATAATAAACTGAAACCTAAACGTAATTCAGGATGGTGTGCATCTTGGAGGGACACCTGCAGATGGTGGTGTTCCCATGCGCCTGCTGCAACAATCCCCAACAATACAAATAAAATCCTAACTTAAACTATGACGCGGAAGGTGGTTTTGATGGAGTCTAGATACCTAAGGCCCTCCTGTGCCATCTTTTTTTGTGCATTAAATGTGTTCAGTGACTCGCACTAAGACAATCAGACCTTCCAAAAATATTCTCCAAATTGGGAAATATTATAGGAATACAGTAGCAAGGAAAGTTCACAGCTTCAGCGACATGGTTCTTATAATGTGACTGACACCTTTTATTTAAGGAACTGGACAGATTAAGAGTGGCACCATGGCACAGTGGTAGAGTTGCTGCCTAACAGCGCTGGAGATCCAGATTCAATCCTGACTACGGGTGCTGCCTGTATGGAGTTTGTATGATATCCTGTGACCACATAGGTTTTCTCCAGGTGCTCTGGTTTCTTCACACACTCCAAAGACATACAAGTTTGTAGGTTCATTTGCTTCGGTAAAATTGTAAATTGTCCTGAGTGTATAGAATGGTGTTAGTGTACAGGGTGATCGCTGGCCGGCATGGACTCAGTGGGCCGAAGGGCCTATTTGCATGCTGTATCTCTACAGTCTAAAATTTGGTTCCCATGCATTGAGTTGTCCCAAGCCACCATGAAGTGTGGGCTGATTACAGCAATGAAGTCCCATCAATGTTTAAAGGCAGGCTATGGTTAATGATGTACATGCCATTGATTAGTTCTCCAGAATGCAGAGAGAGCAAGAGATATTGTGTGCAAGAGATTGATGTGATGGTGCAGACCCTTTAGTATGCCATCTTGTTTTGTGTGCACAATTCTCCTATTACTTTGTCTGTGAAAAGCGACGGTTGTAGTTTGCCTCCAATTTCTGCTATTAGTGAAGAAAATTTATTCCCCCCCCCAGAATATGATGTCATTGGGGATGTGAATGACGAAAGGGAAACGTCAGCCATGTTGGGGTGAATCACTCCCTTATGTGGCCAGGGCAATTTCCAGATCATTACGATTTGACCTGGAAATGATCACTGCTGCTGTTTAGCCCGAGGAAAATAGCTTTTATGTGCAATTCATGGTTAAAAAAAGATGCAGAAATGGGTGCAATTGAGTTCAAAGAAGCATCCCGACCCGAAACATTGCCTATCCTTGTCTTCAAGAGATGCTGCCAGGCTCATCGAGTTATTCCAGTATTTTGAGTCTCTTTTTAAATGCGTTTCCTAGGTACCTATGTATCTCTTATTTGAGAATGGACCAGTGGTAGATTAGAACTGATTTGCACATAACCCCATGTTGGGTTGGGCATATTTTACGGATCATTTTAGGAGATCATGTCTAACTAACACTGGTCCACTATGACAAGAGGAATAGTACCAAGGGCTCACTGGGTCATGTGTGTCTGGTCCTGATCTTTAGTTGAGAATAGAATTGGACTGCTCCAGGTATACCAGAACCCACTAAGCCCAGCTGACCAATCGAATAGAGAGCAGACTATCCCCAGCTTAATTTGAAAATCCTTCCCTTCAACTAAACTGATGTCATGTCTGCAAACGTCTGCAAGCCTAAAACTATGTATTCTCACACGCCTTTAGAAATCTCTGTGGATCAACATCCGAGCTCTTCCACCTCAGCTGTCAAAGTACTACATTCCTATCTCATCCTCTCTACCTTGCTGTACATTCTTTTCCCCCAGGGCCCTACTTAAAAGTGTGACCAAGTTATTTTCTAAAGCCTTTGTTTGTTTGTAATGATTGAGCTCCTGTAAAGCTCCTTTGAAAGTTTGGTCTTATCGAAGGCATTAAATAAATAGATGCTCAATGGAATTTTCCTTTAAATGGATTTTTTTTTTTACACTAGTATTACTGTTATTAATTTATTGTATTTTTTATTATTTTGTTTATCTGTCTGTACTTCATTTCCGGGCCCATTAAGCGGCTGCAAGTAAGAATTTCATTGTTCTGTTGTCCGTACCTTTACCGATTAAACGCTCTTGAGTCTTGAGATCAATGGTGAGAATTGTGTGGTATACCAAAGCAATGTCACCAAAATATTCAGACAGATTAAAGTACTTCCAAAGTCGATATATATCTCCCCACTTTCCATAGTGTTTTCTACATATTAAATTGTGGCTGCTTGCCATTCTTTAATAATGATAGAATTTGAAGGACTGAACTACAAGATATATATATATACTCATGCCATGATGACTTCAAAAGAACTCAAGAAGCATGGTGAAAAAAAAGTGGCGCACTGTGGGAATTAGATGCCACATTATATATAGGGGTATTAAATAGTATAAAATAAACTTTCTTATCACGTAATAACCATATCATGTCTTTGCTTAATTGAGTTGCAATGTGAAATGTATAATCAATGTCTACATCCACAAACAGAATGCAGATGTGATGAATTTTATTGCTTTTGTTTCACGTATAGCTGTATTATTATGTTTTTTGCTACCCTTCAATTCGGTTCCTTTCTCCTCTGAAGGCAGTGATTTACAATGAGTACAATTCCATCAGTTGTCCCATTACCCAAAATATTGTACCCAAGCATCTTCATGCATGTGACTGCATTTTTAGTTTCAGAACGGTTAGTTTCAATTCGCAAAACCCGCTTTGAGCTCAATCCAGGACTGTACTCACATAAAGGCCACACATTTACATGTCTGATGGCTGGAATATTAAATTATTTTCCTCTTTCTGTCTCAGAGTCACCAAGGATAATTGTAATTACACAACATCTGACCTGGCTGGGATGAGCCAGCTCAGCTCAAAGCAGGAATCAGTTCTGAGGGCTTCTTGCCTTTGTAGTCAACCACATTTCATGTGATACATTACCCACTGTGCTATTGGGGAGCTCAGATAATTTGAGGTTTAGATCATTGTGAAACAGCGAGATTAAAGAAACTGAACCAACTCCAACTGTGGATAAAATATGTGGGATGGGAGCCAGATTTTTAAGATAATTAAGAAAATTGCTGAGGCAAACGTAAAGCATTGAAGAGGCATAGGAGAGAATAATAACCCAAGGGAATCAAGAGTTAAACCTAACTTTTAAATAAACTTTCCTTGTAATCACTGACTTATGGAATAGACTGCCACCTAGTGCAATTATAATGAGTCTGGTGATGCATTCTGATGGGAATTGGACTGAATCATCAAATAATTGTAACAGATGGATCTGGGCAGAAGGACACAGAGAAGGATATATGAAACCAATCAAGGCAAGAGGCAGAGTTTTGTGTTGAATAAAAGATAAAAGTAGTCACAAAGATTTTGGGTTGGGATTATTTCATGATAAGGGTTGGACTTGTGAGGCTTGTTTGTTTATCATTTATCAATGATGATGATACACATTTTTTCTAATTAATGCTAACAGACTTCCAGCCAAGAAATACAACCAACCTTTTCAATTGGATAAAACTTTAGACAACATCATCTGGAACTCATTAACCAATTTTTTTCCTTTGTCACTCCATTTTTGATCTTGGTAGTATAAAATATATCAAATTTATGGTTGGACATGTCTTCAAATATTGGAAAATGAAGTTTGCAAACATAAATACAGATAATATCGACAAATAAAATCACATTTGCTATGCACTCAATAGTAAATCAGTTTGAATTTCTATTTGAAAGTAAAGCAAGTAACATGCATTATTAGGTATCTGTTTCCTACATTAATACAGATTAGTGCATACTTCCTACATCATCATGCTGAAATGTCTCTCCTTACCAAAGTGCTCCATTCAGACCCATATAGTCCATATTGGAACATGTTGAAAGCCTGGTGAAACGGTTTGAGAATGGAGATTACACTAGTGTAACTCCAACATGAACCCAAAACACATAACTCAAAGTAACTGCTATTTTACCTCTACAAATGAATGTTGACGTCATTGCAATTGGTGTATTCAAATTCACCGCAGCAAAGTAATATCTACAATATCTATATTATGTTAGTCCTTTGTAAATGATGACTTGATATTCAATGGTGAAGTGTTACAGCAGAGTTATACCATGATTGTTTTTTGTATCACAGCATCATTTCATGATATAGGAATAGATGGTACCAGAAGACCATTTTGGTTCCAAAATGTAGAATAATTATTAAAGGCTTTTTCTTCTGCTACATATGTAAAAAGGCAAGATAATTTTGTATCTCTTTACTTTCACCTTCTGCTCTCATTTCAATTAGGATTTTCAAAATTACTCATGAGTAGCAAACTGCAGAGACTGCATGAAGCTGAAAGTGAATGATAAGCTTTTGAAAATATCAGAAATAAAAGAGTACTGAAGCAGTTTACTGAGACATCAGACCCCCCAGCACTGTGGTACTGCTTATTTACTCATTGACGAAATATTGGGTCATCTGTCCGTACATGTACAGTACCAATGTAGCTGATGTCAAATTTTGTTTGATAACAGCCAACATAATCAAGGACCAAAGATAGACACTAAGTGCTGGAGGAACTCGATGGGTCAGGCAGTATCTCTGGAGAATAAGGATGGGTGACATTTTGGGTTGGGACCCTTCTTCAGACCACTTACACCCTGGTCATCTACTCATCTCTGCTCTCCCGTTAGGCGGTGGTTACGAAAGCTTGAAGGCACGTACCATCAGATCCAAAAACAATTTCTTCCTCAATGTTATTAGACTCTTGAGTGGACCTCTTATAAGCTAAGGATGTATTCCTGATCTACCAGTCTACCCTGTTTCAGCCCTTGTGTTCTTTATTTTATTTGCCTTTTCTCTGTTGCTGCCACATTATATTCTGCATGGTTTGATTGTAATCATGTATGGATGATTTACGTGAATAACACACACTGTAATGTTTTTCACTGTATCTCGGTACAAGTTGCAATAATAAACCAATACCAATAATGCTCTTGCACAGTGCCTTGAAAAAATTGTACAACACCAAAATTGCTGCATAATGGGAAATTATTCCTGTAAAGTCCAGTTTGTTTTAAAAGTTGAAGAATAAAAGTTCTTAAAATCTTCGTCATTGCTTTCAAATTCCCTCCATGGCCCCTCTCTATCCCTTAATCTGTAATGTTCTCCAACCCAGTAAATCGTCCGATACCTATGCTCCTCTTATTCAGACCTTTTGCTCATCCCTGTATTCAATTGTTCCACCATGGTGGTCATGCCTTCAGCTGTCAAAGTTGCACAATTCCCTCGCTAAACTGCTTTGCCTTTATTTCCTCCATTAAGATGTTCTTTAGAAATGATTTCTTTGACCAAGCTTTTGGCCAAGCTCCCTAATAGATAATTATGCAGCTGAATGTCAAGTATTGTTTATCATGGTATTGGGAAGTGTCTTTATAAATCCAAGTGGTTGTTGAGAGAGAGATAGAGATAGAGACAGGGAAACAGACAGACACACATACAGAAAAGGACAAAGGGGAGAGAAATAAAGGAGAGTCAGGCAGATAGAGAGAGAGAGAGAGAGAGAGAGAGAGAGAGAGAGAGAGAGAGAGAGAGAGAGAGAGAGAGAGTGAGTGAGAGAGAGGCATGCAGACAGGAAGGGAAAGAGAGAGAGAGAGAGACAGAGAGAGACAGACAGACAGAGAGACAGGGAGAGTGGGAGAGGAAGAGAGAGGAGGGAGAGGGAAGAGAGGGAGAGAGAGAGTAAGAGAGTGGATATTGTGGTTTAGTTCATGGTGTACATTCCTTTTATAGAGACTACATAAATATTTGCAAGTCACAAATGAGTTCTATTTTATTACCACATGCCAATCATTCCAGATTTGTGAGTTTCTGAGTGGATGATGAGGCCAATATTAGAACCATTACTCTTCCACAGATGGGGCAAGACATGGCTGAAAGTGCAGTAGGTGGGTAATTTATGAGGTAGTGCAGTCTTTCTTTCATATGTAAGGCTTCTGTGAGGTCCTGCTGCATAAAATCAATGCCCCTTCTCCACTTGAGCATACATGGTTAATGAGGATATTGCCTTTCTTCAAAGAGATTTTTGCCACATCCTTGCATAATTTTCTCCGTTTAGCTGGTAATCTTTTCCCTAGACAGAACGCAGAATAGAGAACGTAATTTATAAATTGTCATCCCTTCTGGTTCTTTTCATTATATATTAGGAAAGCAGTTGACAAAAATTTGTTCCATCCTTCACGACCAAGTTCACATTGACAGAGCAATATTACAATCTTTTTCTCCAATAAACAGAATGCACTCCAAAGAAGTTTTCGTTCAATGATGCCAGGATGTCATTCTGTGGCTCCATAACAATAACTGGGATTTGCAAATAATAGAAGTAAAAATTTGTAGAAACACACAGTAGGGTGGCACAGTTGCGCAGCAGTAGAGTTGCTGCCTTACAGTGCCAGAGACCAAGGTTTGATCCTGACTATGGCTGCTGCCTGTACTGAGTTTGCACGTTCTCCCTGTGACCGCATGGGTTTTCTCCGGGTGCTCCGAATTTCCTCCTCATTCCAAAGACGTAGGTTAATTGGCATCTGTAAATTGTCCCTAGTGTGTAGAATAGAATTAGTATACAGGGGATTGTTGTCAGCATGGACTCGGTGGGCCGAAGGACCTGTTTCCACACTATACCTCCACACCAAACAAAACAAAAGGTCAGTAGAACGAGAAACAGAGAAAGAATATTAATATTTCAGTCGTAGACACTCAACTACTGCATGTTTTAGTCATGGACTGCATTGCCTTAAGGTGAGAGGAGCAAAGTCTAAAGGAGATCTGGGACAATAATTTGTTACACTGGGAGGGGCAGCAGAGTACCACAGCTGGAGCTGCTACCTCACAGCGTGAGAGACCTGAGTTTGTTCCTGACTTTCGGTGCTGTCTGCATGGAGTTTCCACATTCTCTCCGTGATAGCGTGGGTTTCCTCTCGTGTTTCCTTCCACATGTCAAAGATGTGCGGGTTTGTTGGGCAATTGGCCTCAGTAATATTTCCCCTGGGGCATGTAAGGTCTATGTGTAAGGGAGTGATGCTAAAATGGGATAACCCAGTGCAAGCGTGAAAGGGTGATTGATGGTCAGTGTGGACTCAATTGGCTTGTTCCATGCTGTATCCATGCTGTAGACGAAATCGAACTAAAATTGATGGGTGCCTGGAATGCACTGCCAGTGTAGATACGACAGTGGCACTTAAGAGGCTTTTAGCTAGGCACGTGGATATGCAGGGAATGGAGGGATATGCAGGTAGCGATCAGTTCAATCTGGCATCATGTTCAGTACAAACAGTGTGGGCCAAAGGGCCTGTTCCTACACTGTAAAGTTATATATTCTATGTTCTATGGTATAGTCATAAAAACTCACATATTGCATATTTTAGTGGAAGCTAAACTCTTTCATGTCAACATATTATTGGTCTATTTTCAATAATTTCTTGATATCAGAAAATCAATATTAAATACCACCTTTATTCAGTCTAATGAATAACTCCCAGTTAATTTTCATTTAACACTGTCATCTATTTCTTGCACAGATTAAACTTAATTTCCTTATATTGTTGCAATTGTTGTGGAGGGTAATATTAAAGTCGAAGAAAGTCTGAGTTTAGCAATATATCTTGTGTATCTTCACACTAGATGTCTTTTTTAATTCAACATTATTTATCATTTTATCCCAATATTGCAGAAAACCAATCAAACCATAATTAGTGAAGCCACAGGAGAGTTTTGACATTTATTCATGGTGAATCAATTAACCCTAAATCCTCACATGATCATTTAGACTTTCAAAGGGGACTTTGTGCTTACAATGATCTATTGTAAGCACAAAGTCCCCTTTGTAGTCTAAATGATCATGTGAGGATTTGGGTTAAATGATTAAATGAATAAATTACCTGAATTATTTTTTGCAGCAAACACAAAACTAATTATAATTTCTATCTTAAGTCATTAGTGCCACTAAAACTAAAATGACTCATGCCTTTCAGTGTGAAATGACAGCATAATTTTGAACATTTTGAATAGAAACATGGCACCCTACTGATCAGTCAACATGTTGAGTTTAAGATATTGATCTTCATATTCAAATGTCCAAGTGAACTTACCTCTGTATCCTTCTTCCAGTCGGGGAATCTCTTAATTCATTACGTTTTCAATTTCAGCTGCATTCACAATCCACTATTTTGTTTACCCGATCAATGTTTGGTTGTGTCTTTAACTGTTTAGCCCTATGTTCAGAACTTCCCCCTCTTAAACCTCTCTGCTCCATTACTCTTTTTAAAGATCCCTCTAAATCTTAACCTAATATTCACTTGAAGTTCAGCCTGAAGAAGAGTCCTGACCCAAAAAGTCACCTATCAGTGTTCTCCAGAGCTGTTGCCTGACCTGTTGAGTTACTCCAGCAACGTGTGCCTTATTTTGTAAACCAGCACCTGCAATTCCATGTTTCTACTTCTTAATATTTCCGTAGGTGGCTCTGATTCGAATTTTGATTGATGATGCCTTTGTGAACTACCTAAAGATGTTTGCCATGTTAAGGAGTTTCTACAAATTAAAAAAAACTGCAGATGCTGAAAATCTGAAATAAAAACTACAAATACTGTACTCAGCACTTCTGACCAGCATCTTTCGAAAAGTAAACAAAGTAACAGAAAATGATAAATAGCCTTCAATATGAACTCTGTTTTACTTTCTACTGACACTGACCGGAACTATGGAGTGATCTACCATTATCAGTTTCTATTGTTTATGAATGGAAGTTAATGTTATAGAGTGATAGAGTCATACAGCATGGAAACAGGCCCTCAGGCCCAACTCATCCATGCCGACCATGACGGCCTAACTAAGTTAATCCCATTTGTCCTCATTTGACCCATATTCTTCTAAACATTTCCTATTCATGTACCTGTCCAAATGTCTTTAAAATGCTGTCATTACACCTGTACAACCACCATCAAGCTATTGAACAGTACAAACACCATCTACACTTTGAACTATGAGATATCTTGGTTGCACTAGAGACGTTGGGCTTTTACTTTGTTTTGCGCGAGATTGGGAATTTTATTTATTGAACTTCTTTTTGTTTGTTTATTACATTATCTATTGTGTTTACAAAGCTGTTGTGCAAGTAAGAATTTCATTGTTCCGTTTTGGTACATATAACAGTTAAATACTCTTGACTCTTGGTTCAACTAAGATAGGCACAAAATGCTGGAGTAACTCAGCGGGTCAGGCAGCAAATCTGGAGAAAAGGAATAGGTGATGTTTCGGGTTGAGATATTTTGTTTCAACTTCTTCCTTTGGCAGCTCGTCCCATATACCCTCATCCCTACATTTTAAAAAGTTGCCTCTCAGGTTCCTAATAAATCTTTCCCCTCTCATCTTAAACATATACTCTCTAACTGTGCATTCACTCTATCTATTTCCCTCATGATTATATTCACCTCTATAAAATAACCCCTCAGCCTCTTGCACACCAACAAATAAAGCCCTTGCCTGCCCAACCTTGCACTGTAGCTCAGGTCCTCGAGTTCTGAACACATCCTTGTAAATCTTCTCTGCACCCTTTCTATCTTTCGTATACCAGTTAATGACATCTTTCCTATGGGGTGGTGACCAAAACTGAACACAATACTCCAAGCGCAGCCTTACCAACATCGTGTTCAACTGTAACATAACTTCCCAACTTCTATACTCACCACCCTATCTCCTTCAGGGAACTATATACTTGTACTCTTAGATACCCTTGTGTTACAACACTCCCATGGCACCACCATTCACTGCAAAGGACTTGTCCTGGTTTAGCTTCCCCAAATGCAAAACTTCATACTTATTTGAATTAAACTCCATTAGCCATTCCCCGGCCCATTGTTAATGATATATTTTAGTGACATTACAATACTTTGGCACAAAATGTTTTGATTAGGTATTGTCTTTAATCTGTAGACTTTGCTTGGTTGGATTCCTTTTCAAAATTCAATTGCATCTGTTTGGTCACTTTTCTCAGTAAGACCATATAGGTTAAGGCATTTATTAAAATACATTTCACATCCCCTCACAGGTAGCAGCTGAACCTCTGAGTTGCTGTTGCAGTACTCTCACAATACATTACCATGCAGAGTACCATTGAGCTATAAAAACAAATATTTTAATATATCACATTTCAGAGCATTTCCACAAGTGCAACCAAGTCTGCAAGGACAATGGTAATGTAAGACAACTAACATATTTCATTCCTCCTGAGCAGATGTGCACCACGTAAAAAGCATTTTCATGAACTGAACTTACACTTTATCCTGTAAAAGACAAAGAGATTCAGAGCCATGTACTATAAACAAATTATGACGATAATTTTCTTATAATGGTGCTGAAGTTACTGACCTGAAATTACCAGGCACCATTTACTGTGCAGCTGCAATTCTTCCTGAGTAATTAATTTAAAGGGAAACTCCAATCAGTTCACAAATGATACATACAAAATCGTAATGGAAAATTTGCAAATCGACGGATTTTATCCTGAATGCTGAATATTTTGAATGAATTATTTTTCCTTTTTCACTTTCACTGAAGACATTTATTTCACAATGAAACGTTCTCTTTAAACGTTATTAAACGTTTTCTTTACAATATATTTATTTATTGGTAATCCATTGCTGATTATGTTTGCTGGACTCAAAGGGGAAATTTGTATTTATATAATGCTCTTCACATTGTAAAATATTCCAAACATCCCAGAAATAAAATCAGATTTTAAATTACTATAGAGAAACACATTGAGATATGCGACTAAAAGCTTGGTCAAAGAGGTAGGTTGTAAAGAGTATCTTAAAAGAGTGAAAGGTGGAAATGTTTTCAGAAAATGAATACGTTTTCGATTAGATCGTTCACAATCTCAGAATATCCCAAAATGTTGTAAAGCAATTTGGTACTTTTTGAAGTGTAATCATCCTTTTAATGTAGGAATTTGCACAAGGCATGCTCCCACAAGAGGCGATGTGTCAATGATCAAGTAATCTATTTATTGTAATGGTGGTTGAAGGATTTAATATTGCATATGATGCTGGCCAGAATGAGTAAATTCTAGGGTCTAGTGGAGGACACTGAGGATGCAAAAGAAGCCAACATTTTAGGAATAAATTGCTCTGAGTGAGGGGGTTACAGGAAAAAGGAGAATATATGTGTGAGCATATTTAAATCAAGGCATTGGAGCGTTGGGAAGTAAAGTCAGTCTTCAGGATTGGGGAGGAACGAACAGGATTCCGTTGAGTTTCAGACACAGGCAGGAGAATTTCAATGAGCTCATGTTTATGGAGGTTGGGAATCCAGCTCAGAAAGAAATGGAATAGTCAATGGAATAGTTTGAAATAATAAATGTATTAATAAGGGTTTGATCTGCAGATGAGCTGATGCAGGGGTGGAGATAGATTGTCACTGAAGTGGAAATAAGCAATCTTTACGATCGAGAAAATACTGGGTCAGATGTACTGCCTATGGTCAAACATAATGCATGCCGCTAAACAGCCTGGCTCAGTTTGAGACAGTGGGCTAGCAATGGATAGACTTGATGGCAGGGGAGGACGGTTGTTCTGTTCTTCCCAGAGATTAACTGGAGGGGACGCAGAGTTGGTGTTGAACAAAGTGAAGGTATGAAATGAGATGGTGATGTGAGATCCAGGGGAGACAGACATTCACCTGCACCTCTTCCAACCTGGTCTACTGCTTTTGTTACATTGGTGAAACAAAGAGTGGGCAACTGTTTTGAGGAGCAGCTGTATTCTGTCTACAATGGTTATCTCAAGCTTCCGGTTGTCTGTCATTTTAATTCATCTTCCCACTCCCTCATTGACCTGTCTGTCCTTGCCTTTCTCCCTTCCTTTACAGTTTAGAAAACCCAAACTCCCAGTATTCTTCTCTCCCTCACTCACCTGTCCATCTTGTGTTCATCTCCCTTTACTCATGTCTCCCCCCCCCTCCCCCCCCCCCTCCTCCATCCCTCCAAACTGGTTCCATCAGCCCATCTAATTCTCATATCTGTTTTCTAAGACTTACCAGGGTCTGTCCCATCCCTCCCCCAACTGGTAGCATCTGCCCATTATCTTGTCCTCATCTCATTCCACCAACTTAATCACACCACATCCCCTCCTTGTACTGTTATGGACTGGCAATCATTCCTCTTCTCTCTCAGTGTTGATGTGGGATCTCCACTCGAAACATTTTACTTACATCCTTTGCCTCACAGATGCTGCTTGACACATGGAGTTCTTCCTGTGTTATTTTGTTTTGTTCCAGATTACGACATCTGCAATCACTTTTGCCTTTCAAAGAAGGTTTATTTTATAGTAAAGTAAAGCAGTTTTGTGCAGTTAAGTTATATATTTTGCCATATTGTGCAATTATCCTGAGTGCAGGAGGATGAGGGTTGATCTTATGTAGGTGTACAAAATCATGGGAGAAATAGATCGAGTAGATGCACAGAGTCTCTTTGCCCGGAGTAGGGGAATCGAGAGCCAGAGGACATAGGTTTAAGATGAGGAGGAAAAGATTTAAAAGTAACCTCAGAGGTAACTTTTTTTACACAAAGGTTAATGGGTGTACGAAACGAGCTGCTGGAGGAGGTAGTTAAAGTGGGTACTATCACAATGTTTTGAGAAACATTTGGACAGGTACACGTATTGGACAGATTTAGAGGTATATGGGCCAAACGCAGGCAGGTGGGACTTGTATGGATGGGATATGTTGGTCGATGTGGGCAAGTTGGGCTGATGGGCCTGCTTTCATGCTGTATGGCTCTATGACTCTATGACTCTAACAGAGACCAACACCAAATATTTTAAGCTGTTTACATTTTGTAGAGAAATTCAGCTCAAAGTGATATTATGTTCATCTCTCATTAGTATAATTTGTCCTGTTGGACATATCCTACAGCCCTGCTATCAGGAACACGTAACACAGGCAGAAAAGTATAACTAGAATTGAATTGTCACTTTAACTCATTTGATCTTATCAAATGAGCGAAATTCCCCTTATCCCTCAAACAGATGCGTGGCAGATGCAGTATAATATAGATAAATGTGAGGTTATCCACTTTGGCGGCAAAAACAAGGGGGCAGATTATTATCTCAATGGGGTTGGGTTAGGTAAGGGGGAGGTGCAGCGAGACCTGGGTGTCCTTGTACGCCGGTCACTGAAAGTTGGCGTGCAGGTACAGCAGGCAGTGAAGAAAGCTAATGGAATGTTGGCCTTCATAACAAGAGGATTTCAGTATAGGAGTAAAGAGGTTCTTCTGCAGTTGTATAGGGCTCTGGTAAGACCACATCTGGAGTATTGTGTACAGTTTTGGTCTCCTAATTTGAGGAAGGGCATCCTTGTGATTGAGGCAGTGCAGCGTAGGTTCACGAGATTGATCCCTGTGATGGCGGGACTGTCATATGAGGAAAGATTGAAAAGACTAGGCTTGTATTCACTGGAGTTTAGAAGGATGAGGGGGAATCTTATAGAAACATATACAATTTTAAAAGGACTGGACAAGCTAAATGCAGGAAAAATGTTCCCAATGTTGGGCGAGTCCAGAACCAGGGGCCACAGTCTTAGAATAAAGGGGAGGCCATTTAAGACTGAGGTGAGAAAACCCTTTTTCACCCAGAGAGTTGTGAATTTGTGGAATTCCCTGCCACAGAGGGCAGTGGAGGCCAAATCACTGGATGGATTTAAGAGAGAGTTAGAGTTCTAGGGGCTAGTGGAATCAAGGGATATGGGGAGAAGGGTTATTGATTGGGGATGATCAGCCATGATCACAATGAATGGTAGTGCTGGCTCGAAGGGCCGAATGGCCTCCTCCTGCACCTATTTTCTATGTTTCTATTTTTCTATGTAAACACTTTCTCTGCTACTGAAAATTATCTTATGCTCAATTTTAATGAAGAATCTCACACATTAAATAATAAACTTTATTTTTCTTTCTGCAGATGCTGCCTGACCAGCTAGGTATTTCCAGCACCGACTAGTTTTACTGTCCTCCTGATTAATTTTACTTTGTATTCCTTGTTGTCACGTTCCCCCTAGCCAACAATGAACCATTGTACATTTCCTTGAACTTTTCGACTTTGATCTGTCCTTTTCACACCTTACATGCTCTTTGTACCTTACCATATCTCTAGTTTCCTTCTACTTGACTCATTCTGAAGAAGGGTCTCGACCTGAAAGATCACCTATACCTTCTCCCCAGAGATGCTGCCTGTTCCGCTGAGTTACGTCAGCATTTTGTGTCCATCTTTGGTGTAAACCAGCATCAGCAGTTCCTTCTTACACATATTCTGTTTTATGTCAGATATGCAGCATCTGCAGTATTTTTCTTTTATTGTTATGGCAATACACTATATTCTTCTTGAGTTGTGAATTTGCAAACATCTTCAGTCGTGACAAATTACATTTTGAGACATTGTGAGATATCGCAATACAGTGTTAGTATCCTCCTGACAGGAAAAGTAATAACATAGTCTAAATGTGTAGGAAGGAACTGCAGATGCTAGTTTACAATGAACATAGACACAAAGTACTGGAGTAACTCAGCGGGACAGGAAGCATCTCTGGATAGAAGGAATGGGTGATGTTTTAGGCCAAGACCCTTCTTCAGTCCAGCATTTTATGATTATCTATAACATAGTCTAAAATGTATTTCAACACAGGAGACACACGATCAGAATAAGGACAAGAACAATGATAGCACATTTAAGTTAAATCATTTAAAATTACAAACTAGAGCATTTTCCGATACATTCAATTGACACTAAATTAATAACTTGACATTAGACTTTTTATAGACTTTTTAATAGACCTTTAAAGACTATTTAGGACAAATAAGACTTTACCAGGAATATTATGAACAAGAACTGGTATGTTTTAAGAAGTATCTTAAATCAAGGTGGGGGAGTAGGGCTTTATGAAGGATATTCTAGAGCTGAAGGAATGATCGTCAATAATTGATTTTAAAGAGTTGATCAATAACTAGGATGCAGTCTTAGTAACAAACTGTTGATGGGTGAACTCATTGACATTTTTCCATAATATGGAACCCCAACCCCCCATCCTTGCTCCGCCAGTGCAATAAGGCAACGGCCTGAATAAAATCAATTTCATCTGCTCTGACCAGCCTGGAAGTGCATGTGGGATCATACATTTCCTGAAGGTGTTCTTCCTGCGTTCTCTCTTGGTTTTGCTTTTTAAAATTACTTTGTGTCTATATCCCTGGCTTGCAGAGTATTACCAGGTGTTACGGGTTTCAGCAACGCCTTGGGTCTCTGAGTTATTATATCACCGTTTTTAGTTCACGAAATATTAA
The DNA here is from genome assembly GCA_038087875.1 of Malacoraja senta. Lineage (NCBI taxonomy): Eukaryota > Metazoa > Chordata > Chondrichthyes > Rajiformes > Rajidae > Malacoraja > Malacoraja senta. Next base: position 9,440,841 of record CM075979.1, on the reverse strand, counting down.
ATATTCGAATAGAATGTCATAGCCGTAAATTATAAAATTCATGAACCGAAGCGTTTTCGAGCAGTGTTTCGCCTCGTTTTCTCTTAGCCCCGTGTAGGTATAAACTGACGTATGTTTCTGAAAAACAATATTTAAAAAAAACAACCTCTCCAGCATCCCAGTATCCCAGTGATGTTAATTCTCCGTCTTGTCTTTAATTACAACGGGACCTTCCCACCTTCAAATTAAGCTTCATAAGTAATTTCGAGCGCTGTGGCGAGACAGCCAAGTTACGGTGCACCGAATTAGTTTTAGATCGCCTGTACTCCCTAGCGAGTACATCTATTAACATTATAATCTCAAACACTGTTTTTCATGTATACACTATTGTCACTAAATCAACTCCTTAGAGTCTACAGAGACACTGACCCATGGCAATTCAGCGAAAGTGTAATTATCTCTGTGTAACTTGGGATAGATTTAAGAGATTACATTTCAACTAAATCTATATCAATGCTAATTTTACAAGACTCCAGGTGCTAGCCACTAGGAGATGGCGTACTTGTCCAACAGCCTGCTTTAGAAACGAAAGGAGCTTGCTGTGTATCGAAGCAAGAGAAATGATGGCCCCTCAAAACAAAAATTACACATATTTTTTCGCAAAATAGGTTTGTATAATGCAAAGTACAACAAAAGCACGCATGCTGAATTAACATTATACAAAAGATTTCCCCCCCCAAATCTCTTCATATTCTCCCACTGCTCAATGTTTAATGGCTAATCGTTAATGATAATCAAAAATAATGGAGCCACTGATCGGAATTAGAAGGTGTGAAATGCTCTAATGCCTCGATAGTTCACGAATATAATATCTAAAGAGTGTTTCTATTCATTTTTCCCCACAAATGTCTGAATTAAAATGGCTCCTTGTGCGCCTGGATTCAAGCCACAATTCTACATTTGTTCTGTATTATTATTTTTTCTCTCTCTCCAGAGGGAATTAGAAAGTCTTGCTGTTCTTTTAAGCATAGGCTGGGATTCGACAACTTCGCTTGAAGCCGCGCCGTCCCAGGTGAGTGAATTACAATCGCTATGAGCAGGATATTTAAAAAAAATATGATTTGAAAGGATTGAGATCTTTAACACGCCTGTGTATCGACATAATGATTTTTTTTTTTTTTAAAGCCCCAAACCCTTCATTGTAGGTCGAAAGGTTTGGAAACAGCAAGCGACGGCTTTGCAATGTATCTAAAAAAAACTTGTTACATTATGAGGCTATGCATTATTTCGGGAATGCATTATTTTCATTTAAAATTATATTTGAATGCCTCCGATGTTCAATAATAACTAATATGTCACAATGTCACAATGGCATTATGTCACAAAAAAACAAACAAATAGAATGAGATAATACGCGGAGTGAACATTTCATTGACTGGCTAATAGATATCGTGCTGGAAGCACGGGAGGAGAAGGCAAGAGTGCGCCATGCGTGAGTTAGCAGCAGAGATTTATCAGCACAAAAGGGATTTTTTTTTCTCTGTATAAATAATTGACGGAATATTTGAAATAATTCAAGAAAGGGAAATAACACGAAGTAAATCGGGCCAATAACAGCGACAAATCGCCCGGAAAGAGAACCCAGGAAGAGCAGGCAATTTACATTTTGTGGGTTTTCAACTGTATGACAACAATGATAACGTAAATATCGTGAAGATAATTGAAAAGATTACTTCTCGCGTTTTTAAAAGTGAGGCGATGTAAACAAAGCGACAGCAATTGCAAAAATCCGTAGCTGTGTATAATTTAGATTTACATTACACTGTTGGATTACTTCACCCTCTCTTCCTTAATCATCATGTTTTCTACAATATTCCGCCACGACAAATTTAGAAGGTTGAACTTATTACATTATTCATCCTAAGTATTGTTCGGGGTCGCACAAAACACGAAGCGGTTGACATAAATGTTTTTGGATGTGGTAATTCAATCGACATTGTATAAAAAAAGCGATGGGAAAATTACATCCTGACTTCTTCTTGACGTAATGGGGACCAGTATATATATATATATATATATTCCTTTAAATCGACTCATGAAATCTTAAATCAGCTCCTGTTTGTCTTAAAATTCCATCCGATAATTGACTTGCTTAAGACCTTCTCTTAATTATGCTTTTAGTTAAGGACAATTTAAGGCACGCTCCATATGAAGGCCAATAATTGCAAATTGCATTACAAAACCAACAGATGTAGCCAGCTTTCAGCTGATAAAGGTATCTGAATGAAAATCAACCAGAAAAGGAAAGTTGACGATAAATGAGTCAGTGTGTCCAAGTACCTTGAGAATACAGGGGACATTTCATTATGCACAATGTACGGAGACTTTAAGTCTTCTGTCATGATTGTTTTCATATTTCTTTGACATATATTGATTCGGAGGCAGCTGCAAGGCTTTGTCACAAGAGAGAAGGGCAGTCAAAATATATTAGCTTGATGGCATAACTTGAACAGGAATTCTGTAGCCAGATATATGACAGTCAAGCACATGACCAACTCCTGGCCATCCTACAGAAGCGAGGAATTGGAAAAGCAAATCCCTTTTCTTTGTACCTCTGAAGAAGTGCATTGTGCTTTTCCATTAAAATAAAATATACTTTATCCTGAAATGTCAACATATCGATGTAATCTTCTCTGATGGGGAAGCCTTGGGTTTTCTTTGCAGATTCAAATACTCGTAATTTTAAAATCATATAAACATATCCAATAGAAGGAGGTGCCGGCACCTTGTTAGAGGTAGTGCATTATTCCCACTCTGCCACTCGCTAACCTTAAAGATGTCTCCTTCCCACTAACACCTGCAAATAGCAGTTGTAAATGTTATACAGTTAGTCTATGCTTACTGTCTGTTGTTTTTTTTTCTCTCTTAAAGGAAGAACATTTTGAAAAGCAGTCGATTGAACAACGCGAGGGAAACACTTGCCAAGAGACTGGCCAGTTTGGCACTAGACAACGCAAAGAGCAATAATTGCAAAACACATTGCCCAACCAACAGATGTAGACGATATCTGTCGGGAAGGGAGAAACAAAAGCCATCTGAATGAAACATGGGGGGGGGGGGGGGGGAATGGGTTCAAATAGATCATAACGAAAATTAGACAGTGTGCCAAATTACCCAATCGGAAAACCGATGCCAGGACATGGATTTCCATTCCGATGCAAACGTACTTCAAATCCAGGTTGTATAGGAAGGAACTTCAGGTGATGGTGTATTCGGAAGATAAGCATTCTGCGTCTATCTTCGGTTGAAATCCAGGTTATGAGTTTACACGACTTATTCTCGCAACACAAGGAACAGCGGATATTGTTTGTCAAACAATTAGTAAACATTTAGTTTATTTGTCATTTAGGGATTCTGTGCTGTTTTGCACGTGCATTGGTATATACAATATTCATAGAATTAATGGGGATGTCTTTCACATATCAATGCGGTGTACACATTGTCCAAGGAGTGTGCCAATATTGCACTGTAGTTATCTGTAAAACATCTGAATAAACCAAGTGCATCTAAATGATTTTCAACCGTTTCATAGAGCACGGATAACATCAGCCCCCATCTCCGAAAAGTTAAACCTGTGCAATTTTTTTGCCACCCACAGCGATGCACCTTGTTCGTTTCTTCCATTTCACAATTGTTAGGAGTCGGTGTTGCAAAACAATAGTTCGTTTCTTGCGTTTAATGTCAATCTATGTTGAAATTGCCGTGTCTGTCACGTAAAAAAACAAAAACAATAGCTGGCCAAAGAGATCCGAAGTGCCCCAATAATGTGAACATTCATTTTATTGCGTGGTCATTTTCTGGAAAGCTCCGGAGGTGATGATGAAAAGGTAGCTTTCTTCCAGTGGCTTGTTTTGGTTCTGGATTCAAGCTGACACAATAGTGCACGCTCTAACAGGGAATGAAATCTCAGTTTGATAGTCATACTGCAGAGGTATTGCGATGAAATGCAATTTAACATCCAAAAACAATTCTGTGTCTGAAACACAGAACTAATCGTCGCCGCCCTGCAGTCCACTTGAGCAGGAGCCTTGAAGAAAACTCAGGCGGAAACTTTTGAATCAGTTTTCACCCGTTTACTTTTCCCGACGTAGCGAATTTGAGATTTGGGCATGTTATATCTATATTGAATGTTGACTTTTCAATTTCACATATCACTGCCAAACTTAAAGTGATGGGTTGAAAGTATTGGTTATGTTTTAGGCACCAGATCTCGTTTCGAAACGCTTGGATTGGGAAGTTAGTTAACAAATGATATGTGCAAATCGAATTACTGTTCTTCGTCATAATCAAAGTGATACTGTTCTGACAGACTAGAAGGGGAATAACATTACTCCCATCAACCTACTAACATTATACAATTTCAAACCTTATGTCAATGTTAACACCCTACTAACATGGCACAATTTCAAACTGATACTGTACCTAGTGTTAACATTCAGTTCTTAGTTTTCAATGAAGACTTTAACGTAGTCCATTAGCGAAGTGTTTCTATTGATTTTTTAAATGAACTCTCAGGCTAATCCCAACATTGCAATGTGACACTACAAGGGATGAATTCAGGTCTCAGAATTATTAGTTGATGGAAATGTGGGAGGGGAGTTTTGTTAAATACTGAGATTTTATATTCCATGTGTACATGCCTTAGACATTTCTAAGCAGAGGACACAGATCTGTGAAACCTTAATTTAGTTATCTCGTTTTACTCTGGTTGTTTTGTGTGCAATTGTTTCAATTTACAGTAAAAACACATTGGACACTAAATATAGATGCAGGTTGGGATTGAACAGGTTGGGAATTTTATTACACAAAATACATTATATAATCAAATTGCTTCCATAATAGGGCACAGGGAAGACACCACCGATGACAAATCTTCAAGGTAGCACAATATCACACTTTGTGTGGTGTGACGGTCAGGACGTTTTCTTGACAATGATCAAAATTAATTTGCTATTTCTCGTCGTTGGTCACAGTGACTGCTAGGACCTCACAGATACAAACGGGAAGAACTCAGAACAAACCTCAAAATGACGAGCCGTCCGTTATTGGCTCACTTTACAGGGAAAAAAATGACCCTATTATCTGTCACATTACCTCCAAAATGACCTAATATCATTCTTTGCTTTGGAGCTGAAATAAGCAGTGGGGTACCAGAAGTAGTCACAAAAAAACTATTTTGATTGCATAACAGTGGTCTTTTTTTTCGCGCTGATTCGCATACAATGACGAAGGACATTGAACTTAACCATAGAACATCGAGATGTTGCTTGTTAGTGCCTGTCAGGTTTACTAAACACATCTTTTCATTCATTATGAACACGAATTTAACGCACCGCGGCCGTGTTCTGTGGCATTTTATTTCAGTCCGGTTACATTTCCAGTGAATGACATGGAAGTGTAAAATTATGCCTCCGATAATTAAACTGTTGCTGTCTCAAATAAACTGTCGCTATTTAACCATGATAGACGCCATGGATGTTGATTTAACATACGATCCTATGGTGGTTACATTCATGGCGATTTGCTTTATTCCAGGTATTAATGCAGTAATTACTTTATAAACAATTGATCCCAAATCCCTTTATAATATTATCCACCACTTATTAAACTAGCCTTATTATAAACAGCGACATGGATAAGAACACGGCTTATTGTATGAAACAGCTACGAAAGTAATTCAAACTGAAACCTGTAAAATAAAACACGTCATATTAACTTTCATTCAGCAATTTACCATACAATATGTATTTTGAGCAGACTATAAGATCGGAGCTCCCAAACGCCAAAATTATCGAGTATTCTACTTCGCAAAAAAATGCCTTTCCACGAAAAGTCAGAAAGATTTCCAAGAAAATTAAAGGTTTTAAAACCAAAATCGAAGGTATGTTAAAAAAAAAATTATATTTGAGTTTGTGATAGTTGCTGTTCTTCCTAAGTATAGGGCCCTCGCATTCTATCTTTAAACACGGTTTAATTGCGATCTGTAAGAGCACCTATCTTCCATATAAACTTTCGTGCCCGAAAACAATGCAACATTTTAAAAGTTGTAATGCGCTTAAGTTCGAAATGCAATATCAATGTGGAGACGAACGTGCATCGGTTAAATGCTGTTGTAAGGTGTGCTTCACGAAGCCGAGCATCAGGTTATTGTGCTGGATGGGGGAGGGGGGTTGGTGAGCTGGATGGGGGGGGGGGGGGGTCAGAGGGAGTGGAGCGAAGAGGAAAACAATTGATCCCAAATATGAGCGAACTAGCTGGGTTTATTGTGGAACGGATTGCTTTAATCTCCGCGCTCCCTCATTCCTTTCACCCGCTGACGCTGCTGAAACTGTACACCTCGTTGGAATGTTGAGATCAGAGCGAATTCACAGGATCTCGCACTAAACAAACACTCAGAGATTCTGGAATTGGTAACATGTTGATTTGAGTAAACGCTATTACGCGTGTACGGTGCATGGCGTTACATATTGCCTTTCAAATGTGCAGTCTTGCACACCATACATTGGCATTGAGGAGATCATTTGTTTACACGGTTGCAGAAAACGTTTAAACCCCATAAGTGGAGTCCCAGTGAGCGGAGAGGTGGTTACCGCAGTTTAAAATAAACTGCACCACATTTTTTTTTTTTAAACATTGATTACATTCTGAAGACTAATCATTCTTTCTTAACTTATTGTACCCCCACCTAACTTCCATGCAATATTTGTCACGAAAGTTTCTGCCGTTATGATACACAATCCATTCCCCATGACAATCTTGTAAAGAATGATCTCGCAGAGAGAGAGAGAGAGAGGATTGTCGATGATACGCAAATGTTAGGCTGTAAGTCACATCTTCTCTCTCTCGTGTCTTCTGTTCCGAGTGTAGGTAACAGATGGCAAAGTCAGTCACCGACAATCTTGAACACATTGTGACTTGCAACCGAGAGTGAAATATTCAGTGGCATTTAAATTAAATAGACTCTAATGCTTTCGGTAATACTAATTACGTTTTCATTCAACTTTCGCTCAATAAATCAACATTTAAAGATGGGATGATACTCCATTGGTAAAAAGAGGGCTATTCCGCCCTTTGTGAGTCGATGCAAACAATGCTTCCATTCTCTCTCACACACACAAAACACGATAAGACTCCTAAACATCTGTCCAGCTTGCCATTTGAACGAAAGCCAAACCAAAGGACACTCGCCTCCCCTTTTATTTCGCCATTGCAACCAGGTTTTTTTTTTGTTTCTTTTCTTACAATGTGAACTTTAAAGAGAGGGCGAGATAGAGGGAAACAGAAATCCAGAATCCATATTCCCCAACGGGAATGGGCATAGTTTATTTTCACGCCACTCTTCGCGACCGCACTTGGCAAATGACGAGAGGACTAGCGAACGTGTTACTGAGTTCTGTCCCGGGAGCTGTAGTTTTTTTCTATACCATGCCACGTTGTGTTGGTGAGCCACTATACAACGGGATGCAGCCGCACTATTTTTGTTCTCTCTCTGAAAGCCACAGGGAAATGGACTCCATGCTTGACTAACAACAGTTTTTTTTCCTTCCCACTATACATATGTAAAGGAAAGCCCAATAAAACGCACGGATAAAGGCTTTCGATGCTAAGAAATCTCGTCCAGACAAAAAGCACCACTTGTGAGTCTTCAAAGCTCCCCCAAAGCTACCAGTACACTAAAGAACTCCACAGTCAATACCTCTGATTGGAAAATAAATAGCTTGTGGATAAAAAAAAACAGCCCCATTGTCACGCCGTGAATGTGGGTGTACATACAACAGCTTTGCTGGGGTAGGAAGGCTGAGAGTGAGTAGAGAAAAAAAAACAATTCTTGGTTAGGACGGGCCTTAAGCAAGATAAGTTGCACATTTTTTTCGGAAATAAAATTGGAACACCCCAGAATATTTTTTCCAGTGTCCCTCTGTCGACCCTTAACGTAAATACAACAAGTTGTTAGTTGTTAAAAGTTTAAGCGGTATTGTTGTGGACGGATGACACTGTTACAAGCAGGATCTTTTTAAAGCGGTTGATATATCCAGGATATAAGAAGGAACTGCAGATGCTGGAAAATCGAAGGTAGATAAAAATGCTGGAGAAACTCAGCGGGTGCAGCAGCATCTACGGAGCGAAGGAAATAGGCAACGTTTCGGGCCGAAACCCTTCTTCAGACTCATATCCAGGAGACTGGATTAACTTTTCTTGTAACTTTTTAATAGCGTTGAGCATTCACATACAGTTAAAAGCTCACAGCTCCTCGGGAGCATCACTACCAACGAGTCAGTTGCACCGTGGCTACTGGTTCCGAAATTTGGATCCCCCGGTTCATATTGTAAAATATTCTAACGCAGGCATTAGTTATTGAACCTACAGAGGTTTGTTTTAATTTGCAAGATTTTACAACTAAGAATGATGAACTGTTTTTGCTCCCTAAAACCCAGCTATCTCCTGCATGCCATTAGCATATAAATTAGTTGCACTTGCAGACACTGCCATCTCTAATAAAAAAAGTATCTGGAAACGTTAAAAAAAAAAATCAGAAATTGCTTGCATCTTTAACAACCTTCCAGGACTGAAAGGCTGCCGGTTTGTTAATGAACACCCTTAATGAGTTAATCCTTAATTCATCCCTGACGTTGAACAAGACCAAATGAAACCATTTTGTCTGTCACACTGAGAATTTTCCTTTTTGCCAACCAGCTATAGTTCATAGATAACAACTCCAAGCAGATTATAATAAGACAATTTAATTGGTATCCTGTAAAAGACATCACCCCGTTTTATGTGATTTCAAAGCCAAGGATAGCATTGTTTAACCCGGCCACATGCAATTTATAGTTCTTTTAACTGTCTTTATTAGTGCAGTCAGGGCCATTTCCACAGCTGCAGCCCGAACCGCTAATTGAATCTAAAGAGAGTTGTAGTTTGGTATTTGCATCTTCAAACTCTGCCTTTAATTCATACAAGTAGTTCTAACAATATGCGGGTCAAGGACTATGGTGGTGCTTCAAGCCCGTTTAGTTAAAGACATGCTAATTGAAGCACACCTGTCATTGAACACGATTGAGTTTTGGACAAACTCCTCCCGCTTTCAGCTCGGCCAAATGATTAGCACAATTTAAACTATCGTGGGGTTTTTCTCTCTCGCAAAGCTGGTAACTCACCCAATCACTCCGGTGGGCTAGAGGTTGTCACGCCGTTTAGCATGGAGTGGGCGAGACGCCCTCTTGCGGCGCACCATGTTACCAGCATATGTAAATAAATCGGAATTAGCATCCTAAAAAAGTTAGAGGATTTCGCACTGGGAAAGTAGGAAATAGACAATCATATTGCAAAGCAAAATGCTTTGATTTAAAAATAAAGAAACGTTTAGCTCTCAATAGATTGACAAATTCAATTGAAATAGTTCAACCATGCTTTGTTATGTGAAGACACTCAAGTTTGTACATAGAACAGCGCAACACAGGAACAGACCATTCGGCCCACAATGTCCGTGCTGAACTTGATGCCAAGTCAAAATTAAGTATTAACTCGGAAGATAGACACAAATTGCAGGAGTAACTCAACGGGTCAGGCAGCATCTATGGAGAAGAGAATAAGTGACATTTCGGGCCGAGACCTTTCTTCAGACTGCATCGAGAGAGGGTGTTGCAGAACTCCCATCGGAGAGAGGAGAATGTCTTCAAAGTAGGCATAACTTTAGGAGATTTCGCAGTGGAGCAGACAATTGGAAAGAACTGCAGATGCTGGTTTACACCGTCCGGCTGAGTTACTTCAGCATTTTGTGTGTATCTTCGGTGTATCTGCAGCTCCTTCCTACACGTTAAGTATTAACTCGTTTGATCCAAACGCGGATCAAACTACACTCGGATAGCATTCATCTTCAATGACGAGTTCAACGTCATTGACTCATGGAACTTTATTCTTATATCGATTGATTTATTGAAAGATGCAACGTGGAAACAGGCCCTTCTACACGCCGAGTTAACACTGACCCGTTCACACTAGTTCTATGTTAGACCACTTTCTGCCTATATGCTAGGCCAAATAACCTACAAATCTGCACATCTTTGGGATGTGGGAGGAAACCGGAGCACCCAGAGGAAACCTACTACACACATCAGCACCCGAGATCAGGTTCGAACTCGGGTCTCTGCCGCCGTGAGGCAGCGTCTCTACCAGCTGCACCGTCCATATTATCACAATGATGGCAAAACTTTTGCTTACTTGAGACAATCACCATCTTGTGGAAAAACTGAGAAACATTTTCAGTGGACTCGCCCCAACAAGTCTCTTGTTCATTTTGTTTATTGACTTCCCTCTCTCATCTTTACTATGGATGTCCAGTCACTCTACACCTCAATTTTTCACCAGGATGGTGGTAAAGCCCTCATTTTCTTCCTCGACTGCAGAACCAGCCAAATTCCATCTACCAACACTCTCCTCCACCTAGCAGAGCTGGTCATTACCCTTAACAACTTCTCATTCGACTTCTCCCACTTCCTCCAAATCCAAGGCATAGCTATGGGCACTCGCATGGGCCCCAGCTATGGCTGCCTCTTTGTAGGGTATGTCGAACAATCACTGATCCAGGCATACACTGGCCCTATCCTCGAACTCTACCTCCGCTACATGACGACTGCATTGGTGCTACCTCCTGCACCCATGCAGAACTCACTGACTTCACCAACTTCACCACTATTTTCCATCCTGCACTCAAATTCACTTGGACCATCTCCGACAACTCCCTACCATTTCTATATCTCACCGTCTCCATCACAGGAGACAGACTATTGAATGAGATCTATTACCAACTCACTGACTCCCATAGCTATCTAGACTACACTTCTTGCCACCCTGCTTCCACCCCTACTCCCAATTCCTCCATCTACGCCACATCTGTACCCAGGATGAGGTTTTCCATACCAGGTCATCGGAGATGTTCTCATTCTTTAAGGAATGGGAGGTTCCCTCTTCCATTATAGATGAGGCTCTCACTAGGGTCTCCTCGATATCCCGCAGCTCCACTCTTACTCCCCCTCCCTCCAGTCATAACAAGCACAGAGTCTCCCTTGATCTCACCTTCCACCCACCAACCATCGCATATAGCATATAATCCTCCGACAATTTCGTCACCTCCAACGGGATCCCACTACTGGCCACATCTTCCCATCTCCACCCCTTTCTGCTTTCCGCAGAGACTGTTCCCTCCGAAACTCCCTGGTCAACTCATCCCTTCCCATCCAAACCACCCCCTCCCCAGGTACTTTCCGTTGCAACTGCAGCTGATACAACACCTATCCCTTTACCTCCCACCCCCCCCCCCCCCGACTCCGTCCAGGGACCCCGACAGTCTTTTCAGGTGCGGAAGAGGTTCACTTGCACCTCCTCCAACCTCATCTACTGCATCCGCTGTTCCAGGTGTCAACTCCTGTATATCGGCAAGACCAAGCGCAGGCTCGGCGATCGTTTTGCTGAACACCTCCGCTCAGTCTGCCTTAACCTACCTGATCTCCCGGTTGCTCAGCACTTTAACTCCCCCTCTTATTCCCAATCTGACCTTTCTGTCCTGGGTCTTTCAATCTGAAGAAGGGTCTCGACCTGAAACATCACCCATTCCTTCTCTCCAGAGATGCTGCCTGTCCCGGTGAGTTACTCCAGCATGTTTGTGTCTACCTTCGATTTAAACCAGCATCTGCAGTTCTTTCCTACACATACTTTCTGTCCTGGGCCTCCTCCATTGTCAGAGTGAGGCCCAGCGCAAATTGGAGGAACAGCAACTCATATTTCACTTGGGTAGTTTACACTCCAGCGGTGTGAACATTGACTTCTCTAACTTCAAGTAGCCCTTGCTTTCCCTCTCTCTCCATCCCCTCCCCCTTCCCAGTTCTCCCATCAGTCTTACTGTCTCCGGCCTCATTTTTATCTCGTACCGCCCACTCTCCTGACATCAGTCTGAAGAAGGGTTCTCGACCCGAAACGTCACCCATTCCTTCTCTCCAGAGATGCTGCCTGTCCCGCTGAGTTACTCCAGCATTTTGTGTCTACTTTCGTTTATTGACTTTGCAGGTCTGATCGTGCCCAGCAATTAATTCTAAACTATTTCTCACTTTGGACTCGCCAACCTTTCTTTATTTACATCACTGGGTCAGATTTTGACGTTTGTTTCGAAGCGGTGGGATCGATGACATGGACGCGCTAAAACGACTTTCCTCGCGTTTCCTTAATTGCAATCAAAAATACATGTTATGAAAAAATTCGGTGGGATCTATGACACGGAAGGTCGGGGTGTGTTGAATACGTTTGCATACCTTATTTTCAACAAAAAAAAAGACTACAGCTTAAGTGAGGGGAACAGGCAGCTGTTAAATAATCCACGTCTAAGCGAAACCGGTGTGGAAAAGCTTTCAATTGTCAGAGTAACAGCCGATGGAACAGTTATTTATGCAGTTGTAACAGGGGGAGGCCGCGCCGCGTCTTGATAAGGGACATGAGATAATCTGCGCAGAAATACAGGCTCCGCAGGCAATTAAAACAAAGAAGCGAAATGATTGGGGGAATGATTAATTATTAATGTTTGGCATAATTACACAGAAATGATGCAGCTTTAGTGAGTCGCACGGTTAGACCGACCTAACAAGGTGCAATTGACATTAAATCGTTCTACGGTGCAATACTCGGGCGCTGGGATATTTCTGAAAGTCGCCATAAATGTCCGTTCTCACGCACAAATTAATCGTAATATTGGATAGACACTAAATGCTGGAGTAACTCAGCTTTCTTCAGACCCGATCCGAAACGTCACCCATTCCTTCTCTCCAGGGGTGCTGCCTGTCCCGCTGAGTTACTCCAGCATTTTGTGTCTCTATTCGGTTTAAACCAGCATCTGCTGTTCCTTCCTACACATTAATCCTGACATTAGTTGGTTGTTCAGCCACAAGCCAATTGTGAAATCGTTTCTGAGTTATCTATTGTCCATTCTTGTAGATAGGTTTCAGTATTAAGTGGGGCCGCTATTTAAATGAAGCTGCCGAGAGTTTATATGTAGGAAGGATCTGCCAGTTGCTGGTTTAAACTGAAGATCTTTGCACTGAATGCTGCACCCTTTAATCTGTGCATTGTGGACGGCTTGATCATATCCATGTATAGCCTTTTCTTTGACTGGATACCAAGCAAAAAAAAAGCTTTTCTCTGTACCTCAATACAAGTGACAATAATAATAATAAACTAAACTAAACTAAACTGAACTAACTTGCACCAAACTCTAGGTAGAGAGGGACCAACATGACTAATGGATGAATTTTAGTCCACCATGAATCATTTTGTAATTGCAAATTATTCCACTTTGCTCTATTAGTATTATTTCAAAAGTGGCAACGCTTATCAGGAACTGATCAAACAAAATCATTGTGGGATTCAGGTAGGGCTGGTCAGTATGAGCTACCTTGTGAAATGATATTCCTGAAGAAACAAGGAATTAAGAATGCTGGTTCACAAAAATAAAGTCATAGAGGGTTGGAGTAACTCAATGGGTCAGGCAGCATCTCTGGGAAATATGGATAAGGGGATTTGTCACAGTCTGAAGTAGGGTTCCGATTTGAAACGTCACTTATCCATGTTCTCCAGAGATGGTGCCTGACCCACTGAGTTACTCCAGCATGTTGCATTTTCTAAAGTGCTTAATTCTTCATTCGAAACTGCATTCTGCTAAGTGCAAGGAATTTTGGTTCTTTATCACCGAATGATTGCTTCTAATGACCTGAAGTACAGACATTAGGTAAATGTATCAGAGAGTGAGCAGTGAGACAAGGTCTCACAGAACCCCTGTCGAGGGGAGGTGGAGGCATACTTTGAGGAGATTTTGCAGTGGAACTGTAAAACGGAGTTACAAGAGACTGTCGATGCTGAAAACACAAAGTGATGGAGAAACTCAGTGTGTCAGGCAGCATCTGTGAAGAGAATGGACTGATGACATTTTGAGTTGGGACCTTTCTTCAGACTGGTGTCAGTGGATCTCAATCCTGGAACTCCCTATGCAACAGCACTGTGGAAGCACCAACAGCAGAATTACTCACACAGTTCAATGTGGTTGCTCACCGACATCTTCCAGGGATTGGCAATAAATGTCGGCCTGGCCAGTAATGGCTAGCTCCTGAAAAATGAATATATAGTATAACAATTATAACTGGAATGGATTTGGTAGGTGTTATAATAGTTTACTTCTAAATTAAGATTTGAAAAGCACTGTTAATAAGTAGCATGGCTATTACAATGAAGACTTTTAAAAGGTAATTAAAAGGATATTACACTTTACCTTCCTCTGAGAGCAATTAAACAGACGAGCTTCTCTAAATTAAACCAAATGAAACAAATGATATACTGAGTCAGCTACGATAACAAGAACTCTTGAGATACTGATTGCCAGCTTTAGATTTCACCTTGAAGAATCCTTGGGGCTGCAAAACCGCAGACGCTGGAAATACGAAACAAAACCAGAAAATGCCAGCAAGATACAATGGTTCCAGGATGTATCTGTGATGAGAGAAACAGCCTCAAAGTTTCAGGTTAATGGCCCTTCTCCAGAACAGGAAAAGCAACAAAAAAAAAATACAGGCATTTTTCAGTTGCAGAAAGATGGAGGGGTGAAGAGAACAGAAGGAGTGTTTGTGATGGATTGCTGTTATTCATTACTTTCAACACCATTAATAATTAGAGATAGAGAAAGTAAAATCAAACTGAGTATGCAACATTAAAGCTGCTTACCCGATATTGTTAAATCCAAAGATAGACACATAGTGCTGGAGTAACACAGCGGGTCAGGTAGAATCTCTGGAGAAAAAAGATAGGTGACGTTTCCGGTGCAGACCCTTCTTCAGACTGAAAGTATAGGGAAGGGAACTGGAGTTAAGAAAAGACCAGAACAAAAAACGGTCGTCAACAGATGACCAATGAAGGGTGGTGCCCATAATGGCTCGTTGTTGGAAGAGATGATAATGAAGGGATACAAGGATGTGAACAGTGAAACTAGTAGGACGTCCAGGGTAGGAGTGGGGAAGGAGGGAGGGAATGTAGGGGTTGCTTGAAATTAGAGAAATCAAAGTTCTTGCTGCTAGGTTATAAGCTGCCCAAGTGAAATACGAGGTATAAAATAAATTCAACACTGAGTCGCAAATGTTAGTATGTGCTCAGACGGAAGATGAAGTGCTATTTCTCTGTCATTCTGTTTGGTAATTTCCGAGTTTTCCCTATGTGTGGTTATCCGAGATTTTGATGTGATATTCAGTGTAGGTGCAGAGGTCACTGGGCAACATTCAAGCTCTTGGGGAATAAGGCCCAACAGCCTTGTCCATCACATGCATATGGCATCTAATTTTTGTATCTTGACTTTCATGGAATCAACACACAAGATACCATTTGGACTCCCTTTGGATGTAAACTGCACAAGTTCTGCAAGAGAGTGAAAAAGTAAAAAAGATTGTGAAATAAGCAAGACATTTATGCAAAACATAATTTTTAAAAATGGTGTATTGATGGTGTTTTATTTGTAACTAAAAATGAAAATCTTTGACACAAAATGCTGGAGTAAGACATGTCCCATGTGTTATCCAACTGTTAAAACGTCTCTAAAACTATAAAATATTTAATAAACTAAAATGTAATCTTTAAAAAAATTTAAAAGCAATAAATGAACTAAGACGTTTAACATTGAGGAAAACTTTAAAATATTTAAAAGCGTTTAACAAAGCCGGTAATTTTAGTTAATAATATACTGTTATTTACTGCCTTACAAAATCTCCTCTCATTTAAATCTATGGTGTTGTTACTCCTGCTCTATATCTAATCCGGTACCTGGTCGTGTATACCTGGTCGTGTTCTCAAAACCTGTGCAGACCAACTGGCTGGAGTTTTTACGGACATTTTCAACCTCTCACTTCTGAGGTATGAGGTTCCCACCTGCTTCAAAAGGGCATCAATTATACCAGTGCCCAAGAAGAGTAAGGTGACGTGCCTCAATGACTATCGACCTGTGGCACTAACGCCTGTGGTGATAAAGTGCTTTGAGAGGTTGATCATGACGCAGATCAACTCCTACCTCGACAAAAACCTGGACCCACTGCAGTTCGCTTACCGCCACAACAGATCAACGGTGGATGCGATCTCGCTGGCCCTCCACTCCGCTCTGGTCCACTTGGACAACAAAAACTCATATGTCAGGCTGTTATTCATCAATTACAGCTCGGCATTTAATACAATCATCCCCTCCAAGCTGGTTACCAAACTCGCAGAACTGGGTCTCTGCGCATCCCTCTGCAATTGGATCCTCGACTTCCTCACTCACAGACCACAGTCTGTTCGTATTGGTGGAAATATGTCAGACTCGATAACAATCAGCACGTGAGCACCTCAAGGCTGCGTGCTCAGCCTCCTGCTGTTCTCACTCTATACTCATGACTGCGTAGCTGGACATAGTGCGAACTCCATCATCAAGTTCGCTGACGACACCACTGTTGTGGGACGTATCACTGATGGGGATGAGTCAGAGTATAGAAGAGAGATCGAGCAACTGTCCATATGGTGCCAGCACAATAACCTGGCCCTCAACACCAGCAAAACCAAGGAACTGATTGTGGACTTTGGAAGGAGTAGGATGGGGACCCACAGTCCCGTTTATATCAACGGGTCGGTGGTTGAAAGGGTCAAGAGCTTCAAATTCCTGGGCGTGCACATCTCTGAAGATCTTTCCTGGTCCGAGAACTGATGCCATTATTAAGAAAGCACATCAGCGCCTCTACTTCCTGAGAAGATTACGGAGAGTCGGTTTGTCAAGGAGGACTCTCTCTAACTTATACAGGTGCACAGTAGAGAGCATGCTGACCGGTTGCATCGTGGCTTGGTTTGGCAACTTGAGCGCCCTGGAGAGGAAAAGACTAAAAAAAGTAGTAAACACTGCCCAGTCCATCATCGGCTCTGACCTCCCTTCCATCGAGGGGATCTATCGCAGTCGCTGCCTCAAAAAGGCTGGCAGTATCATCAAGGACTCACACCATCCTGGCCACACACTCATCTCCCTGCTACCTTCAGGTAGAAGGTACAGGAGCCTGAAGACTGCAACGACCAGGTTCAGGAATAGCTACTTCCCCACAGCCATCAGGCTATTAAACTTGGCTTGGACAAAACTCTGAACATTAATAGCCCATTATCTGTTATTTGCACTTTATCAGTTTATTTATTCATGTGTGTATATATTTATATAATGGTATATGGACACACTGATCTATTTTGTAGTCAATGCCTCCTATGTTCTGTTGTGCTGAAGCAAAGCAAGAATTTCATTGTCCAATCAGGGACACATGACAATAAACTCTCTTGAATCTTGAATCTTGAATCTGGTAGGAGCAACCTTCACTGATGGACTGACTCCAGGCTTTCTTAACAAGCAGCATTATAAATATAAGAATTAACAAGTTAATCTGTGCAAGAGCCATCTAATTATCTCAAGTATGCAGTGATCTTACCAAGTGCGTCATCTCCCAATGACTGTGGTCAGCACGTTCTTTCCGACCATATTTACAGTTTTATTGTACTTGTTTATTGTAACTCTCAACAGTTGGGGAAATTGGTATATATTTTTTTAAATCTCAGATTTGAGTCAAATTAATTAAACAAAAATATAATGACTTTATAGATTAGAATTAAAAAACTGAAGAAAATCTCATTTTCTATTCTATTCTATTCTATTGTATGTCTATCTTTTTTTAAATTAGTAGCCAAACATAAGATGGTGGCAGGGAAGGCTAAAGGCTTGAGACTTTCATTGCAGTTTTCCCACTTTTATTGTATTGCTAGAAGATTGAAACAGAAGAAGGGTTGAATGTTTGGTTCATTCAATCTTAAGATGGGGAAGTATGTCTTTAGATGAGAGGTTGAGCAGACTAGGTCTATCTAAGATTCAAGGAAAATGTGAACTAATTTCATTAGAACATAGCCAATTCTTAGGGGGCTTTTTAGGCTAAGTGTAGGGATGATAATTTTGCTGGGTTTGATGTCTGGAACCTAGGTTCACAACCTCAGGTTCAATAGTTCTTCAATGGTAGTTTATTGTAACATGTACTGAGGTACAGCGAAATTCCTTTTTTGCATACAGTTCAGTAAAAAGTATTACCATACCTCAGCACAATCTTAGTTAAGTACAAATGTATAGGAATAGTACTGAGACAGTACTGAGACAGTATACAAGGGCTGCCATGTTCTGGCACAAATTTTCCATGATTCAAGTCCAGGTTGTTATAAATGTAGAGTTCTTAACTTAGTCATAAAGGCCCGTTGACCTGGCGTGTAGATTTGCAAAGGCTACTGGGGAGACTTTAAACTAGTATGGTTGGGGGGAGGGACTCAAATTGGGAAAGCTAGCAATCAGTGTGTGAGGCAGGAGGCAGAGAATGGGAGCACTCTGACCCAAAATGTAGGGGAGAGAGAAGAAAAAGACAATAAACAGAGAATAAGAGAGGGTGGGTTTCTTAAATGTGTATATTTTAATGCTAGGAGCATTGTAAGAAAGGTGGATGAACTTAAAGCCTGGATTGACACCTGGAAGTATGATGTTGTGGCGATCAGTGAAACATGGTTGCAGGAGGGCTGTGATTGGAAACTAAATATTCCAGGATTTCGTAGCTTCAGGTGTGATAGAATTGGAGGGGCAAGAGGTGGAGGTGTTGCATTGCTTATCAGGGAAGATATTACAGCAGTGCTTTGGCAGGATAGATGAGAGGGCTCTTCTAGGGAGGCTATTTGGGTGGAACTGAGAAATGGGAAAGGGGTAGCAACACTCATAGGGGTCTATTATAGACCGCCAAATGGGGAGCGAGAATTGGAAGAGCAAATATGTAAGGAGATTGCAGATATTAGTAGTAAACACAAGGTAGTGATTGTGGGAGATTTCAATTTTCCACACATAGACTGGGAAACACATTCTGTAAATGGGCTGGATGGGTTGGAGTTTGTAAAATGTGTGCAGGATAGTTTTTTGCAGCAATACATAGAAGTACCTACTAGAGAAGGGGCGGTGCTGGACCCCCTGTTAGGAAATGAGACGGGTCAGGTGGCAGAGGTATGCGTTGGGGAACAGTTCGGGACCAGTGATCACAATACCATTAGTTTCAATATAATTATGGAGAGGGTCAGAACTGGACCTAGGGTTGAGATTTTTGATTGGAGAAAGGCTAACTTTGAGGAGATGCGAAAGGATTTAAAAGGAGTAAATTGGGACAGTTTGTTTTATGGGAAAGATGTGGAAGAGAAATGGAGGACATTTAAAGGTGAAATTTTAAGAGTACAGAATCTTTATGTCCCTGTTCGGTTGAAAGGAAATAGTAAAAATTGGAAAGAGCCATGGTTTTCAAGGGAAATTGGACACTTAGTTCGGAAAAAGAGAGAGATCTACAATAATTATAGGCAGCATGGAGTAAATGAGGTGCTTGAGGAGTATAAAAAATGTAAAAAGAGTCTTAAGAAAGAAATTAGAAAAGCTAAAAGAAGATATGAGGTTGCTTTGGCAAGTAAGGTGAAAGTAAATCCAAAGGGTTTCTACAGCTATATTAATAGCAAAAGGATAACGAGGGATAAAATTGGTCCATTAGAGAGTCAGAGTGGACAGCTATCTGCAGAGCCAAAAGAGATGGGGGAGATATTGAACAATTTCTTTTCTTCTGTATTCACCAAGGACAAGGATATTGAATTATGTGAGGTAAGGGAAACAAGTAGAGTAGCTATGGAAACTATGAGATTCAAAGAAGAGGAAGTACTGACACTTTTGAGAAATATAAAAGTGGATAAGTCTCCAGGTCCGGACAGGATATTCCCTAGGACATTGAGGGAAGTTAGTGTAGAAATAGCAGGGGCTATGACAGAAATATTTCAAATGTCATTAGATACGGCAATAGTGCCGGAGGATTGGCGTACTGCGCATGTTGTTCCATTGTTTAAAAAGGGGTCTAAGAGTAAACCTAGCAATTATAGACCTGTTAGTTTGACGTCAGTGGTGGGCAAATTAATGGAAAGGGTACTTAGAGATAATATATATAAGCATCTGGATAAACAGGGTCTGATTAGGAACAGTCAACATGGATTTGTGCCTGGAAGGTCATGTTTGACTAATCTTCTTGAATTTTTTGAAGAGGTTAGTCGGGAAATTGATGAGGGTAAAGCCGTGGATGTTGTATATATGGACTTCAATAAGGCCTTTGACAAGGTTCCTCACGGAAGGTTGGTTAAGAAGGTTCAATGGTTGGGTATTAATGGTGGAGTAGCAAGATGGATTCAACAGTGGCTGAATGGGAGATGCCAGAGAGTAATGGTGGATGGTTGTTTGTCAGGTTGGAGGCCAGTGACTAGTGGGGTGCCACAGGGATCTGTGTTGGGTCCACTGTTGTTTGTCATGTACATCAATGATCTGGATGATGGTGTGGTAAATTGGATTAGTAAGTATGCAGATGATACTAAGATAGGTGGTGCTGTGGATAATGAAGTAGATTTTCAAAGTCTACAGAGAGATTTATGCCGGTTGGAAGAGTGGGCTGAAAGATGGCAGATGGAGTTTAATGCTGATAAGTGTGAGGTGCTACATCTTGGCAGGACAAATCAAAATAGGACGTACATGGTAAATGGTAGGGAATTGAAGAATGCAGGTGAACAGAGGGATCTTGGAATAACTGTGCACAGTTCCCTGAAAGTGGAATCAAATGTAGATAGGGTGGTAAAGAAAGCTTTTGGTGTGTTGGCTTTTATAAATCAGAGCATTGAGTACAGAAGTTGGGATGTAATGTTAAAATTGTACAAGGCATTGGTGAGGCCAATTCTGGAGTATGGTGTACAATTTTGGTCGCCTAATTATAGGAAGGATGTCAACAAAATAGAGAGAGTACAGAGGAGATTTACTAGAATGTTGCCTGGGTTTCAGCAACTAAGTTACAGATAAAGGTTGAACAAGTTAGGGCTTTATTCTTTGGAGTGCAGAAGGTTAAGGGGGGACTTGATAGAGGTCTTTAAAATGATGAGAGGGATAGACAGAGTTGACGTGGATAAGCTTTTCCCACTGAGAGTAGGGAAGATTCAAACAAGAGGACATGACTTGAGAATTAAGGGACAGAAGTTTAGGGGTAACATGAGGGGGAACTTCTTTACTCAGAGAGTGGTGGCTGTGTGGAATGAGCTTCCAGTGAAGGTGGTGGAGGCAGGTTCGTTTTTATCATTTAAAAATAAATTGGATAGTTATATGGACGGGAAAGGAATGGAGGGTTATGGTCTGAGCGCAGGTATATGGGACTAGGGGAGAATACGTGTTCGGCACGGACTAGAAGGGTCGAGATGGCCTGTTTCCGTGCTGTAATTGTTATATGGTTATATGGTTATATGGTGTTGGCCATTCAGGGTTGAATAGCAACATTTCTTCATTCAGAGAATAGTGAGAATTATCTCTTCAAAGGTATGGGTTTTTAGTTTATCGATATGTATAAAAGACAGATATTGTAAGATTTTTTGATATTTAGGAATCAATAATTATGAAGTTGGTGCAAGAAAATGAAATTACGGTAAACAATATTCTTATTGAATGACGGACAAGGGGCAAGGAGCCAAACGTTTAACTACTGTTGTATTACTTCAGATAGAATTATGTTCCTTTGTGAATAAACCAATGTGACAAAAATGCTGGATTTAAAATGCCCTGTTTTTGTTTCCATTTCATGACAATATGGTCATGAGTGCCTTGACTTGACACCATTCCACTAACTGGCACATATACATTTCAAAAATGGTTGATGTTCAGCAAGCTCAGTGCATTGTGAGCTAAAGATAACATAAATATAATACTAATGGCAAGGATTTATAATTATAACTGCTATCACTTTGATATGAGTCTGAGGATGCTATAACATTAGTTGTTTGTTACTACATACTATAATTAAGCATTGGTGTATATAACATTACAGTGTTTGTTCTGATGCATTATGTTGTGTGTCAGAGCATCAGCACAATACCTGCTTTATTTTCCACAATTTTTTTGTCAGACAATTGTGCCATTTTACATCTGATATTAAAACATAGAACAAACAGTGTGGCACAAGAATAGGCTCCTTGGCCCACAATGTCTGTATCGAACATAATGCCAAGTTAAACTAATCTCCTCTGCCTGCACATGATCCCTATCCTTCCATTCCCGGAATACCCATGTACTTCTAAAAGCCCCTTAAATGGCCTTATCTTATCTGCCTCCATCACCATGCCTGGCAGCATGTTCCAGACACCTACATCTCTATGTGCAAAAGA
The DNA here is from genome assembly GCA_038087875.1 of Malacoraja senta. Classification (NCBI taxonomy): domain Eukaryota; kingdom Metazoa; phylum Chordata; class Chondrichthyes; order Rajiformes; family Rajidae; genus Malacoraja; species Malacoraja senta. The sequence goes on along the minus strand of CM075979.1, from coordinate 9,418,485 downwards.
CTTACCCGCACATCTAGTCTAAGTCTAAAGTCTAAAGACATCTCCTTAACTTTGCCCTACTCATCTTAAAGCAATGCCCTCTAGTCTTTGGCATTTCCACTCTGGGGAAAAAGGGTTTGACTGTCTACCTTAACTATATATACTTCTACCAGGCCTCTCCTTAGCCTCTCAAGCTCCAGAGAAAACAATCCAAGTTTAGTCCATCTCTCCTTATAGCTCGTGCCCTGTAACCCAGGCAGCATAGTGGTAAACCTCTTCCACACCTTCTCGAAAGCCGCCTCATCCTCCCTGTAATGGGGGAAACCAGAACTGTACACAATTCTCCAAAATAAGTACAAGAAACCTGAATATCACAAAGAAAGAAAATAGCTTGCATTGCTAACACAATCCCAGGTTGTTCAATACTCATTGCAGTCAGCAAAACAAATTTTCCCACATGTTTATGACGTGATGAAGCACAAAAAATATCAGTCCAGGAATTTAGTTGCTTTCAGTAAAATGTGCAGGAAACCTCCAAAATATAGTGTAGTCAAAACCATGGACAAGGAAATAAAACAGCCAACCTGCTCACGGCTATGAAATAATTACCAGATTATCCTTGTTTCTTTCTCCATAGGTGATGGTTGAGGGATAATTGATGGTCTTGACACTGGAGAGAATGTCCAAACCTTTTCCTAATAATGAGGGATCTTTGGCCTTTACCCAAGAGGACTGGAAGCAATTTAACGGAAAACAGATCATGTCACAAATTGAAGGGTGGTGTGGATAATGCTGATTACAATTGTCAATGGCTTTTCAATCGATGCCAACTTCAAAAACTCATGTATGAATTTAATTCTCTTATTACAGTAAATTCTGACCAAAACACCGAGCAACGCATCAAAAACAGTTAATTGTATTAGTAACATTTTCCTACGCTTTAAGGTAGTTAATACCCAAGTATTCAGTTTCTTCAAAAGCTTGAAATATCTAATTATAAAAGCATTCCTGGACATTATCAAATGAATTGAAACAGAAACATAAATAATAGAAACCTATGGCCCCTTTAACATGCTCTCTCCTTCAATAAGATTCAAGATAGATCAGCCACGATTGAATGGCGGAGTAGACTTGATGGGCCGAATGGCCTAATTCTGCTCATGGAACTTATGAACTTATGAAGATTCTGGTTTCTTCTATATCTCATTCATTCAGATATTAATAAAGCAGCTGAATAAGGCACATTTAATTCATAATGTTTTCTTCTTATGAATGTAAATGTGTTTACAGCTTAAAATTTCTTTGTGTTGCAGCAAAGAAAAAGAATGTAACCTAATTGTCTCATTACATTTAACCGGATGACATATTTCAACACTGTTTCACCCATATGAATTTTACGATATAAAATTCTTAGTATTCAACACTATTTTAATCGTGGTGAGCATTTGTTTAAAACGTTCCTAATCATGGCAAATTTTAAATAGAGTGTTTCTATTATTATGGAACTTGTGACTATCTTCCAGTTCAGTTAACTCAATCCTTTAAGCTGGATCTAATGATTTCACAATATAGTACACACGTGCTTTCTTAAATGCCAGACCAAGTTGAGGGTTCATTGATGCCCATCAGAGGCACGAGTGTTCCATTTACAGATACTGCTCACACATTCAACATTGACAGAAGTGTTCAACGTGAAACATGTTCTTCCTGACAGGTCACGGTTGCCTGTAACCCCAGGAGTACGTGGACAGGGGTGGGCTTTGATATGTGTAAGAACAAGCAAGCCTCATGTCAATGTCGTTAGGTTTTATAATGAAGGAATCAAACTGGTTGTAATATGTGTTTTTTTCTGTCTGTATGTAAGCGTTACGTATAATGCATCATCTCTTACATACTGAAAACAGGGCAGTGACGTACAAAGACTCCATATGTCATGTTTATGATGCATAGGAAGGAACTGCAGGTGCTGCTTTAAACTGAAGATAGACACAAAAAGCTGGAGTAACTCAGTGGGTCAGACATCATCTCTGGAGAAAAGGAATAGGTGACATCACCTATTCCTTTTCTCCAGAGATGATGTCTGACCCGCTGAGTTACTCCAGCTTTTTGTGTCTATCTTCATGTTTATGATGCAATTAAGCATAAAAAATACAAATTCAAAATTAAAAAATACAAAATACAAAAATACAACATTTATTTCATTTCGGTAAAATGTGTACAAAACTTTCGAATTCTTATCAATGCACCATTGTTCAGTCAAGTGGACAAAATATCTGTAATTAAAAAATCATGAATAAAGGAATCAATTGAGCTGCATATTGTCGATCATCTAGTGTTCAGTAAAGCCTAGACACAGTTAAGGGCATGAGGGAGAGGGAACAGAAAGGTGTTGTTTAGTTGAGATGAAGTTTGGGAGTGGGGGAAGAATGGGAGGTTTGTGTCAAATAAACAAAGAAGCACAGACCCAATTTTGTCCTATACGTTCCATGTACTTCATGAACAAACAAAGTCAAAGAAGGTCAATGGATAAAGACAACGTACTGGAATAACTCAACAGGTCAGGTAGCATCTCTGGAGAAAATGGATAGGTGATGTTTTGGATCAGGACCTTCACATCTGTTACTGTGCTGTATGACTCAATTACTCTAATCTTGTTAATAGGAGCCCTAATGCCCTTTATACTGAAGTTTAGTTTAGTTTAATTTGTTCATTTTTCATGAATTGTTATTGAAATGCTTTGGTAACCTCAATATGGTACAATCTTTCCATTTCCTGTATCAGAAATTGCCTTAAAAAATCAGGTTAGTCATGCAATAGCTGCCCTTAGTAAATCTGAATATCCCTGCTTCATCCATAACCTTCCAAGTGTTCAGTTACTTCATCCAATATTCTTAATTTTGGAAGTTTACACATATTAAGTTGGAATGTTTCAATAAATCCATTCCTCTTTCTCAAATGGAAAAAAAAGGATATTTGTCACCCTTCTAAAATTCACACGTGATATCTTCGTCAGTCCACTTCTCCTCCGCAACCTCCATCAATACTCTGAGCCTCGCGACTGTTTTATATTTACTCCCATTAACTTTTTCAAATCCTTTGGCAGGTAATCCCACAGCTCAACTTTCACCTCCTTCAAATAATAAAACAAAAGAGAAAACCCTTGTTAAGGATCTCTGTAATCCCTTTCCTCTCAAGTACAAGGCCTTTGTGCTGTATGATCCTTCCCCTCCTTTGATGTTCGATTTACTTCTTGGTTAAAAGTTCTTCGTTTTTTTTCTTAACATTGAGCTCCAACTTTCATAGGTCTCTGCCTTAATAGAATCATAGAGTCATAGAGACTTACATTGTGGAAACAGGCCCTTCAGCCCAACTTGCCTACACCGGCCAACATTTCCCATCCACACCAATCTCACCCACCTGCATTTGGCCCATATCCCTCTAAACTGTCCTACCATATACATGTCTAAACATTGCGATGGTAGCTGCATCAACTCCCTCATCAACGCATTTTGCATTCCTGCATCAACGCAATTCATTCCATACACCTACCAACTTTTGTGTGAAAATGTTACCCCTCCGATTCCTATTAAATCGTTCCCGCCTCACCTTAAACCTATGTCCTCTGGTTCTTGATTCCCCTACTCTAGGTAAGAGACTCTGTGCGTTTTCCTAATCTATTCCTCTCCTAATTTTGTACACCTTTATAAGATCACCCCTCATCCTCCTGCGCTCCAGGGAATAGGATCTTAGCCTGTTGAACCTCTCCCTATAGTTCAATCCCTGGCAAGATCTTTTTTAATTCTGATCTGATTTTGTTATTTCTATATTTCTTTTGTGATTAACTGCCTCACATTTATTTTTAAATGTTTCAATTTTTCTATCCATTGAATCCAAGATTTTGACCTCCCCTTTACCTAAAGACGGAATATTACTCACCTGCGATTTATTAATTTCCCATTTAAATATCACCACTGTGATATTTGTTCCAGCTGCCTTTTTTTTCCAATCAATTAATTTGTGTCAGATCCCCTTTCATCCGAAAGCTATTAACTCATTTCCAGTCCAATATCCTCACTATTGACTCTACTCTGTCTTCAGCCAGTTTAAACATGAACCTAATTAGATCCTGCCTCTGGTTCCCCAAATGTTGTTTCACCTACAGGTCAGTTGCTTGTCTTTCTGTATCGTCTCGTACCATATCCCAGCATGGTAACCTCTCACTCTGGGGTATGCAGAGTATTGTTTAAGCATGTGTTTATTGAATCACTATTGAAACCTGCGACCATTCCCATCTACATATGCACACTGCTTGAAACTTCGAAAACTTTTAAGTTAATAGCTGTCGAACTCACTGGAATGGCCCGCTGTGCCATTCAGTTCAATGCCAATCACGGATGGGTGATAAATGCGGGCTATTGATGCTGGTGATATTGAAATCTCGAAAAATGAATTAAAAAATAAATTATTTCTAAGTTTGTTAAAAAATTAAGTTGTTTATTTCCATATTTCGACATTTCCTTATGATATTGAACAATGCTATTTTGACCCATTCAGTCTATGTCACTCATCAAACCAATTTCATGAAGGGTCTCGACCCAAAACGTCGCCTGTTCCTTCTCTCCAGAGAAGCTGCCTGCCCTGCTGAGTTACTCCAGCATTTTGTGTCTACCTTCGATTTAAACCAGCATCTGCAGTACTTTCCTACACAAACCAATTTCATTCCCTGACTAACCTTTCCTGTAAACCTATTCTGTGTTTCCACTGGCTAGTTACTCAATTTATCCACCTACTTAATTAGCCAGCGGAGAATGTCCTTCCCAGGGATTGCTGGAGAACTTGGAATGATTTTTGCATTCCTGGCAATGAAATGGAAAGGGAAGAGTTAATATGGATAGCCTTCTGTGGTTACTAGGCAACCCCAACTAGAGGGAGCTGCAGAGTTATTTTTCCAGTCATTGAACTGAATGTTTTCGCTGTTAAGATCTGCTGCAAAGCTTTGTTTCATCTTTCCTTGCTTTGGAGGCCTTTCAAAGTAAATAAATATGAACAGTTTTTCATTCTTGCTGCATCTTTAGATTTACTCCTTTACATCTAACCAAGTCATAGTTAGATGCACAAACCTCATCTTCTGAATCTTATATGTGGCCAAGACAGTTTATAAGGTTCAAGGAACAGGGGAGAGAGTTGTGTTTAGACGGATAAGAGAAAATGTTACATTTGGAAATCTTTGTTCAATTTAAATCTTGTCATGTCCTCGTTGACACTTTATTTTTTATTATCTATAATCTTAAAACCACCTTCGGCAAATTAATCTCCTAAAAAGAGGAAGCAAGCATTCCATCAATCTCAAGGAAATCTGCTAAGGTTACTGTGTCACCTGAGAACCAGGAGAGCCCAGGTTGACTTGCCCTCAATTATCCCTCCCTGAAAGAGGTTGGACCTTGGCTCAGTCCTGAGCTTCCTGCTGGTGACCAGGCTGAGACTGAGCATCTCAACACAAGGGGAAAATCATAGGTGTGAACCAGTGGCCTGCCGCTCTGCAGGACAGTCCTGTCACCTTCCGATGAAGTTGCAGACGAGTGCACTGGAGTCGTTGACAAGAACATCTCAGTATGGCTTGAGATGTAAAGCACTGGGATGGGCAGCTCTCTAACCCAGAAGGATTGCAAAGAAGCCGAGAGATAGGGACAGATTGTAGGTTTGTAGCACAAGCATAACCTGCAGTTAGAACTGCTAGTTGATGTATAGGGACATACGATTATATTAGGAAGCTTGCTGCTTGCAGTATATTACAAGTTGTTTCCTGATTTTTTGGGAATACAGGTCCACCATTGATTTTCCAGCAACTGGCGGTCCTGCACCTCCTTTAATCCGGACAAAATTACAAGAGCACATTTGAAATCCTCCCAGGAAGTCCCCCCGACAATGTGGTGCCTAGGCTGGGTGAGGCGGCTGATCTCAACCTCGTCAGGACTTCCGCGGCTGATCGGCAGGTCGAATTGGCACCTTATGGCTGGGGCTCTGGAAGTCTGGCTGAGCCGAAGCTGGCAGATCCATTCCTGTCGCCGATTTCCGAGGCTGACTTTGTAAGCCGGTATCTCGGCCCCCCAGCGGCCTAGGCGGACCATTCTGCTATCGTTCAACTCTTCTCAGAGGCCATGTCCTCTGTTGGTCTGGCAAAACTCACAATACAGCAAGGGTTGGGTGCCGCAAAATCAGTGGTGGATCTGCATTTAATGTACATGTTGTACTTTATGAATTACTTTCTATCTTTGAAGCATTTTTCCTTAAACCACCCCAGCACATTTGGGGCTATGTTGGCCAAGATTTTGCTGGGTTTCATCACCAATTCTGCCACGCTTTGTTGCCACTTCTCAGTATAGGGCTCTTTCAGACACTTGTGTTGATCCTAATGCTTAATTATTTTATTTTGTGTCCTTTGTTTGTATTGCATGTGTATTTTTTTAAAGGAATTTGAAGATTAAAACGAGGGCAGAGAGTAAGAGTTGGGTGGGATCGAGCGGACAAGACTCGGAAGAGATCTGTTGATAAATTCGCGAAGTTTGAAATCAGTGACTGGGATTTTGATGGAATTGCTGGTATTCTGCATGGAATTGTCAGCATCTCGTAGCATAGAATGGTTGCAAATTAATGAACCCAGAATGAATAAAATCATTGAGTCGTACAACACGGAAACAGGCCCTTCAGCCCATGCTGACCAAAATGCCCCATCTATGCTAGTCCCACCTGCTAGCATGTGGCCCATATCCCTCTACACCTTTCCTAGCCATGTTCCTGTCCAAATGTGTTTTAAATGTTATAGTACCTGCCGAGACTGTAATACTTAAATGTATTTAAATATACTTCGCCTCTTTCTAAATATCCCGGTTCACCGGAAACATTTAGGAAGAGTCAAAGTACATCTAAGCATCACAAATTTATTTAAAACAAATATGACTTACATAAAATAATTAATATATTAGTATAATTGAGTTTAGTTTGGCTTGGAGATAAGTTCAGAAGTTCATAGGTCAAAGGTGCAGAATTAGGCCATTCGGCCCATTGAATCAATCCCACCATTCAATCATGGTCGATCTATCTTTCCCTCTCAACCGCATTTTCCTGCCTTCTCCCCGTAACCTTTGACACCCTTAATGTGTCAAAGGTTACCCACCACTTTAAAAATAGCCAAAGACTTGGCCTTCACTGCAGTCTATGGGAATGAATTCCAGAGATTCACTATCCTGGAAACAGGGCCCTTTGGCCCACTGAGTCCACACTGACCTTTGATCACTTGTTCACACCACTTCAGTTATCCCACATTCTCATCCACTCCCTACACATCAAGGGTATTTACAGAGACCAATTAACCTACAAATCAGTACATCTTCTTGGATGAGGGAGGAGACCGGAGCATCTGGGGGAAACCCACAAAGTCACAGAGAGAACATGCAAACTCCAAACAGAAGGCACCCAGGGTTTGGATCGAACTCGGGTCTCCAGCGCTGTGAGGCAGCAGCTCTACTAGCTGTGCTACTATGCCACCCACATGAAAAAAAACCAAAGCACTTACTTTCATTGAAGTTTGGCGCCTCTATCTAAGTGAATAGAACCACTGCAGAGTGGTTATGTTAATGTGTCAAGTTGAGTGGCCAGTTCTGATGTTAATCTGCATCTCTAGTAGTAAGATTGGGAGCCGCCGTGAGTTCATTGCAGAATTCATTGGTATTTAGCAAGAGGTCAGATGTTCAATGCAGGCAAATGGGATTGGCATAGACAGTCATTTTTGCTGGTATGGATGAGTTGGTCTGAAGGGCCTGTTTCTGTTGTATATAACTATGAATTTATGAGTCTATGATACGTGCATAATAACTAGGCAGTGGGTCTCTACCATTAACCTGAGCTGAGCAGAATCCAAACAGAGATCGAAAGCTGTGTTTTGTCACTAAAGCTCACTGTTTTCGGTTTGTAGAAATGCAGAGCAACCTTTCAATGGATTCTTCCCCACATTTGGTCTTATACTTACCTTCTTGGTGAGATTTAGCCTTATAATCCAGAACTGACATGTAATCCTTAACTATTTTAGAGAGATACAACATGGAAACAGGCCCTTCGGCCCACCGGGTCGGCAACCAGCAGTGATCCCCATACACTAGCACTACCCAATACACTAGGGACGATTTACAATCTTTACCGAAGCCCATTAAACTACAACCCTGTACGTCTTTGGAGTGTGGGAGGAAACTGGAGCATCTGGAGAAAACCCACGTTGTCACAGGGAGAATGTACAAAATCCCTACAGACAGCACCCGTAGTCAGGATCGAACCTCGGTCTCTGGTGCTGTAAGGCAGCAACTCTACCGCTATGTCACAGTGCCGACCCATGGCATAATATAATATAATAACTAATATAACTGATATATCTAATATATTAAATAATAATAACTAATATAATATAATATAATATAATATAATAACATAAATATAACATAAATATAATAATGTATAAATATAATAATATGAATATAATAACTTATGTCAGCCCAATGTCTCTGTTTCTTGCTGAACGTGAACCATTGTGTTCTTCATGCTGTGCTCATTCAACTTAGATTAGATTCTTCTTCTGCATGGTGAGCCAACCTGCCTTTGTAGGTCTCCATGGAATTGCCAGCTCCCCATACCTGACACAGAAAAACCACAGTAAAATTAAATGTCATGCTTGATTGTGCTTCCACCTAATGTCATGAGCAATCCTGACCTTCCCCTTTTGAGTCCTAAAACAGAGAACATAGAAAAGTACAGCACAGGAACAGGCCTTTCAGCCCACAATGTCAGTGCCGAACATGACACCAATCTAAACTAATCTCATCTGCCTGCACGTGATCCATATCCCTCCACTCCCTGCATATCCATGTGCCCATATTGAACCCCATTAAACGCCATGGTCATATCTGCCTCTACTACAACCCCCAGTAGCATGTTCCACTCTCTTTGCTTTCAGGAGAGGCTGGATAAACTTGGATTGTTTTCTCTGGAACATCGGATGCTGCGGGAAGACTTGTTAGAACTATATAAAATTATAAGAGGCATAGATAGAATAGACAATCTGAACCTTTTTCCAAGGGTGGAAATATCAGACTTGAGGGCTGAGCTTTAAGGTGAGAAGGGCAAAATTTAAAGGATATGTGCAGGGCAAGTTTTGTACACAGAGAGTGGTGGGTGCCTGGAATGTGATGCTAGGGGGTGGTGATGAGGCAGATGTGATAGTGGAGTTTAAGAGGTTTTGTAAGCCAGATCTTGGGAGTGGGTGCTCAACATTCAAGCAGCCATTTAACATGAGCATAAATTACTAACCCACGAAACTATGACACCTGAGCTGTTGCTTTTGGAGAGATGGAGAAACCAACAAATGGTCTGTTTTATAAAGAGTACGTGCTATTCTTAGAGACTAATTAAAGCGGATTTCCATCATTGCGACAACCAGGGTGACTCTCAGAAAAATGCAGTGAGTGGAGGATATTTACCCAACATAAACTCTGTGGAAAGTCAATCCCAATCGCTTACAGCTGGTTGGTGTGAAGATGTAGAGGGATATGGATCAACACGAGCCAATGGGACTTGCATAGATGGGCATCTTGGTCGGCATGGCCGAGTTGGGCTGAAGGGACAGTTTCCATGTTGTATGACTTTATGGCTCCACGTGATTGATTACAGTGCTTTTCTCTGTCTGTACAACTCGTTATCACCTAGCCCACAGCCAACTATGGACCATTGTGGGCTCCACCTTGATCATCATTTCTTTTTGCATATATCTTTGTTCTATATCTCTCGAAAGCACCATCTATATCTCTCATCTCCCTGACTCTCAGTCTGATGGTCTCGACCTGTAACGTCATCTATTCCTTTTCTCCAGAGATGCTACCTGAATCGCTGAGTCACCCCAGCTTTTTGAGCCTATCTTTGTTTAAAATTAGCAGCTGCAGTTCCTTCCTACACATATATGGGAGTCCTTGTGCTGAATGTGTAAGACTGAAGGTGTGTTTTGATCCATGTACTATGATCTGGGAAAAGGTGAATGACTTAGTATGTTAGGAGAAAAAGATTAGTAAAGACAAATGTGGGTCCCTTGAAGACAGAAACAGGTAAAATTATTATGGGAAACAAGGAAATGGCAGAAGAGTTCTGTCTTCACGAAGGAAGACACAAACAATCTCCCTGATGTAGTAGAGGACAGAGGATCTAGGGAGACGGAGGAACTGAAAGAAATTTGCCTTAGGCGAGAAATAGTATTGGGTAGACTGATGGGACTGAAGGCTGATAAATCCCCAGGACCTGATGGTTTGCATCCCAGGGTACTCAGGGAGGTGGCTCTAGAAATCATCGATGCATTGGTGATAATTTTCCAATGTTCTATAGATTCAGGATCAGTTCCTGGGGATTGGAGGGTAGCTAATGTTATCCCAATTTTCAAGCGAGAGAGAAAACGGGGAATTAGTCCAAGTCAGCATGGACTTATGAAGGGGAAATCCTGCTTGACTAATCTTCTGGAATTTTTTGAGGATGTGACAAGTAAAATGGATGAAGAAGAGCCAGTGGATGTAGTGTATCTGGACTTCCAGAAAGCCTTTGATAAGATCCCACACAGGAGATTAGTGGGCAAAATTAGAGCACATGACATTGGGGGTAGGGTATTGACATGGATAGAGAATTGGTTGGCAGACATGAAACAAAGAGTAGGAATAAACGAGTCCCTATCAGAATGGCAGGCAGTGGCGAGTGGAGTGCCACAAGGCTTGGTACTGGGGCTGCAACTATTAACAATATATATTAATGATTTAGATGATGGGATTAAAAGTAACACCAGCACATTTGCAGATGACACAAAGCTGGGTGGCTGAGTGAACAGTGTAGAGGACGCTAGGAGGTTGCAGGGTGACTTGGACAGGTAGAGTGAGTGGGCAGATGCATGGCAGATGCAGTATAATGTAAATAAATGTGAGGTTATCCACTTTGGCGGCAAGAACAAGGAGGCAGATTATTATCTCAATGGTGTCAGATTAGGAATAAGGGAAGTGCCACAAGACCTGGGTTTCCTTGTACACCAGTCACTGAAAGTAAACATGCAGGTACAGCAGGCAGTGGAGAATAATAATTTAAAAAAAAAATATTTTTATTAGAAGTATTGTACAGTGCAGTAATCTCAAACAAACTTAAAATTATACATTTCTTGTACCACTTCTTATTTTAAACTTTAATAAGAAAAAGGATAGAAAGAGTTAGCAGAGATAGTAAGTGAGTGAGTGAAAGAGTGGTCCAGGAAAACCCATAGGGACCTAAACCACAAGAAAGAGTTAACCAAATTTAAAAAATCAAAAGAAGGAAAAAGATAAAAAATAAAATAAGATAAGATAAGACAAGATAAAAGGGATGTACCTACTTCATATCTTTACTCACCCCTCACCAGGTCCTGAAACCATTTATTATCAACATTTTGTTGCACCCTATATTTGTAATAAGTCGATAAATGGAGACCAAATCTTTTGGAAATGGTCTGGTTTACCTGCTAAGAGGAATCTCATATCTTCAAGGTGTAACAGTTCTGACATATTAGAAATCCACATTTTTATCGTTGGTGTGGGAGCGTTTTTCCAAAATTTCAGTATAAGTTTTTTTGCCGTTATTAAGCCATAATTAAGAAAGCTCCTTTGAAACGAAGTCAGCTCCAAACTGGCTTCGATTGTTCCAAAAATGAACAGTTCTGCATTCGGTTTCAGTTTTATTTTAACTGAATAATAATTTGATTAACTGTTTTGCTTTATTGCATCCAGACAAGTTGTTCCATTATATCTCTGTGTAAAGCCCATCGGCTATTCCCATGAAATGTTGAAACAGAGTTGTACAGATCACTTCACAATAAGGAGCTTTACATAAATTGTGCAGACTGAGATACGATCTGGATTATATCTCTTTAGTCCATGCCCATGTATGTATGGAAGCGAAGGAAATAGGCAACGTTTTGGGCCGAAACCCTTCTTCAGTCTGTCTGAAGAAGGGTTTCGGCCCGAAACATTGCCTATTTCCTTCGCTCCATAGATGCTGCTGCACACGCTGAGTTTCTCCAGCATTTTTGTCCACCTTCGATTTTCCAGCATCTGCAGTTCCTTCTTAAACATGTGTATGGAAGCATATAGAGTAAGACAGATATGCATGCATTTGCACACCTGCAAGCACACACAAATATAAATATACAACACACAGATACAAAGACAAACATGCACGCACAAAACCATGAAAGCACATACAAGCACATATACAATACAGCCTCATACATGTACAGACACACACATAAGTGCGCACACATGTATAGATACATTGCTCCATACAGACACACATAGAGATATCCACACGTACACAAACACACACAATATATGTATATATATATTTATATATATATGTACACATATATATAAATATATATACATGCACACTCACACACATACATATCACACAGATACACACATCAATTGAAGATTGATCAGATTACTCTTTGAAAAATAATTTTCAGGCAGGCATTGTTAAAATAAGAAAAAATGTCTTTGGAAATGTCCCTGATTTCAAAAGATGATTATTTCCAGTTTGATTGTGAGCTGGAGCCCGTAGGCGTTCTGAGATGGAGGATATTTGACATGACAGGAAGATAGATGTCATCAACCCTTTCACCATTAATATGGTAGTCACAACAAAGCTTACTGTGGTTTTCAGAATTGTTAGTAAAGTCAGCTGTCTGAGGCAGGTTGAGAGAACGAGAATTTGCTAAAGTCTCTTTCAGTTAAACCTTTCAGGGCAAAACCCACCACCATTTCCCTGCACCGGATTTTGGTTAAATTAACAGCCATCTCAATTAGATCATCCATCATGTTTGAATATTTAACGTATTAGCACTCAGAGGCAAAGGTTAAATTCAGAACCCAAAGGAGGGGAGCAAGTCCTCAATAAATCCTGAGTGTGATTTTTAATCACTTGTCCATTCAGTTTCCATTAAACGTACAAACCGTCCCTTAAGTCCCAACGTGACAGTTAGAGGACTTGTTTGTCTTGCTGCTATCACCTTCCTACATGGTTGAAATCGTAGTGCGGATGCTCACCTCTGTCCTCTCAAACATGTAATGAAAATTTGCTTAGTTCATTAAAATATCATCATGAAACTTTTTCACACAGAGAGGTGTGAATCTGTGGAATTCTCTGCCTCAGAAGGCAGCGGAGGCTGATTCTATGGATGCTTTCAAGAGAGAGGTAGATGGAGCTCTCAAAGATAGCGGAGTCAAGGGATATGGGGAGAAGGCAGGAACTGTGGATGATCACCATGATCACAGTGAATGGCGGTGCTGGCTCGAAGGGCCGAATGGCCTACTCCTGCACCTATTGTCTATTGTCTATTGTCTATTGCCTATTGTCTATTGAAGATATATACGGAAGACTTTTCATCCCATTGATTTATCGATTTACAGGAAACATTTTTGTAAAAGGATATTTAAACTTGTAAACTCATTAATGTTAGCTGTTGTTCTCTCTTTGTTTTGAGGTATCTTCCAGCTTTTGTAAATTATACCGTGAAAATCATTCCCTTTTATTTTTACTATGTTGATTATCTAATTATCTGTATTATGCTTAAGAAAGGAAGCAAGGATTGAAATGCTACTGATTATGTAAGAACAACTGGCTGTGATGTTCAATAGAAAATGTTCCATGTTATCTACAACATGTTCATAAATTCATGGGATAACAGAATTGGGCCATTCAGCCCATCGAGTCTACTTCACCATGGCTGATCTATCTTTCCCTCTTAGCCCCCCCCCCCCTGCCTTTTCCCCATAACCTCTGTCACCTGTGGTCTGTCTCCAGACAAACAAGGGCTACGCACGTCTGGGACACATCTACGGCCCTGCCAAAGAGCCGCGCTCCTATCTGGTCGAAGTGGACGGAGCCATCTACAGACGCAACCGTCAACATCTCTTTCCGGTGAAGGAACAGCGTCCTGCGACTCCGTATCCTGACGTCTCGCGTTTCGTATACCCTCCCACAGTCGGTCTCGCCAAATTAAGCAGTACACAGGTACACACCTTGGGGGAGTCATTCCGATGAACGATGCGAGCATAATGTGTGTAGTCACGCTCAAAAAGATGCCAGCATTCAGCAATGGCAGAATCAAAGATCAGAGGACTTGGACAGCGACACGAGTTTGCCATGATTGAGATAAAAAAATACACAAAATAATCAGAAGAAATTAAAACCCGGTAAACATGAGCAGAGTGGGCAAGATCCCACTTCTGACACCATGTAATGAGTTAAGTCCACACACATTAAGATACAACACATATTTATTAAGTCTACATATAGCAAGGATCTGCAGTCATCACATCTCCGAGCTGCTATTCATTTCTAACTAGCGTAAGCAGGCTCTTGATAATATAAATTACATAGTAGGCGGAGTCACTACTAACAAACACTATAATTGGCTAGTATGAAATAGCCAATCTACACCTGCCTTTTCCCCATAACTTCTGTCACCTGGTAAAATGACCAGTAAAACTCAGCGGATCAGGCAGCATCTGGGGAGGGATGTGTGGTGCTTAGGTTTGCAGTATCTGTAGTTTATTGTGTCCATGTGGTCAATTTAAAACATTACTGGCAAAACAACAATCAGCTAACAGTTTTTGAGCTTTGTTCTCTTAGGAAAGTATATTGTTAGTTGGCGCTATGGAATGAAATACTTTCTTCCTTTTTTCCCAACAAGCTTGAATTTGGCAATGAATACCGATGAATTTAAATAACACTGTTTAAATAACACTCCAGGTTTTCATTAACTTCTATGACTAAGGGGGATAAAAAACAAGTTAAATCTGTTTATGAGTACTGTATAGCTGAGCATTTTAATGTTCCACAATGGAAAGGCTGTTGCTTATTAAGTAGAAATACGAATTAATATGGTGTTTTCCACAATCCTGGGATGTACAAAGGCATTATTCAAGCAAGAAATATATTTGAAGTGTAGTCACCGCTTGTAGTGTGGGAAACGCAGGTCATACATAGCAAGCATCCACAAACAACAAATTGATAATGACTGAATGATAATGACTGTTGTTGTTTGGTGTTGACTGAAGGATAAATAGTGGCCAGAGTCCTTAAGAGAAAGCCACAGTTCTTCAATAATATTTCTCTAGGTTTCTTTTACATCTACCTTAATGGCAGACAGGTTTAACTTCTCATTTGAAGATTAAACCACAAAATTACAGCACTCCCTTCACACCGCACTAAAGAGGCAGCCTGGAACTATCGAGGAAGCTAAATAAGATCACTTTTTTGCATGTGTTATACAACGTATCAACGAGACTGAATCATGGAGGAGACTTCCAATGTAAGATATATAGTAATATATACTAGACTAACTGCAGACCCCGTTGGGTCTGCTCCCCAACGCAATATTCCACCACTCACCCGTTCCCACAACGCACCCCATTCTCCCAACGCAATATTCCAACACTCACGCATAGCCCCCAACTGCGCAGGCGCAGCTCATTTCCATTAATCCCACCCCCCCCTGCTCTTCACCCTCCCTCTTCTTTCCCCTCTCCTCCTCCCCTCCCCCAATCCCTCCCTTCCTCTCCATCCCCCAACTCTCAGTCCCGCCCTCTCTCTATAACTCCTCTCCCCTTCCTACCGCCCTCCAATCCCTCTATCCCCACTCCTCACATCCACCTATCCCCCCACTATCCCTCCTCACCTCCCCCACTGCCTTCCTCTCCCTCTATTTCACACTCCCTACCTCCCTCACTCCCCCCTCCTCCCCCTCAATCCCCCCACTCTCCCTCCTCACCTCCCCAGGATCTTTCCCCTCTCCTCCTCCCCTCCCGCAATCCCTCCCTCACCTCTCCCTCCCTCCCTCTCCTTTCCCCTACCCTCAGTCACTCCCTCCCTCCCTCCATAACTCCTCTCCCCTCCCCTCCCTACCCCACTCCTATCCCTCTAACCCCCACCTCCCCACTCCTCACCTCCCGTTATCCCCCCCCCCCACTATCCCTCCTCACCTTCCCCACTGCCTTCCTATCCCTCTATTCCCCACTCCCTACCTCCCCCACCCCCTCCTCTCCCTCTATTCCCCCTCCTCCCCGACCAGACAGGAAAAAACTGAAAAAAGAGGAAGAGATAGATTTCTTCGTAGATTTTGAAATTCAGCAAGGCCCCACCCCCGCCGCGAGGCCCCACTGCCGCGAGGCCCGAGTGCGGCGATGGTGCAGGAAGGGGCGTCGCTGTCCCGGCGACAGACAGGAGAGGAGACCAATCTGCACATGCGCGGTTTTTAAGATCTGTAAACCTTAATAGCTTTTAAAATATACCATCGATCGGAAGAAAACGTGTTGCCCTTGTAGCACAGGAGAATGGTGAGTAAGGTGGAGAAAAATCGTAACGCTATCGCGTACCGTTTTTGCGCAAATAGATAAAAACGCAAAACCGGAAGAGCACAAGAGCAGAGTTTTAGTTATGTAATAGATATTATATACACACACACACACATAAACATATATGTGTATAATTTTGAGTAAATCACATTTGGAATATTGTGTATAGTTCCTGCTCTTCATTACAAAAATGATATGCTGTATGCAGAAAGAGAATCCTGGAATTGATGCATTTTAACTGGAGATTATAATCATTGGTACAGATTCAATGGGCTGGGATGCCAGTCTTTGAAAGATGATGTTGGGTCTAAAATGCTGACATAGTTTGATGGAGATGTACATTTTATCTCAAGCAACACATAAAGTGCTGGAGGAACTCTGGGGAGGGATCCATATCAGGTATTTTACTTTTTAACAACATGCTGCATCCATTGATTCCTCATCTTCCTTCTTAGATGCTTGGAAATGAGAAGTTAAGGAGATTTAGAGATAATTTTCAAAGAGACTTGGCTAGTGCAAAGACCTCAAGCTTTCTTGGCAAAAGCATAAGTTCTTTTTTAAAGGAAGAGATTTCACTTTCCTCTATACCTAGCAATGGGGTTATAAATATAGTCGAGACATGAGAGATTGCAAATGCTGGAATCATGAGCAAGAAAATATTGCTGGAAGAACTCAGTGGGTCAGTCAATATCTGTAGAGGGAAATGAATAATCAGGTGGGGACCCTTTTTTTATACTCAAGGATGAATCCAAATCAGGTGTTGTAGAAGAGTCCAGACCCGAATTGGTGACCCAGTTCCCTCCTCAGATGTCGCCTGTTCCTCCAACAGCTTGTTTTTTGTCATAAATATATCAGTTGTTTGTAGATGCAAATGTTAGAACTTTTTGAATGTCCACTATGTTTGTGCACATATTGGGTTATACACTACGTTTAAAGTTTGAATATCTGTTTGTGAGTTTCTTGAGATTTGACTGAGCTGCAGAATACTGGGGTTACATTTTACTTGAAAGTTATGGTCACAACCCTTTGTGTGCAACCCAAGAATGAAAATAACATATTATTTATGTTGAACATTGACACACGATTGATGTGCAGTTTTCTGGTCCTGGAAAGTATCTAACTCCACCCGGAATATTACCCAAAATTAAACAGTAAAGGGAATGACCAAATTAACCACTGCAAGGTTATGGTGGCTCTGTGATTAAATCAGTAAGATACATCAAGGAGCAAGTGGAGAGTGACTCATTCTGCAGGTTGTTTTTCTGCCTCAAGGGAAAAGCATCTTTTCAATGTCCCTTCAAGCAGTTACACTTGAGTTTATGATTTCCGATATTTTAGGATTACAAATAATGAGTCTTATGATTGTGGACTTCAAAGTGCTTGTACGTCATGTTTGGGTCATCAGTGTTGAGATATTCATGTTGTTACACCTTTATTGCTGCATCCAAATCAATATATTCGTGTTAGTAAGTCATTGACTTAAACACTGTCAAATTCCATTTTCAAACTTCACAAAAGGAAATAAATTTCTCAACAATCTGTGCAAAGCAATTAATAATTGTTTTCCTCATCATCTTAGCTTCTGGTTTTAAGCAACTTATTTATTCCCCCCAGCAAGTACAGTATATACTTTCACATGAAGATTGGTATAAAGCTTCTTTGTTGAACAAATTTCTAATTTTTGGTTGCATTAAATAACCCAATAATAGCCATCCAAAAGAAATTGAATTTTAATTCAGCTACATGCTATGAGGCTTTAGAGCGCAATTAATGTTGTTCGTACTTTACTGGGAAGACATATTCTGATATGATATATGTGTGATTATGATAGCTACAATCTCATTTTAACAGAGATATAAAATAATATTGCCTGGTGCTGAAGTACTCAGGCATTTACGAGGAGTTTTATTTATGTCACTCTGGGCTAAATGTCAAGTACATATCTAAAGCGCTACAGTTACATTATGTACGTAAATGTTCACTCCATTAAAATGTTCATATCATTTTGGAAAAATTGGCTCTATATATATATTGGCATCTGGGAATGACTTTGGGCGTCCTTATGAGAGTCGGTAATTATGACTTACAGCCCTATTTTAAGGAATATTTGCCCTTATGTACCCTTTAATTTGATTCTTGTTGCCTTACCATTGTGTCCTGATCCTGATAATGTATGGAATATTATTCTTGCAAAATGGACAGATTGCAAGAGCCTATTTGAATGGCAAAGCCTTGCAACATCGTGATAAGGCACTGGTTTAGCTATAGCAAAGAGCAAAATGAATTCGATACGCATCAACAACCCTCCCTGGGATTCTTGGAAAACATAGTACCTGTACCTTTCCCTGTCCTCTTGGGTGTAGTCATATGGATCACATAGTTAATTAAAGTTTTTTTCTCTCTCTCCGAGCAAAAGAACGTTCCATCAGGCAAATTTGGAAACAGCTGGTTAGTTTTTGTTCCTGTACTTTATTCTGTGATATCAGTTGAGCTAAGTGAAATCTTTTTTTATGAAACTGGGCAGCCTGTGCTACCTGATAGCTACTAATTGCTGCAAATACATTTCTGAATTGCAAATTTTCTGCACTGATAAAAACTTTGATTGCCTGTCAGCTACACATAAGAGAAGATCACGAGTGCTAAATGAGGTGTTCCACGCATGGATAATAATGCCTGATGAATTATTCAGCAAAGAATGCTTGAATGAAGCAAATGATTTGAAGGGTTACTACCAACTGTAACAGTTCAACACCCAAAAGAACAAAAGTACCATCCTGAAAATTAAACTAATGATTAAAAAATGCTTATTAATTCTACATTTACAGTAAAAAAAAAGAAATGCCATTCTGATTTTAAAGGTTAATCATTATTTTTTTTTCCCACTAATGATCTTGTTCTCGTGAAATACATTAGAGAAACCTAAAACAATTTTCAGGGTGTATTGATTTAAGTACCAGTGGAGGAGTATTCTTATTAATGGTGATTGTGCTTTCATACACCAAGGGTGGCAAAATACAAATCCATTCTACCCTCAATTCAATTCTTTTGGAATTCTTTCATCTATGAAAATAAGGCAGAATTAATCAACGACCAGCATTAACAGAGGTGCGTTATTCTCTTGGAATCTATCCAGCTGGAACTTAGCAATCGAGACAAAACGGTGGATCTGTCACTTGCTTCCCAGCAAGCAAAAGGCCAGCTGAATTAATCACATGTAACCAGGGATACTTTAAAAAGTTTAATATGAATATCTTAATTTGCCAAACTCATTCCTTTCGCAAATGAAATAAAGATGTGAGGACCTTTTCCCCAGTTTTCACAGTTTGCGCTTTCTCCTTTCAGTCAGAAGATTGTGGGTTCCAGAGCCCCAAGGAGAAAAAACCAGGGATGTGCTACACAATCTCGTTGGAGCTGACGTCCCTCTTTGTTGGATGGTAAAGATCCCAAGGCACAATTTTGAAGAATAACGAGGGGAATGCTCAGCAGTCACTAGTCCCTGGGTGGACAGGAATGTGGAGTGGAGTTTGCAATCAGTTTGGCTATAATCTTATTGAATCATGTGCAGGCCTACTCCTGCTTTTAGTTCGAATGTTCATATATCTTGGGGGCGGCACTGTGCCGCAGCGGTAGAGTTGCTGCCTTACAGTGCCAGAGACACAGGTTCAATCCTGACTACCAGTGCTGTCTGTACGGAGTTTGTACGTTCTCCCCGTGACCTGCGTGTGTTTCCTCCGGAGGGTCCGGTTTCCTCCCACACTCCAAAGAAGTACAGGTTTATAGGTTAAGTGGCTTGGTGAAATTTTAAATTGTCCCTCGAATGTGTCAATGTGCATGGATCACTGGTCGGTGTGGACTTGGTCGGCCATTTCTTGCTGTATCTCTAAATTAAACTAAAATCTCCACCAGTCCCATAGGTGTCCATTAAAGTATATAAGATCCTGAGAATTTTTAACAGGGAATATAAAGATGTTTCCCCTTGTGGGAGATTCCTGATAAAGAATCACTGTTAAAAAGGATTTTCCATTTAAGACAACATTATTCTTCTCTCCTCTTATTTTTGTCACCTTTTCTCCCCCTTTGTCACCCTTTTGTCTCCTTTTCAACTTTTGCCTTTGTCCATTCATCTGTTAATCAAAACCCCCTCACCAGTATTCACCCATCACTTGTCAGGCTTTGTCCCACTCCCACCTCTGAAGCCGGGTCCCGACCCAAAACATCATCTATCCATGTCCTCCAGAGATGTTGCTGAGTTACTCCAGCACTCTGTATTCCACACAGGGTGCCAGCATCTGCAGTTC
The DNA here is from genome assembly GCA_038087875.1 of Malacoraja senta. Classification (NCBI taxonomy): domain Eukaryota; kingdom Metazoa; phylum Chordata; class Chondrichthyes; order Rajiformes; family Rajidae; genus Malacoraja; species Malacoraja senta. The sequence goes on along the minus strand of CM075979.1, from coordinate 9,397,751 downwards.
CTTGTATTAGCATTTTCCTCTGGAGATCTTTGTAACTTTCTTCCTTAAAGGATTGTGGAAGTCGTCTTTTTATTTTGAAAAGGCAGAATTAGGTAGATACTCGATAAACCAGGAGATGAGACATCACTGTGGTACATGGAGTTGTGGAGGTGAAGTTACAATAGGACCAGCCAAATCAAACTAAATGCTAGAGCAAACTTGGGAGGTTAAAGCCCCTGTCCCACTGTACGAGGTAATTCAAGAGTTCTCCCATGTTTTCCCCTGATTCGAACTCGGAGAATGTCCGTAGCGGATCCGTAGGAGTTCGTGGATGTCTCGTAGCGGCTCGTACGAGTAAAAAGTAAAACATTTTTTCATCACGAGTATTTTTTTACTCGTGGACATTTTTTACAGGGAGGAAAATACGTCATGAGTTTACCGGATGTCACAAGTATCTACCGTTAGCATTACGAGCCGTTACGAGACATCCACGAACTCCTACGGACCCGCTACGGACATTCTCCGAGTTCGAATCAGGGGAAAACTCGGGAGAACTCTTGAATTACCTCGTACAGTGGGACAGGGGCTTTAGATGTTTATTGCATCCTCTAATTCATAAGATCTTAAGTCTATATGTCTCCTGGTCAAAACTCACCTCTCAAATGCTATCATGAAAATAGGTAAGATCTGATCTCTCGTGATCACTGGATCATAATCCTAGAACTACTCTCCCATTTTATTGCCTCAACTTGGTTTGGTGATTGAATGGTCTGCAGGAGACTGGAAGTTTCCCGTATCAGTTTCAGTTCAGTTTATTGTCATGTGTACCAAGGTACAGTGAAAAGCTTTTGTTGCGTGCCAACCAGTCAGCAGAAAGACAATACATGATTACAATCAGGCATTAAGGTGCAGTCACCATTGTTTCATCAGGTGCTACAAGGAAAATTACAGTGGCACAGAGGTGCAGTTGCTGCCCTACAGAGACCCAGGTTCAATCCTGACTACCAATGTTGGTCCGGTTTCCTCCCACATTCCAAAGACATGCAAGTTTGTAGGTTAATTGGCTTCTGTAAATTGTCCCTAGTGTGTAGGATAGAACTAGTGTACAGGTGATTACTAGTCGGCATAGGTTCGGTGGGCCGTGAGGGCCTGTTTCAATGCTGTATCTCTAAACTAAATCTCTTTCAGTCCCAGATTTCAAGGCTAGAGAATTGTCTCAAGGGCAACTCACCCTTTCAGTGATAAGATTTCAGATTTACTATTTTTAGCGAGTGGCTGCTTTTCATGTGGTCAACTGGCTGGCAGTTGTCACGTGAGCTTTGCCTGTGTTTTGCCCTTGCCCTGTCCCATTTCTCTCCCAAAACCTATTGGGGTTAAAATTTACATTCCTCTTTTGTAAACATGTTCGGGAAACTTTCACGTCTTGTGAAGGTGGCAAAAGTTAATTTGCAATAGCTTCAATATTTTGTCCATTTATGTCATCTTCAGTTAGAATGTAGAAAATAGAACTACAGCAGAAGAACAGGCCCTTCGGCCCACAATGTCTGTGCCTGCACGTAACCCATATCCCTCCATTCCCTGCATATCCATCTGCCTATCCAAGAGCATTTTAAATGCCATTAACGTGTCTGCTTCAACCACCACTCCTGGCAGTGTATTCCTGGCACTCACCACCCTCTATGTAAAAATCTTGCCCCGCGCATCTCGTTTAAATTTTGCTCCTTTCACCTAAAAGCTATGATATCTAATATTTAAAATCTCCATCCTATGAAAAAGATTCTGACTGTCTACCCTATCTGTGCCAGTTCTTCCAGTATCTTTCTTCAACAACAAGGATCACTGTGGTGAAGTAATTGCACTCAAATGCAATGGACTCTCATGCCAATTTCTTGTCAAGGTATAGAATCAGATTCAGATTACTTTATTGTCATATAGAGCAGACTGCAATGAAATTCCTTGTTCACATAAAGCTCATAGAGTACACGGTATACATGGTAATGATTGATGCAACCATGGTTACTGAGACTGCAGAGTAATTGCTTGTAGACTAATTGATGGTGGTGAATTGATTTGATTATCATCATGATACCTTCATCATCAGGTGTGGAGAGGAACATAAGTTTGCAGGATAACTGAATTGGAGGTGACGGCTGCAATGGACCTTTGTGGTCAGCTGCAGTTAGGACTGTAAAATGGTCCCAAAATGGCATCTCTGGCATATGGACTCGGTGGGATGTTCTGTGCATACTGTACTGGCATTGGTGATTGCGCTTATGTACGGGGATAATCTTGCTGAACTGTATGCAAAAAATGTATTTCATTGTAACTGGTACACACGACCATAAAGAAACTATTGAACCATTGAACCACATTTTTTTACTGCAGGATCGAGTGAAAGCCATTCATTCTCATCAACGTTACAGGGTCAGTCGTTACAGATTGGAAGCTTTTACCGACCACCTGGCATGAAAACGGAGCCTCTTTTAGACCTTGGATCAATCATCTCCAAAATTTATGCCTCGTCACGCTCTCCATTTATCATCCTGGGGGGCGATTTCAATGTCCCAGGTGTAGATTGGTCTGACGGCATACAAAGTGAACCAGAAGGAGCTCTCCAGGAAGCCCTAGCTGACCTTACTCTGGAAAATCACCTGTCCCAAAAAGTCACTTTCCCTACCAGACGTGATGAGACAAGTGGCACTGAAAATACTCTAGATTTATTGTTCACTTCTCACCCAGATTTAATTTCGGAAGTTTCATCGTGTGCTGGAATTAGCGATCATTATATTATTATCCAAGAACCAAGAACGTGCTTCACCATTTCAATTTCTACATTTCCAATCTGAATTTGACCCATCTAATCCCTGCATGATGTAATCGTTCCTCTTCCTTGGGTAGCTGTAAACAATCAGCACCAATAAATGCTGCCAGAGTATTGTAAGTATGTGGAAACATTTCAAGGCATTTTTCAAGTTTTCAAATTTTCTCCAAGCCATATAAACAGATAACTAAAAGCTTGGTCAAGTTGATAATCTTAAAAGAGCATCTTAAATGGGCATGAGCTGGAGAGGTTTAGTTTAGTTTAGTTTAGTTTAGTTTAGTTTGGAGATACAGCATGAAATCAGACCCTTTGGCTCACTAAGTCCACGCTGACCATCAATCATCCAGTCACGCTCGTTCTGTTATCCCACTTTCTCATCCACTCTTTACACACTAGGGATAAGTTTTATTTAACCTACAAACCCGCATATCTTTGGGATGTGGGAGGAAACCAGAGCGCCCATCGGAAACCCACGCGGTCACAGAGAGAAACTACAAACTCCACACAGACAGCAACCGTGGTCAGGATCAAACCTGGGTCTCTGGCGCTGTGAGGCATCAGCTCTACCAGCTGCGCCAACATGTTGCCCTTTAGGGAGTGGATTCCAGCCCTCTGAGTCCACTTGGATGAACAGTGAAACTAAATGGGCCATGATCTCCTTCCTTTGTCTGGCAATTCTTAAAAAGAACTTTATGTGGCACTCACACCTTTTGGAGAGCTGATTCCTCGCCATAATTGGTAAGTGGCACGGAGCTTGCTTTCTTTATTTTTTTTTGTCCTCTTTGCCCGTGTGCAAGCCTTTGTCTCAAAACAGCGATATCATTTTCTGGATGAAATTGAAGTTATCCATGCAGAGTTTATCCATGTGTATGGCAGGAGAAACAGAATAGGCTCATGTTAACCTTTTCAAGAATGTACATGAGTTGGAATAAAATGCCTCCAGGATGCCATTAACCTATACTTACCCACTATGTGTCCTGTTTCTGTCTTTCAATCATACCTGCTCTTTTCAGAGTTGCCTCTTTTTTTTAAAAGAAAACCTAATCCTGGTTGTCTGTTCCTGTTAAAATAGCAAATGATCAGAGAGCAATGAAAAGCTACTGCTTGATAGTTAAACTATTTTTAACTACTAGACAATATTTAGCTGATTATGTTTTTTGAGGATGTTCGTTATAAGGGAAGGATAAAAGCTTTTTGGAATGATGTAGACCAAATATGTGTAAATTATCTTAAAGCTTGCAACAGAAACAAATGTTTTGCTAAGCTTGAGGAAGGTTTAGAAGAGGGGTGTGCAAGTAGCATCCATTAAAGAACAATCCGGTTTGTGGTGCAAATGCCAATTAGACGGGCACATGGATATGCAGAGAATGGAGGGATATGGATCACGTTCAGGCAGATGAGATTAGTTTATCTTGGCATCAGGTTCAGCACAGACTTTGTGGGCCGAAGGGCCTATTCCTCTGCTGCACTGTTCTATGTTCTAAATTCATAAATTTCCCTGAGAGCGGGCAGAAACATCTTTATGCGGAAGTAGGACTACTTGATGCTGACATTATTAAAAGCTTCTGACATCAATGCACTTTAAGAAAGGAACGTTTTATGATCTAATATGTGACTAATTTGGGGACTGATGCCAAGCGTGAGTACCATCCTTAGGAGGAGTGGGTAATATTTGACCTATGGTTGCGAACAGTTTCCTCTTCTGGGGTTTGCCTGTCCTCCTCCTTAACTCTGTTACACACTAATTGATAGAGCTCATTTGCTTTGATTAACAAATAACTCCTTTATCATTGTTTTCTTGTGATAGATGGTTGAAAGGAAACTAGAGGAATCTGCATTTTTACAATAGGACAGTGGTGACATGTCAGCTGTTCTCTGCTGTCTGCCAAGGGACATCTTGCGGTTGTGAAAAAGCACGATACAGCTGTCATTCCAGGCCTTCTTGTCTTCATCCGGCAATTCCCATGGTCCGATAAAAACTGCTTTGCACCACAGCCAATTCCCAATGACACACTTTGCCCGTTGAAAAGTCTATCTGGTCAGATGATCTTTGGAATAAGGACTGAGAATGCAAGTGAAAAGCAAACTCCTTGTTACTGGCACAACAAAATCAGACAGTCAGAACCTTTTTTCCCAGATTGGAAATGTCAAAGACTAGAAGGCATAGCTTTAAATTGGGAGGAGCAAAGTTTAAAGGAGATGTGCGGGGCAAGTATTTTTAAACAGAGCTGGAGTGCCTGGAACATGATGCTGCGGCTGGTGATGGAAGCAAATACGATAGTGGCATTTATGAGGGCTTTAGAAAGGCACATGGATATGCAGGTGATGGAGAGATATGGATCATATGCTGGCAGAGGCGATTAGTTTAACTTGGGCTCATGTTTTTCATGGACATTGTGGGCCGAATGGCCTATGCTGTACAGTTCTATGTTCCATGCTCTACAAATCCTCACAAGGCATTTGAGTTACCAAGTCAAGAATGAATTTTACTGAGCTGCTATGCCCTCGTCTCACTGCTACCATCGTGCAAGAGGTACAGAGCCTTGAAGTCCCACATCACCACATTCTGGAATAGCTACTTTCCTGCAACCATCAGGTTCTTGAACCGACCTGCACAACACTAGTCTTACCTCGTCAATGGAACATGATGGACCACCTCTTGCGGTACCAAGGATTTGTTTTTGTTTTCAAAATTATCTTTTCCAGTAATATTTTCTTTTTTGCTATCTTTTTCCTTTCCATTTATTTCCAGAATGAATGTATCATTTATATTTTTAGTGTGAGTCTGTGATGCTGCTACAAGCAAGATTTTCATTGTACCTGTCCATCACCATACCTCGGCATTTGAAATTACCCTAAAAGTGGTGAAACAGGGAGATAGGGTGGTGAGCAGTGGAATCCAGAACCAGAGGGCAAATGCCTACCTTGGTTTGAATGACCAAAATGCACCATTTCACATTGGTCCGAATTAAATTCCATCTGCAAAACATGAAGAATGAAAGAAAAATCAACTGTTGGAGACAAACCTGAAGACCATGAACAATGGTCTCATGCCCACTGCAGGCACCAGGAGGATAGTGTGCTGGGGGGCTATGGCTATGTGTGAAGGATCTGACAGGAAGGGTCTATCTCTCAACCAGCAAGCAAAATCGTACCCATCTCTAACTGGTCCTAGAATTGTCGCTTGTTGAAGCCATTTCAAAGGAAAATTACACGGCAACTGCATATTGCGGTTTTGGTGTCATATACAGGCCAGCCTGGTTATAGACGGCAGATTTCCCTCTCTGCAGGACATAAGCGGCCAGATATATTTTCATGACAATCTGATAGCTTCATGCTCGCTATTGCTGAGACTAACTTCTTCGAGCAGATTTCTATTTAATTACTGGAATTTTAATTCTCCAGCTGCCGCTGGTGGGAATTATTTGTGGATCAGCAATCCAGGTCTCGGCGTATCTGTCTCACAATGTAACCCCTGTATTAGTTTGCTCCATGATATATGAGATGGCAGAACTGGTGGAATAGAGATATGAGAGTTGGTGAGCTGGAGGAGGTTACAAAAAAAAGGAAAGTGTGAAACCAAAGTGGGATTTGAACATCAGGACCAGGATTTTACATTGGAGGCGATGCTGAATCAGGAGATAGTGAAAGACAAACACTGCCGGGTGGGAGGAATGGGTTAGATTCCAGGGTGGAACGAATCTAGGATTTGGAATGAGCAGGGGAATGGGATTGATTGGAAAAAGCCTTTCGTCCGTGCGGTAAAGAATCAATGATTCTACAACTAGATGGGCATCAACAAACTTATTGAATTAGGAAAAAAAACTACAAACACTCTGACTCCCAGAGCTACCTAGACCATTACCTCCCCCCACCCTGTTTCTTGTCAGGTTCCAACCCTTTCTCCATCTCTTCCAGTCCAGGTGAAGGGCTCTTATCTAAAAGGTCGACTGTCGATTTCCCTCCACTGATGCTGCCTGACCTGCTGAGTTCCTCCAGCAGATTGTTCAATGCATTTAAATATGTGTATTGAGAAAATTTGACCACTGCTCTCTCCACTAGGATACAAAACCTCTCTTCATACAGCTGCTTGGTTTTGAAATGCATTGAATCTGTGTTGGAAAAAAGAAATAATAAAATGAACAAAAGTTTAAGAAAATATTTTGCGTCTTGGCTTTTTCCATCTGTGGTGACTCCTCACCAGTGATGGGGTCCTGTGGCTATCTCCAGATTGCTTCAGACAGTTTGGTCTCTAGTTTGGACAGATACATGGATAGAAAGGGGTTTGAGGCCTTTGGGCCAAATGCAGGCAAACAGGACTAGCCCAGAGTCCAACTTGGCTGGCATTGACAAGTGGGGCAAAAGGGTCTGTGACTCCATGGCTTTTTGACAATGTGATTTTGCATCAGTAAGTATTGGTAAAGCTATTAGTCTATTATTGTCACATGTACCCAGATACAATGAAAATCCTGCTTTGCCTGCCATTCGGGCAAATTATACCATAAATGAATTCATCTGGTAGTGCAAAAGAGAAAATAAACATAGTGCAGAATACAGTGTTACCTCTACAGAGAAAGTGCAGATAAAAAAGTGAAGGGCCTCAATGAGGTAGATTGGATGAACAGGAATTAATCTATCGCAAATGAGAGGTCTGCTCAAGAGTCTGATAACAGCAGCAAAGAAGCTGCTCTTGAATTGCTGGTACGTGCTTGAAGAGGGGAGAAGAGAGAAAGACTGGGGTGTGAGTCGTCCTTGATTATGTTGGTTGCTCTACCGAGACAACATGAAATATGAATGGAATTGATGGGGGTGAAGGCTGGTTTGCATGATGTACTGGGCTGCGTCCACAACTCTGCCATATCTTGTGGTCCTGGGCAGAGCGGTTACTTCACCAGTAAGTCTCAGAAACAGGAGGCATGGTTACATTCTGCTGGAGAGAGCAATGGATCTGGTGGAACTTGTTTGAGACAGACTGGGGAACCAACTCTTATCCCAACAATGCAACAACAAGCTGGATTTTTAAACAATGCCTTCAATTTAGCATATACTTCACACAGTAGACATAGCAAATAAATGTGGTACCTAGAGACACAAGGAACTATAGATGCTGGAATCTTGAGTAAAACACAAAGCAGTAACCCAATGGGTCAAATATCATGTCTGGGAGGACATGGAAAGGCAATGTTTCAGATTGAGGGATGAAGGGTCTGAAGAAGTGCCCCGACCCAAATTGTCGCTTATCTATGTCCTCCAGAGATGCTGCCTGGCCCGCTGAGGTATTCCAGCACTTTGTGTGGTACAGAGAGATATTGGGAAAAGTGACCAAAGGTTTGGTCAAAGCAGGAAGTTTTAGGAAAACTTTTAAAGCTGGATGGTGATGCCTGAGCAAAATCCAAGGTTTATGGTCTTGGTCATTAGCACCACTAGTCTAGTAATACTCTTCTAATCCCAGGAAGCAACCATGAGCCCAGACCCAATCTGAATCGCAGCTGCTATGGAAAAAAACATCCTTGCATCACATCACTGTTTCGACAGTCTCACTCACCCTCACTTATCCCAAACCAACTTCATTTTCCAAAGGAAGTAAATTCAGTTGCGAAAGCTGAACTTGAGACAAACATGTGGCAAAACAATTGGAATAAAGAGAGGAGACACCAGAAATTGTAGATACTATTTATTTTTAAAAGGCACAACGTGCTGGAGTAACTCAGCAGGTCAGGCAGCATCTCTGGAGAACATGGATAGTTGATGTCACTTATCCACTTCAGTTTAGTGTTTTGTCAGATGTACAGAGGTACAGTGAAAAGCTGGAGAAACTCAGCGGGTGAGGCAGCATCTATGGAGCGAAGCAATAGGTGATGTTTCGGGTCGAGACCCTTCTTCAGACTGATGTGGGGGTGGGGGTGAGCGGGAAGAAGAAAGGAAGAGGCGGAGACAGTAGGCTGTGGGAGAGCTGGGAAGGGGAGGGGAAGGAGGGAGAAAGCAAGGACTACCTGAAATTGGAGAAGTCAATGTTCATACCGCTGGGGTGTAAACTACCCAAGCGAAATATGAGGTGCTGCTCCTCCAATTTGCAGTGGGACTCACTCTGGCCATGGAGGAGGCCCAGGACAGAAAGGTCTGATTCAGAATGGGAGGCTGAGCCACCGGGAGATCAGGTTGGTTAATGCGAACTGAGCGGAGGTGTTGGGCGAAGCGATCGCCAAGACTGCGCTTGGTCTCACCGATGTAGAGCAGTTGACACCTAGAACAGCAGATGCAATAGATGATTCTTTCTGGAACATTGGGCCTCCGTAAAGGCGACTGCGGAGGCCTCAATAGGCCCGACTATGGGTGGACATGGGGATGGGGATTGGACTTTGTGCCTTCCCTCATAATGGGAACCATTGTGGGGGGATGTTTTTTATGTTTAAATTTCTTTATTATTGTTATGTTGTATTCTTTTTTTATGTGCTGCAATGGCAATACGCATTTCACCACACCAATTGGTGTGTGTGACAAATAAAGAACCTTTGGACCTTTGAACCTTATCCATTGTCTCCAGAGATGTTGCCTGACCCACCGAGTTACTCCAGTACATTGTGTCTTACAATTGGAATAAAGATTGGGCAACAAGTATATCAAATCAAAAAAATATATTTGCTCTGTGCATATTTCTGGTGCAGTGAAGGATGGATTTCTCGCTGGGATTACTGTATTCACAAAAGGCTGCTGTTTGGCTCTGATGGGTGGAGTCAATTCATCAGCATGCTTTTCAGACCAGTCATTGTTATTGCCAGTTCGAAAGCATCAATCTAAGTAACACAACCTGAAACCGATGTTACAGTAATTCACGATGCTGTTATTTCCTCTGTGCCTGCTAAGTGTCTTCACTGGTTAGACAGTGAATGCGGTTTCCTCACAGTTGTTCTCATTATCGAAGCCGTGCAAGATAATATATAAAACGTACAAGAAGTGACAAATTATCCCTCAGGAGTAAACCCCGTAGTTCAGTGTCAACACTTCAACCTTGCTCTCCTGGTGGGTCTTTGCATGTGGTTTACTTTTCTCATGGTATTTAAAGGTGTACTGGCGCTCTCAGAACAGTAGCCCTCTGGAGATTACCTGGGCAGATCCAGCATTCACGCTTTACTTCCTTTGGTTCTTTCTCTCATTTCATCTCAGCGTGCTCAGACAACATGGAGTTGCAACAGTCTGCTATGTAAAATCCGAGCGATCGCTTACAAAAGGAGAGGAGAATTTCGACTCCTTTTTTCCAGGTGTATTTTGGCATTTTTCTTGGGCAAATCCCTCCAATCTGAGACACTAATCAGCAGTGCACATATCCAGTAACGGTAGTAGCTACGTACTGCATGCGCTATATACACGTAGAACATAAAAGAGTGCACCACAGAAAGAGACCCTTCGGCCCACCACCTCTGTACTGAACATGATACCAAATTATATTACAGGCACTCCCCGATTTACAAAATGGTTACGTTCCATGAACCTTCACGTGAGTCAGATTTTATTCAAGTCGGAAACATCATCCCCATCCCCTGCCTGAAATAGTTCACTGAGATTGTTAACTGTCTCAGCACCGCCACCATTGCCTGCTCGTTCCCGATGTAAACTTAAGTGACTGTATGATGTTGTGGAAATTGCAAACTGCCTTGATTGCACTCGGGACTAAGTACGGAATTGTTTACGTCCGTGCCCATTTACGTAAGTCGCCTATTGCGTTAGTCGGGGAGTGTCTGTAAAAGCTTATGCCTCCTTATCCCTTCATTCCCTGCACATTTATGTCCCTACCTAAAAGTCCCTTAGATGCCACTATCATATCTGCCTTGCAGCATGTTCTGGACAGCTATTATCTCTTGAAAAAAACACTTTTTCTGCAGATCTCCTTTATATTATCCCCATCTTATCCCCGCAGGTCTGGAGTGTGGTGGCGCCTAACGGCAGCGGCTCGACTGCAGTCTGGCTGTCTTTTTCTGTCTGTCCCGTTAGATGTAATGAGATTGATCCCTGGGATGGCGGGACTGTCATATGAGGAAAGATTGAAAAGACTAGGCTTGTATTCACTGGAGTTTAGAAGGATGAGGGGGATCTTATAGAAACATATAAAATTATAAAAGGACTGGACAAGCTAGATGCAGGAAAAATGTTCCCAATGTTGGGCGAGTCCAGAACTAGGGGACCACAGTCTTAGAATAAAGGGGAGGTCATTTAAGACTGAGATGAGAAAAAACTTTTTCACCCAGAGAGTTGTGAATTTATGGAATTCCCTGCCACAGAGGGCAGTGGAGGCCAAATCACTGGATGGATTTAAGAGAGAGTTAGATAGAGCTCTAGGGGCTAGTGGAGTCAAGGGATATGGGGAGAAGGCAGGCACGGGTTATTGATAGGGGACGATCAGCCATGATCACAAAGTGCTGGCTCGAAGGGCCGAATGGCCTCCTCCTGCACCTATTTTCTATGTTTCTATGTTTCTATGTATGTTTTTGGTTTAATTTTTATAATTTTTTAGCTGGCTATATGTGGGAGGGTGTGGGGGCGAAACCGTTTAATCTCTTCCCTGTACGGGGACCCGACTTTTTCCCTGTTGGGTCTCCGGTGTCGTTGGGCCTAACATCGTGGAGCCGGTAGTGGCCTCCAACCGGAACCAACCTGAGGGCTCCAGTCGCTGAGCCTGCGGACTCGCCATCGCAGAGCTGGCCGACTTCAGAGCGGGGAGAGCTGTGGTGGCGCGCGGCTGCGACCCGACTTCGGAGCTTCGGAGGCTCCGGCCTCAGGCCCGGTGGACAGGAACATCGGGAGCTCGCAGGTCCCTGGTGGGAGACCGCTTTTCGGAGTTCCCGCAACGGCAACTTCTCCTGCCGGAATTGCGGGGTTTAAATGACTCGGAACGGGGCTTAACATCGCCCGGCGCGGCTTAAACGGCCGCGGGACTTACCATCGCCCGCCGGGGGCTTTAACATCGTGAGCCCCAGTCGCCTCGACGCTGCAGTTGGACTGCTGGTCCACGGGAGAAGAACAAAGGGAAGAGATAAGACTTTTGCCTTCCATCACAGTGAGGAGGTGTTGGAGATTCACTGTGATGGATGTTTGTGTAAACTGTGTTAAGTGTGTGTCTTGTTTTTTTTTTGTAATGTCATGACTGCAGGAATGGAATTTCGTTCAAACCTTGTCTGTTTGAATGACAATAAAAGGCATTCTATTCTATTCTATTCTGAATACTATGCTCTCTAGAATTTGACATTCCCACTGTGGGAAACTGATTCTGATTGTGTATCTTCCTGTGCCACACATAATTTTTAAAACCTCTGTCAGGTCTCCCCTCAGCCTCCGACATTCCAGAAAAATATTCCAAGTTCGTACATCACCCCCTTACAGCTAATATCCAGCATTCCAGGCAGCATCCTGGTAAACGACTTCTGCATCCTCTCCATAGGTTCCATATTCTTCTTGGAATGGGGGAATAGGAAGTGCACACAATACTCCAAACGCATCCAAATTCTGACTCTTATACGCAATGCCCTGACAGATGAAGGCAAGCATACCATAAGCTTTCTCTACCACTCTATCTACTTGTGTTGCTACTGGCAGGGAGCTATGCATTTGGACCCTAAGATCTTGCTGTACATTAATGCTGTCCTGCCATTAAATGCTTACTTTCTCTTTACATTTGACTTCCCAAAGTGCAACACCTCATGCTTGTCCTGATTAAACTCCATCTGACACTTAGCATCATCTCCCCCAGATTCTACCACTCAGCTACAAGCTATAGGCAATTTTGAATAGCCAATTATCTACCAACCTGTACATCATTGTGATGTGGAAGAAAACGGCAGCATCCGGATGAAATCCATTGAGTTTCTGGGAGAATATGCATATTCCACACAGGGCGAGCTGGAGATCAGGACTGAATCCACTCTGACGCACAACTGGATAAATGAGGCAAAACACAAAGTATTGGAGGAACTCAGCAGGTCAGGCACCATCCATGGACAAAATGAACAGGCAACATTTCAGGTCTGGACCTTTCTTTGGACTGATTGTAGTAGGGGGTACAATGCAGCAAAATAGAGAGGGGGCGGGGCAAAGTCTGGCGAGTAATTGGTGGATATTGGTGAAGGGAGTTTGATTGCAAGCTGGTTGAGTAAGTGATAAAGGATAGAGGATAAAAGGAGGCAAAGGTATGTCAGATAAGGAGAGAAGAGGAGCGAAATGTAAAGCTGAGGGAAAGATGCGGGTGGAAGGGAACACGGGGGGGGGGGGGGGGGGATTTGAGTCTAGGTTTGAGCCTGGATTCAGTTGTTGCTGTGATGATGCTCCAACTGCTCTTTGCCACCCCAGATATCCTATGGCCAATATCAGCACTGGCTGGGCATTAGACTTTACTTTACCTTGGAGATACAGCATGGAAACAGGCCCTTCGGCCCACCGATTCCACGCTGACCAACGATCACCCCATACACTAGCACTATCCTACACACTAGGGACAATTTACAATTTTACCGAAGCCAATTAACCTACAAACCTGTACGCCTTTGGAGTGTGGGAGGAAACCGGAGCACCTGGGAAAACCATCCAGTCACAGGGAAGTACGTACAAACTCCGTACAGACACACCCACAGTCAGGATCGAACCCGCGTCTCTGACACAGTAAGGCAGCAACTCTATCGCGCCGCCACTGTGCCACCCAATTAAGTAAAGTCTCACCATCTCCATCAGTCCAAACAGACACAAGATGATTGCTCATTAGGGGTTTCTCAGCCATAGCACTCTCCAGTTCTACCCCTAAGAATGGAGAACGTCCTTGTTCATATTTCCTTGCAACTTTAATAAGCTCTAGCCAATGAGAAATCATGGCCCATGAGGTTTTAATTGGCAAGTCAAATTTCACTACACCAATTGGTGTATGCGATAATAAATGTCCTTTGTATCCTTGTATCCTTAATTGTGGATAAGCTGAACACATTCCTGGTTACGCAATACATTTCTCTCGTGATTAGGACAAATAAATAGGGGGAAATCGATTCACATACAGCAGTGATGAAAGTTGAATGAAAACCAGCAGTTCTAAAGAGTGATCAAGGGCTATTGGGGTTGCTCAGATCTTTATAGGTTATTTATATGAAATTTGTTTTGCGTTTGTGTGCGTAGTTTGCACAGTGGGCCCTTGTGTCAAGACAAAATGTTGGAATAGGTAGAGAATGAGGGAAAGAATCAAAAGAAATTAAACATGAACCACACAACCAAGGGGGAAATAAACATTGCTGTTTCCTAACCATGTGCCAAAGGCTGGTAATGGATTGGAAATAATGGATGATAAAATATCAAAGATCCGCTGCCAACTTGCATGAATCATTGGATGTCATTAAAAGACGAGGGCAGATACATCTTTCTTACTCTGTCGCCTGTTGGTACTACAAAACGACAGCATTATCAGGCTTATTTTTATTGATTCTGGTCTAAAAACATATATCTTGTGCACAATCCTTAACTGCTGAAAGATTCATTAGATTTATTATGGAATGTACGGCTGCCAAAACACATTCCACTGGGATGGTTCTGGAATTTGCAAAGATTCCTGTGCCAAGCGAATTTATTTAAGGTCAGCGCAACAGTGCTGCAGTGGGTGGACAAGTTTGGGAGCCTAATTAGGGCAGCGTTAAAGGCCGCTCCTCAATCACGAGATGCACTGGGTCCACTGTGCCTCACTCCACACCTGTTTGACCAGAAGGCTGATGTCTGCCCTGATGTCAGGTAATACTGAAACGCAAGAGTTCTTCCCCACACATTGCACTTTTGCACCTCGGCTGACTCAATGTAAATCAATTCTTAGTCTCAGCAGATGGGAAGGAAGCCGAGTACATCATAACATGCCAAAACATGGTAGACATTTGGAAGTCTGTATTATAGCTGCTGCAGATAAATGATCTAAAACAAAATATGCTTTCCATTGAACACTTCCTTTCCTTTCTGGTACATCGGTCAGGTTATTAAATCAGAAGGAATTAATATAAATATAGAAAGCAATAATGGATAATTACCTGTACTGAAGCAGCCTGGAAGGTTGTTTGAAGGTCAGGTGGTATGATTATCCCTCACCCTCTTTATATCAGCAGCAATGAGGGGACATTTTGCATTTTTATAGCACCGTCCACAGCTACAGGGCAAGGGAGATAGACACAGAGTGCTGGAGTAACTCAGGCAGCATCTCTGGAGAAAAAGAATGGGTGCGTTTTGGGTCTGGACCCTTATTTAGACCCAACCTGAAATGTCACCCATCCTTTTTCTCCAGAGATACTGCCTGACCCGCTAGTTACTCCAACACATTCTGTCCATCTTGGTATATAGCAGCATCTGCAGTTCCTTGCTACACAGACAAGGGAGTATTTGAAATGCAGTCGCTCTTGTAAAGTAGGATGACAATAGGCACAGAATAAGCTCCCACATATATCAATGTAATGATCATCCTGAACTACCCGATGTTCTTCATTAGAAGTGACGTTGGTTGAAGGGTGCAGGTGGTTACAGAGAACGCACATGGTCCTCATCAAAATACCGACAGAAGACCCTTTTAAAACTATTTTCAATTCATGTGTAGAAAATAACTGCAGAGCTGGTATATACCGAAGATAGACACAAAGTTCTGGAGTAACTCAGCGGGTCAGGCAACATCTTTGGAGAGAAGGAATGGGTGACGTTTGGGGACGGAACCCTTTCTCGGTCTGAAGAAGGGGCTTGACCCGAAGCATCACCCATCCCTTTTCTCCAGAGATGCTGCCTGACCTGCTGAGTTACTCCAGCACTTTGTGTCTATGTTTAGATTCAATCGATGCTTGATATTTTGATGAAGACTTTATCTTGGGGGGAAAACATCCCTTTTTGGCATGGGACAGGTGGTCATAAGGTCATAAGTGATAGGAGCAGAATTAGGCCATTCGGCCCATCAAGTCTACTCAACCATTCAATCATGGCTAATCAATCTCTCCCTCTTAACCCCATTCTCCTGCCTTTTCCCAATAACCCCTGACACCCATACTGAACAAGAATCTATCTATCAATGCCTTAAAAATATCCGTTGACTTGGCCTCCACACGCCTTCTGTGGCAATTAATTCCACAGATTCATCACCCTCTGACTAAAGAAATTCCTCCTAAAATAACGTCCTTTAATTCTGAGGCTTTGACCTCTGGTCCTGGACTCTTCCACTAGAGGAAGCATGCTCTCCACATCCACTCTATCCAAGCTTTCACTATTCGGTAGTGGGTGGGTGAAACTGTATCTGTTCCACACAGCATCCCACTAACTAAGGGCAAATGCAAGGAGGCCATTTGCTTTGTGCAACACATCATTACAAGTTAAGCAAACCATAGACAAACCCCACAGTTAACCATCAACATCAACAGTTCAACATCAAGCAGAATATGTTAAACTATTAACTTAATGTTTAGTGTGCCCAGCTGTGCAGGATTGTGATTTGTGAAGTGCTTAAACTTGTGCTAGCATCTATTTGACTTCAGCCAAGGCAATGCCTCTGGGTCACAGCTGTTCTATCACATTTATCCCTTGATCAATGGTGTTTTATCATTAATGTTTTATTATTATTAATGTTTAGTGTTTTCTGAGTCATTTGTAACTGTCATTGTATGTCATGTTGTTACTTGTGGACGGAGCACCAAGGCAAATTCCTTGTATGTGACTACTTGGCCAATAAACTTACTTACTTACTTAGTCACTAGCCTTCAGTTAACAATTTTCTTCCAAAGATGTTCAATGTCAAAATGTCATTTCTCACTGTACTTGGCAATGGCACTGGATGCTGTGTGTAAATAGTGGTTTGGGAGAAAGCTGTTGACCATCTGCTGTGGCCTGCTCAGCCACTGGTGCCTAATCACTCTGTCCCGAGGACAATTTCGGGTTACCAATTAGAATTTAATGCTGACCCTGGAATGATATTGGTTAATGTGTGGGAATATTTACTCCTCCACCACCTTTAGTATCTGTGATCAATGTAAATGTTTTGACACGTGATTTGGTTGAACAGGCATCATATTTTTAACCTTCTTCCACCCAATTTTTGGAATGCGTCCTACCTGGGATCTTCCTGTCCAGCAGTTTTCCAAAGGAAGGAATTCTGTGCACAGAAACCATTGCTGATGATTTAGAATTTTAGATTAGAAGGAGAAGGCAACAAAAGACATTCTTCGATCCGCCTCTGAGTTCAGAAGATGGAGCGATGTGATATTTGTCAAACAAAGGGAAGAGACAGTGGTAGAAAGCATGATCCAGTTCAAAAACAACTACCAATCACTCACAAAAGAATAGAAGTAGAAGACCGAGAAATACAAACATCTCATGGTGAGGATCCAGGAACTGACTGGAGGTCAGAATGCCCAACAGTTCAGTGGATCCAAAGGAAGGCGGGCAAAGGAAATGATTGGGTCCCGACCCAAAATGTCACCTCTCCATGTTCTCCAGAGATGCTGCCTGACCCGCTGAGTTACTCCAGCATTTTGTTCCTTTAGGTTTTAGAGAGCTATGGGCGACAATGCAGGCAAATGCTTCAGGACTTTTGGCCAAAATGTGTCAAGTTCGCAATCCGTCTCACCATGGATGTTCTAAGAAATGTTTACGGATCTTCGAACGTTTTGCTAAACAGACCTCACCTAGCACAAGTCATTTCCTTCATGAAAGCTCGGTTAAGATTAATGAAGCAACAACAAAACACCTAATGATGTAGGTGGCAACTATTAGAATGATAGGATTGGTCATTTTGTTTTGTTGTGGAGGGACTCCATGCTTGGCGAAGAGGAGTAAAACGCATGCCATGTTATCCATATTAAGCCTGAATTTCAAGATCAGGAGACGCTATGCGAAAACTAGGCCATAACACCAGCACTCAACCAAAATGTGACTGGCCACTGCGCCTTGACCAAATTAGAACAACCTCCTTGCACGGCCTTGTAAGGTTGCTGGATAGATAACCACACCTACGAAACCCCCGGAACATGCACTCAACCCTAGTAGCTTTATAGCATTCACTTGTTCACTAATTCTGAGATGTAAACATGGAATATATAACTTTACAATGGCATGCATCATTCTGGAAATTGGAGCTTTGGTGCAGAATAGATCATTTGATTGTTTGCACATGAAGGGCTTTAACAGAAGCAAACTGAGACAAATTCTCGACAATTATGGTTGCGAGTGATGTTTGAATTCTGTATCTATGGACAGGGTAGGGTGAATATCGGAATAGATCATATTCCGTTGAAAACAATTAATTAGAGACATAGAGTTGTACAGCACAGTTGTATAATTGCCCATCTACACCAATCCCATTTGCTTGGATCATGTCCGTACCCTCCTATGTCTTGCACATTTAAGCGCCTGCCCAAACGTCCTTAAAAAGTAACAATTTATCTGATTCCACCACCTCCTGTGGCAGTGAGTTCTAGATATCAACTACTCTATATGTAAAAGGTACACAAAAATGCTGGAGAAACTCAGCGGGTGCAGCAGCATCTATGGAGCGAAGGAAATAGGCAATGTTTTGGGCTGAAACCCTTCTTCATTTTTGTGTACCTTCGATTTTCCAGCATCTGCAGTTCCTTCTTAAACACTCTATATGTAAAAACCTTCTTCCCCTCATATTTAACCTATGCCCTCTTTTTTTGATGAAAAAATGATGCTGACTACAACCCGATCCCGTATCCTTTATTAATTATATATACCTCTATCTTCATTCGCTCATACCTCATTCGCTTCAGGAAAACAAGCCCAGGCTATCCAATCTCTCTGCATAGTTAAAGTCCTCTCATTCTTGCAGCTTCCTGGTGAATCTCATCTGCACTCTCTCCAGCACAACCACATCATTTCCTGCACATAATACTCGAGAGCAGCCTAACCATGTTTTCTAGAGTTTCATCTTTTATCTACTATCCTCTGATCTATGAAGGCAAGCACGCCACGTGCCTTTTTCGCCACCCTATCTACCTGTGTCGACACTTTCAGGGAACTGTGAACATGAACACCAAGTTCCCTCAACAAGAACACCAAGTTCATCAACATCCCCAATGCCCTGCCACGTACTGTATTTGTCCTACCTCGATTTGACTTGCCAAAATGCATCACCTCACACTACGTAGGATTAAATTATGTATGCCCAGTGCTCAGTCCAACTTTCCATCTGAAAGTAGCCTTAGACAACCTTCCTTGCTATCCACAACATCATCAACCTTTGTGTTATCTGCAAACCTATGAATCATACATCCTGCATTTACGTCAGAGTTGTTTATATACTGTATAATCACAAACAACTGATCCATGTGGTACATGTCTGGTCACAGATCCCTGTCTGTACCCTCCACTGATCTTACTTAATTTATCATCTGCAAAGGGTCGAATCTCTTCACCTGCCACACTACTACTGTTTTCCACTCCTTGATGAATTATTCTCAACCCACTAAGTAACACATTTGATAGACTTTCCACAAAATGTAAGGGTTTCACTAAATCTAAATTTTAGCTTTGTTAGATAAGGACAGTTTACCGAGGGAGGAGGCAGAGATAACTCCTGCAAAGACAATAATGGGCTGTAGGTATAAGAAGCTACTTCCTCGTACAGATACAAAAGTGCGGCACGGTGGCGCAGCGGTAGAGTTGCTGCCTTACAGCGCCAGAGACCCAAGTTCGATCCTGACCATGGGTGCTTGTCTGTACGGAGTTTGTGCATTCTTCCTGTGACCTGTCTTGGTTTTCTCCGGGCTGTCCGTTTTCCTCCCACATCCAAATATGTACAGGTTTGTAGCTAATTGGCTTGGAATATTATAAATTGTACTTAGTGTCCCTAGTGTCACTAGCCGGATAGTGTAAGTGTGCGGGGATCGCTGGTTGGCGTGGACTCTGTCCATTCTGTCCAATCCTGTCCGTTCCCTCCACAGATGCTGCTTGACCCACTGAGTCCCTCCAGCACTTTGTATTTTCCTCAAGATTCCAGCATCTGCAGTTTTCTGTGTTAACTTATTCTGTGCATGAGAGTTGACTCAGAGCAAGAGGGTTCACCCTTTGTTCTGGTGAAAACTCATCTTTAAATCAATACCATTAAAGCAGATCTTTTGGTCATTTCCCTCATTGCTAGTTTTCAGAGTTTGTGTGTAATTTGTTACTTTTCAAAAAAGCCTTCATAACGCATCAAAGTGTTCAGGCATGTCCTCCCTTCCTGACGCTATGTAAATGCAAGGTCTTTTATCCTCATGCTGCCCTTCATCTTACAGAAGCAGCAGATGGCTGGATGGTTCTGGGATATCCATAGATGCTGCTTGGCAGAGCTCATTTACAGTCGAGGACTAATGCTCATTGACAGCTGATACGGTGCAGCTTTTAAAGAGGCTGGAGCCGTGCAGCTTAAGTATGTAACGAAATAAATCATGGATTCTAAGGTTACAAATTGAACTATAGAACATGAAACAACTCCCAAGAATATTTTATTTTCAAGAACAGGAACCAAACGGTCTTGGGAGACCAAAGGTCACAGTTCAGATTCAAGTTCTAACAAATGTACTCAGCCCCCTTCCTTAAAGGTCACACAATTACTTTATGAAAATTAATATATTAACATATAAGATAAGAATCATGTGGAGTACTGTAAAATGAATAATATATTTCAACGTCCAATGAACAATGGTTGCTGGAATTTGAGCAAATTAAAAAGTGCTGGAGGAGTGGGTTAGGCGGCATCTATGGAGAGAAAAGGGATAGACAACTTTTCGGGTCGGGAATTTTCTTCAGACTAATTAGTCTGAAGAAGAGACTGGACCTGAAACATGGACTGTCCATTTGCCCTCCACAGATATTAAGGCTGACCCACTGTTCCTCCAGCACTTGGTTTTTTGTACAGTGGCAGTCAAAATAAATACAGATGGCTTTTGCAGCGATATAAAATGCCTTGGATGGTTTAAATAGATTTAAAATAATAGGGTCTGGTCAATCTATTGGTACAACAAGAGTTAATTTGTTCTAACAATATACATCTGGAGATAAAGAGCGAGAGAGAGAGAGAGAGGGAGGGGAGAGAGGAGCGGGATATTGAGTAAGAGAGAGATTGCGAGAGAGAGATTGAGAGAGAGAGATAGATTGAGAGAGGGGGGGTGAGAGAGATCAAGAGACAGAGAGAGAGAGATAGATTGAGAGAGAGAGGGGGGAGAGAGAGAAAAAGAGACAGAGAGAGAGAGAGAGAGAGAGAGAGAGAGAGAGAGAGAGAGAGAGGAGAGAGAGAGAGAGAGAGAGAGAGAGAGAGAGAGAGAGAGAGAGAGAGAGGGAGAGAGAGAGAAAGAGAAAGAGAAAGAGAGAGAGAAGAAGAGAGAGAGAGAGAGAGAGAGAGAGAGAGAGAGAGAGAGAGAGAGAGAGAGAGAGATAGAGAGAAAGAGAGTGCGGGAGATAAAATTGTGACAAAGATCGTCTTAGAGAGAAAGATGGTGACTATGAGAGGCAGGAGAGAAAGAAAATAAAGATGAAGGAGCTATATAAGGATAGATAGAGAGTATGATAGACAGAGAGAGGTAAAGATATAGAGAGAAAACAGGATGATTCGGTTGCTATCACAGCAAAGGTCATTTTGCTGTGTGCAGACCTTGCCAATACCATATGCAGCAAATGAAAGTGCAACTCTCAACAAATGTAGGTTCACCTGCCAGGCAGCATATGCTTTGCTGCGATGAAACCCAAAGGGCTTTGGTTGGAGCTGAGACAGATGTGGTGCTGACCCCTCCGAAATCCAATCACCAACAACCAGAGCATATCAGTATAGTCGCTGGAAAGCACAGCCATAGGACTACATGAACAGTGAGTGTTCAACTGAGAACATGAAATAAAAGGTTTAGTGGCAATGTGGTGTGAAAATAATCAGATCAAAGGTATTCATATTGCATTCATGTTGTGCTGAAGAGATTTAAAGTTGAATTCCAGATCGCTTTGTTCCCTCTTGTATTCCTTTTCTATTCTTCACAATACAGAAGGAGATTATTCCGCTGGTGTTCAGGGCAATCCCATCATCTCCAATCCCCCCGCTTATTCCCTGTAACTGTGCATTAACACTTGCCTGTTAGTTCCTCCAATTCCTCCACACTAGGGACAATTTACATCGCAAATAACCTATCGTCCATCTTTGGGACGTAGGAGGAACCCCTGGGCACCTGAAGGAAACACACGTGGTCACAGGAAACAGTGCAAACTCTATGCAAGATCAGGATTGAACCCCAGTTCCATAAGTTCATGTCATTGGTGCAGAAGTCATTCGGCCCATCATTCGGCCCATCGGGTCTACTCCGCCATTCAATTATGGCGGATCTATCTTTTCCTCTCAACCCCATTCTCCTCCCCATACCTTTGACATCCGTACTAATCAAGAACATGTCAGTCTCCGCTTTAAAAATACCTGATAACTTGGCCTCCACAGCCATCTGTGGCAATGAATTCCACAGATTCACCACCTTCTGACAAAAGAATTCATCTTCATCTCCTTTCTAAAGGTACATCCTTTTATTCTGAGGCTATAACCCTCTGGTCCTAAACTCTCCCATTACATCCTCTCCACATTCACTCTATCTAGTCCTTTCACTATTCGGTGAGTTTCAATGAGGTTCTCCTTCATCCTTCTAAACTCTACGAGTATAGGCCCAGGCTGTCCAAACGCTCATCATACGTTAACCCAATCATCCCCGGGATAATTCTCATAAACCTTCTCTGTACCCTTCCAATGCCAGCACATGCCTCCTCAGATAAGGGGCCCAAAACTGCTCACAATGCTCCCAAAACTGCTCACATGTTCTGACCAGTGCCTTATAAAGCCTCAACATTACATCCCTGTTTTTATATTCTAGTCCTCTCAAAATAAACGCTAACATTGCATTTGTCTTCTTTAATACCTATTCAAATTGCAAATTAACCTTTTGTGAATTCTGCACCATGTCGCCTTTGCAACTCAGATTTCTGAATCCTCTCCCCATTTATAAAATGGTCTACACCTTTATTCCTACTACCAAAGTTCATGACCACACACTTTGCCACCCTGTATTCCATCTGTCTCTTCTTGCCCACTCTCCCAACCTGTCCAAGTCCTTCTGCACAGTCCCTTGCTTCCTCTCCACTACCTGTCCCTCCATCTATCTTCGTATTATCTGCGAACCTGCCACAAGGCCTTCAAATCCCTCATCCAAATCATTGATATACATCGCGTAGAGTAGCAGCCCCAACACCGACCGCTGTGGAACACCACTAGTCACTGGCAGCCAACCAGAAAAAGCCCACTTTATTCCAACTCTTTGTCTTCTGCCATTCAGCCAACCTTTTCTCCATTCTAGTATTTTCCCTCTAATACCACAGTTGTTTAGCAACCTCACGTGTGGCCCCTTCCCCTTTAACTTCACCCATACATTTCAAATTTGTTGACCCACCTATCCACGTTTTAGTTTAAAGCCTTATCTGCAACCTTATCACATTTAGAAAACTGGTGAATATACTCAGCAGGTCGGGCAGCGTTTGAGGGAAAGTGAAACCAAGCCGATCGTTTAACATCGATTACCGTTCTTTAGACAAAAAAAAATCAATGGTCTGAATCATTCATATTTTGTGATCTACAGATGCGACCTAAAATGCCCCCATTGCCTACCTGTGAAACTAGAACCTTGTATTCAAAGTAGGGTTAACAATGCAGCGTTATCCATAATAATCTTCTGAACTTTCTCTGACAACTTCTGTCCATGTTTGATGGAGTCAATAACTCTGGCTTTGCAGGCTGGAGATACTTTATTTTCTTCCGATTTAAGATGAATTGTTACCATGGTGGCAGCTGCAACACAGTATGCTGATAATTTTAGCATATACATGAAAAATTAATCTCCACCACCCATATCAGTACATCGGAAAGGTTGCTCCTTATTTTAACTAATGCTGGAAAATTAAGGAAGTTAAGGGATTGAGTATAACTTAGCTGAAAGAAAATTAAATGACAGTGAAGTGTTAGATTTCAAGCTCAGTTCAAACGACATTGGATGCTGCGGCAGACTGCTGCTGCAGAAGGTGGCTCGAGTACTCGAAAAGTACTTGATGCAATACAAGGCTGCAGCTGTACCTGAGTTTGTCACCACGCCAACCTGATATTTGCCTGTCTGTTCCTTACTCCTTCCTGTCATATCCCATCTGCTTCTGAGCGTATGATGTGCTGCATGTTACAAATTTAATCTCTTTTTTTGTTGTTGAGCGTTTGGGGCAGGAGAGAGGTGGCAGGAGTTAAAGCAATTTATTCTTACAGAGCAATATTGAAACCAATGTTTGCAGTCATGTGCACAATTTGGGGATGCAAGCACACACTTCTTACTATCTACATTAACACATTCAC
>CM075979.1:9332512-9373360 GCA_038087875.1 Malacoraja senta | reverse complement strand
CTTTAATTATTTTAACAGGACTCACTCATACACTTCCTTCAGAGGTGGACAGATGTTTCCAAATTAAGAATGAAATCACTTGTAGAACCTATTGCCCATCCCTTTTAGGGTATATAAATGCACTTTACAGTCAAGAGAGTACTTTTGAGTGAAGTAATTGCTGTTATCTATAGATCTATAATTTTTGGAGAATGAAGGGTGCTCGCGAAACATATACTGTAAAGTCCTTAAGAGCCATGGCAGAGCAAATGTCAAGGGGAGAATCTCAAAAGTATTCATCGTTATAAGATGACACAAGAAACTGTTGAAAAAGTTGAGCAAAACCCAAACTGCTGAAGAAACTCAGTGGCTCAGGCAGTATCGGTTGAGGGACTGGAGAGGCAATGTTTCAGGCTGGGATCCTCCTTCAGACTCATAGTTATAAGGTTGTGAGGCAATCATTTAAAACTGAGATGCATAGGAACTTCTTGCAGAGGGTGATAAATCTCTGGAATTCTCTACCCCAAAGGTTTGTGTCGGCCAGAATCTTGAATGAACCTCTCATATGTTCGGGATCAATTCCCAATCTTTCAGTCTACCTTGTTGCGCCCCTTTGCACTTCTTTTTATCTGCTCTTTCTCTGTCGGTCTGCACTCTATTTTCTCTTTTGCACTACCTGATGTACTCATGTAGTGAATGATTTTACTTCGGAGTCACGTGAGTAACTACGTGAAGAACCCGGCCAGTGCGCCTGCGCGTCATTACGTCAGACGCCTTGACCGAAATGGACGTGAGGAGCAGAGCTCCTCTAGTGGATTTGTAGTTTTCAACTACAAGGTAAGTTAAAACTTTTTTCAAGCATATCCAGGTCCGTTTACTGTGGGTCTATGGGGATTTTTTCCACAGACGCCATGGAAAAAACGGGCAGGGGGAAGAGGTGAGCGACTCAGCCGACAGAAAGTCGGGAGTCTGCGGTTAGAGACCAACCGCCTCTAACCCCGGTACAGTCGCCAGCGGTGAGCGTAGCGACTGTGGACCTGGGGCTGGTGAAAACACAGTCAGCGCCTGTCGGGCGCAAGGCCAAGTTCAAATCCAGACGGCCCCACGGAGGAGGAGTCCCAGGCAATGGAAATAGCTCCAGGGCTAGATACTGCTTTTGAGCGTATTGCCCAAAATGGAAAGCCTTTTACATAGGCTGTTGGAGCAAAGTACACTCAGGGAGGAGTGTACTGAAATCCAAGCTGCTGGAAGCAGCTCAACAGCTCCTGGTACAGGGCTGATGGAATGCACCCTCAGGGATGAGGAGCGTGCTATGGGGTCATGAGAGTTCAGACCCCGACTCTGACGGTGAGGCTATACAAGGTGAAGAATGGCAGCTGGGCAGATATTTCACCACTGGCAGTACGATTCGCTGCCCCGTCATCGTCAGGAGCACCGTTAGGAGAAGAACTGGCCTCCTTTAATAAATTACTTGGTTTCCCATCAGCTGGAACAGCAGGAGATGGATGAGACTGCAAGAAAGCATGAGACCCCAAGTAACTGTGTGTTGCTGAAAGCACCAGCAGTGAATCAAATCATCTGGAATCAGTTGAGTATGACTATGAGAACTCAAGAATTAAAATTGCAGAGAATATTAAAGCTGCTGGGTCTGGAATAACTGCTTTGCCAGAATAGCGGATAAAAGTCAGAGATGACGGAGTTGCATCAGGAAGCACTGGGGTTGCTATGCAGCACCCACTTCGAGATCAATTGTCTGAGGAAAGGTGCTATACGGCCTACTATGAATCCGAAAATTCGCAGCACTCTGCAAACCAAGTAATATACAATTACCCAACTTACTCTTTGGAGAGGATCTCGGGAGACGTATTAAAGAGTTGGAAGATGAAGCGAAAACAAGATTGATGAAAACATCAATGGTTGTAAAGTCTGTAAGAGGAAGTATCCTTTCAGACGTCATACGGATCCTGGACCAGGACAAGTCGCTCATCAACGCAGTGACGTAGTTGGCGGCCTGCAGCGGGAGCAAGAACCGGTGGGGGTGCTTCCGGGAGAACCCAGGGATCTCAGGGTACTCAAATGACTCAAGAGGTAGGTGGACCTGGTTCTTCATGGGAAACATACTAACTGGATTAAGTCCAAAAGTTGGAGGCAGATTACATCTCTTCTATAACAATTGGAAGAAGATTACTTCAGATGTGGTAATTCTGAATAGTATACAAGGATTTCGAATTGAATTCAATCCAAATTATGATTTGCCTGTCCAGCATGTTCCTAGCAGAACTCTCCACTTTGCACAAAAAGAAGTGATGGAGGTTCAAGCTGCACTTGAAACCCTATATATAAAAGGTGTAATTGAAGAATCAGTCTACCAAATTCACCAATTTGTGTCAAATGTATTCCCTCGATCAAAAAAGGATGGAGGATGTAGGATTATTCTAGACTTGTCAAGTCTGAATCCATTTGTTCAATTTAGACATTTTAAAATGGAGACATTTGTGACTGCCAAACAACTTATTTCAGAAGCATGTTATATGGCAACTATAGATTTAATTGTTGGGTATTAATGGTGGAGTAGCAAGATGGATTCAACAGTGGCTGAATGGGAGATGCCAGAGAGTAATGGTGGATGGCTGTTTGTCAGGTTGGAGGCCGGTGACTAGTGGGGTGCCTCAGGGGTCTGTGTTGGGTCCACTGTTGTTTGTCATGTACATCAATGATCTGGATGATGGTGTGGAAAATTGGATTAGTAAGTATGCAGATGATACTAAGATAGGTGGTGTTGTGGATAATGAAGTAGATTTTCAAAGTCTACAGAGAGATTTAGGCCATTTGGAAGAGTGGGCTGAAAGATGGCAGATGGAGTTTAATGCTGACAAATGTGAGGTGCTACATCTCGGCAGGACAAATCAAAATAGGACGTACACGGTAAATGGTAGCGAATTGAGGAATGCAGTTGAACAGAGGGATCTAGGAATAACTAGTTCCCTGAAGGTGGAATCTCATGTAGATAGGGTGGTAAAGAAAGCTTTTGGTGTGCTGGCCTTTATAAATCAGAGCATTGAATATAGAAGTTGGGATGTAATGTTAAAATTGTACAAGGCATTGGTGAGGCCAATTCTGGAGTATGGAGTACAATTTTGGTCGCCTAATTATAGGAAGGATGTCAACAAAATAGAGAGAGTACAGAGGAGATTTACTAGAATGTTGCCTGGGTTTCAGCAACTAAGTTACAGAGAAAGGTTGAACAAGTTAGGTCTTTATTCTTTGGAGCGCAGAAGGTTAAGAGGGGACTTGATAGAGGTCTTTAAAATTATGAGCGGGTTAGACAGAGTGGACGTGGATAAGCTTTTCCCATTGAGAGTAGGGAAGATTCAAACAAGGGGACATGACTTGAGAATTAAGGGACAGAAGTATAGGGGTAACATGAGGGGGAACTTCTTTACTCAGAGAGTGGTAGCTGTGTGGAATGAGCTTCCAGTGGAAGTGGTGGAGGCAGGTTCGATGTTATCCTTTAAAAATAGATTGGATGGGTATATGGACGGGAACGAATGGAGGGTTATTGGTCTGAGTGCAGGTAGATGGGACTAGGGGGAAGAATTATTTTTAATTAAAATTTTTTTTTTTTTTAATGTTCGGCACGGACTTGAAGGGCCGAGATGGCCTGTTACCGTGCTGTTATGGTTATATGGTTATATGGTTATAAAAGATGCATATATTCAGTGTCTGTTCACTCAGAAGATAGGAAGTATCTTAAATTTAAATGGATGAACCAGTTTATGGGCCTTCAAAGCCCTGCCTATTGGGTTAACGTCGCTCCCAGAATATTCACAAAATGTTAAAACAATTCTGGGGTTGCTGAGAAGCCAGGGGCATGTACTACTGGCATACTTGGATGATGTCTTGATTTATGGGAAGACAAAACAGTCAACAGAAGCATCTGTTGCAGTTGTGAAATCAACTTTGAAAGTTTAGGGTTTCTAATTCATCCAAAGAAATCAAGGTTAACACCATGTCCTCAATTGATTGTTTGGGGTTCACAATTGATTCAGTCCAAATAAAAATTACTTTGCCCAGGGAAAAAAGGGTGGAGTTGATTAAAGATTGCAGTAATCTGTTAAACGGAGCAAAAACCCTCAATCAGACAGGTGGCTCGAGTACTGGGAAAATTAGTAGCAGCATTCCCAGCAGTCCAATCAGACCATTACATTATCAACAGCTGCAGAGAGTTAAAGAACAGGCACTGAGAATGCATGTTGGTCATTTTGATAGAACCATGCAACTAACAACAAATGCTGTTTCTGATCTGCAGTGGTGGATTCCTACATGTCTCAAGCAGTTTCAGCAAAGTGATGATTGAACAACCTTCCATGATATTACAAACTGATGCCAGTGCACTAGGATGGGGTGCAACTGACTTAGCATCCAGCTGCGGAGGGCAGATGGAATCAGGAAGTCATTGTTACTGCAGACATGGGGAATTAACTATTTGGAGATTTTAGGATGTTTCTATGGACTCCAAGCTTACTGTTCTAACACAACTAATAAGCATGTTCAAGTTCAATTGATAACAAACAACAGCAGTTGCCTATATTAATCATATGGGTGGAATCAAGTCGGTGTCATGTGACAAAATGGCTAATCAAATTTGGCCTTGGTGTATTGAAAAGACATTTGGATTTCAGCTATCCATCTACCAGGTAGAATGAATACGATAGCAGACACCAGGTCACGAAAGTTCCATGATAATAAAGAATTGGTGTTGAATCGAGAGTATTCAATGACATAGTAATCAGATTGGAATGCCAGACATCGACTTGTTCGCATCTAGACTGAATCATCAGCTATCGAGATATGGTCTCATGGGAGCCAGATCCAAGAGCAGTGGCGATTGATGCTTTCTCGCTACATTGGGGTGGTATGTTTCATATATATTTCCACCTTTCTGCCTCATAAGCCGATGTTTGCTTAAAATCAGCAAGATGCTGCTTCAGGGGTATTAGTAGTACCCATTGGCCTTCACAGCCATGGTATCCGTTGATATTAAAATTAACAACACAAAAGTTGATGAAAGTCCCAAAAGAAGTAATCTATTGCTGCACCCTGAAACAGGGGAACAACATCCATTATATGATCGTTTGGATTTGTTGATTTGCAGGTTTTTAAGAAGGCGTTTTCTGGGGCGAGGACTGTCTGAGTGTACTGTGGACATGCTTACGGCTGCCTGGAGGAAGAGCACTCAAAAACAGTACCTTTCTTATATTAAGAAATGGGAAGCGTTCTGTGTACAAAAGAATGTGGAATATAGTACTGCAGATATTTCAAATGTTTTAGAATTTCTGTCAAAACTTTATTATGATGAAGGTTTGAGTTATAGTGCAATTAATTCAGCCAGAGTGCATTGTCCTCATATTTGGTTCTGGATTCAGAAAGAAATCCAATTGGGTCACACCCACTTGTTTCCAAACTAATGAAAGGAATCTTTAATTCCAAACCACTGAAACCTAGGTACATGACAATCTGGGATGTAAGTGTGGTACTGAAACTACTTTGTGAATGGTCACCAAGTGTGTCTTTACCTTTGGCCAAGCTCAGTATGAAAGTAGTCATGCTTATGGCATTAGTGACAGCACAACGAGTGCAAACACTTGGAAAATTACAAATAGACAGGATGGAAGTAACTGAAGACAAGGTTACATTCTATATCTATGACCTACTAAAGCAAAGTAGGCCAGGTGTGACAGGATTTAAAATTGTGCTAGCAGCATATCCAAATGATCCTTGTCTCTGTATTAAGACATATTTGTTACAATACATTGAGGTCACAAAGAATTTGAGAGATACGGAAACTGGGTTGTTGATCACACACAAGAAACCACACAAGAGAGTTTCAGTACAGACTATTTCCAGATGGATAAAAGAAGTCTTAACAGCTGCTGGTATTAACACTGATGTTTTTACGTCTCACTCGACTAGAGCAGCAGCAACGTCGACGGCCAGGGCGAAAGACGTCCCCGTCGACCATATCCTCGCAGCCGCCGGGTGGTCCAATGAGTTGATGTTTCAACAATTTTAACATCGGCCTATTGTTAATGCGGGATTGTTTGCAGAAACTATTTTAAGTTCTGTGTAAATTCCTCTGGTTTAAAGGGGATCTGATTAATTTCATTATTTAAATGAATTACTGCATTTGTGGTACAAATGTTATTATGAATGCATGATTGATTATTCTCGTTCCGAGTCAATCAATGCAGTGAGAAGACGGGATTGATCTACGGCATGGAATCACAAAGCTTTAAAATCTTCACGTAGTCACTCACGTGACTCCGAAGTAAAATAGTAAGATTAAACGAGAACTTACCAGTTTGAAGTTTGATCTTTATTTCATGAGGAGTTACGTAGGTGATTACGTGCCCACCACGACCCTACCCTCTATCATAAAGGTCAGATGGAAGTTCTTGTATTACTCGTTTTATTATGATACTATATTACTTCGCTTGTTGTTTTTTGTGATTTCTGCTTTAAAGATTGACGCGCAGGCGCACTGGCGGGGTTCTTCACGTAATCACCTACGTAACTCCTCATAAAATAAAGATCAAACTTCAAACTGGTAAGTTCTCGTTTAATCTTACTATTTAACTGGATAGCACGTCAAACAAAGTTTAACCCTAACCCCTACAATAATAAGCAAATAGCATTACCAGTTCTTAAGAAAGAAATAAATAATATTTTGAAAGATCATGGAATAAAGGACGATTGAATGGTTGGGCAGGCTGGAGGGGCCAAGTGGCCTACCCGTGCTTCTATTTTCTTGTGTTTCTATGTTCTATGTTAACGCAGAACATTTGGCAGCCAGTTGGTGCACAGCATCTATTCTAAACAGTGATGTGAAAACCTGTTTACCAAGCAAATTTACCTGCTCTCTTTGAGGCGGGTACTATGTTGATTTGACAGGGTATTTGGGATCATTGTCAGAGCATTTCCTCTCTTCCTGTAGCACACCTTCTGTACTGCGCTGAAGTGTCAACCTAAATATCGGAGAGGCTCAGTCAGAACCTCCTACTCCTTTCCCCTCCTTCATATACTCCTCTCCCATCCTCGAGTCCTGCGTCTCCCTTTTATCCCCTCTCTTTTCCGTCATTTCCCTTTCCACCCAGATCCCTCCCTCCATCATTACATTTCACTCCTCCTCTTCTCTCCTTATCTGACCCTTTTTGTCTCCTAGCCTCTGTCACTCACTCCACTCATCCGCACCCCCTTTTCTGTATCAATCTATCACTTTCCAGTCTTTGTGCCATCCCACCCCCCCCCCCTCCCCGCCTCTTTTCCAGCTTTCTCCTCCCTACTCCCATCAGTCTGAAGAAGGGACGCGATTCAAGGACTTGTCAACAGAGACTTTACAGAAGAGAAGTGGTGCAGAACCATTATTGCCCATTCCATCCACAGATGCTACATCGCCCATTGAGTTGCTCCAGCACTTTGTGTTTTGCACAAGTAAGACCTTCATTGATCCATTCCTGGTGGCTATGGCAATTAAACACTATTGATGTATTTTTATTTTTATTTTTACGAGTATGAGTGTGTGTTCACGAAATCTCTACACCAAAATGTGGTGAACAACAGCCACCCTACATATAAAGAGTTTAAAGGCAGGCACCGTCCAATCCTCATACATGGAGCGAGAACGAATAACGCCAAAACTTGGCGGCGCCCGCATGTGTAAGTATGCAAAAAGAATTTCACTGTGCAGCTGCATTCATGACAAATAACGCACCATTGAACTGTTGAGAACATGTCATCCAAACCTTGAGCAACTGAATGAAGAGAATGAGCAGAATATAAAACATAATGGATGAGTGTTGTGTTTAAATATAACAAGTGAAGAGAGGTAAGCATACTCAGTAAAGGGGCTGTCCCACTTGGGCGACCTAATTGGCGAGTTTAGAAGAGTTTGAAAAAATGACATGTTGAAGACCTCCTTCGACTATGTGGAAGACCTCCTTCGACCTCCTTCGACTATGTTGAAGACTAGCTACGACTAGCCATGACTAAATTCGGGAAAATTGGACACCGAATAGTGGAGAGTGAAGATGACCTCCTTCGATCTCCTTCGACCTCCCTTCGACCTCCTATCGACTATGATGAAGACAATCTACGATTACGATCGACCACCTTTGACTACCCTCGATTACCTACGGCTAACATGCCGACCTTCTACGACCTACTATGACTAAACCTACGAATAAAAAAAGTATTGATTTTTTCCATGGCGACCTTTTTTTACTCACGGGCATTTTTTAACATATTGAAAAAAACTCTGCAACCTCGCTGAGGCCTCGAGTACGCGGCGACCACTCTCGAGCATGAAGGAGAGTTACGAAGACCTCCTACGACCTCGTGTCGACCATGCTGCGAGTATGAGTCGAGGGCAAACTCGCCAGAACTCGCGGATTAGGTCGCCCAAGTGGGACAGGCCCTTAACGTCTTTTATTTAAACATATTAATTTACAATCAATGAGGCATAAAGTTTCTGATCGAGAACATTATCCTGTGTTCCCAGTGGGGAAGCAGTGTTCACAGTGAGAAAGGATTAGAGATGAAGCTACAATGTTGCAGCTTGGAGTTTTTGGTCCACTTCTCCCTGCAGGCATGAGGCCATGTAGGAAAGTCAGTGTCTGGACACAAAAGGGAAAATACTCTCATATTGTGTTGTGAATTTCTACGCCTGTGTGATTCTACAGTGAGTATGCGCCCAAGAGCAAGCACTTGCTTTTCATAGTACACAAAACACGAGTAATAATTTTTCGTTTTTAGAGATACAGTGCGGAAACAGACCATTTGGCCCGCTGAATCTGCGCCGACCAGCGATCCCCGTACATTAGCACTATCCTGCACAGTAGGGACAATTTACAATTTTTACTGAAGCCAAATAACCTACATCTCTGTACGTCCTTGGAATGTGGGAGGAATGTCTAATGTTTTAATGTCTAATGTTTTATTCTTACTGGTTTACTGTATGTCGTGTTGTTGCTTGTGAGCAGAGCACCAAGGCAAATTCATTGTATGTGTACATACTTGGTCAATAAACTTATTAATTCAAAAACTGGAGCTCCTGGAGAAAACCCACTTGGTCATGGGGAGAATGTACAAACTCCGTACAGAGAGCACCCGTAGTCAGGATCGAACCTGAGTCTCTAGCACTGTAAGGCAACAACTCTACCGCTGCGCCACTGTGCCGCCCTATTCTGTACAAGGCGTGTGTACTGGTACAACTGTACAGGTAAGAAATTACAGGTAAGAAAGCTTACTTTCACCCGTCATACGGTGCAGGTTATGGGGGAAAACAGAAAAAGCTTGCATCCAAATTGTACATTTCACGACCTCTGGACCAATGCATTTCACTGCCTTAAATATTCTCTGAAGTAAAAGGGTTGAAGGTTGGACCGAGGGAAACATTTAGTTTAACTCGGGTAACATTCAGTAACAGTTTAATAAACTATTCTACTGTGATATTTGTCCCAAGTGGCCTTTGGGTCAGGATCACCATTATGTTTAGTCTCTAACTTGCCCAGAGCCTT
Source organism: Malacoraja senta (assembly GCA_038087875.1). NCBI lineage: Eukaryota > Metazoa > Chordata > Chondrichthyes > Rajiformes > Rajidae > Malacoraja > Malacoraja senta. The sequence goes on along the minus strand of CM075979.1, from coordinate 9,363,806 downwards.
TCAGGCCATTGCCCTTGTACACCCGGTGGGGAAGAGGTTTTAAATAGACATATTGAGGGGTCAATTGGAGGCTAATTACTGCTGTTGTTAGATGTTTCGTGAGAATCACAGCTCCTTGTGTCCTCTCCTGAGGAGGGTAATGGAGATACTTGAAAGGAGGAAAAACAAGCAGGCGATAAATAGAGCTATTTTCTTCTTTAAGAATGTTAAGCTACAAGTTGTTTGCATTTGCAACAAAGTGTGACGGCAAAACTACAATGGACAGCCTTCGGACTTCCATGGATATATTTCGGTTAGCCATTTGGTTTTCAATATTATTTTCCCAAGTTTTGTTCGGATTTGTGTTGGAAACAATTACACCATCATTAGTAAGATTTTCAACATCTAATTAGCAAAGCTGCTGAAAAGGAAATGTTTTAATGCATTACATGAGAAACGTCAATACTATTTTGCAGGATTAGTTCGAGGAAAGAGTCATAGAGTCATTGAGCTGTACATTACAGAAGCAGGCCATTCGGCCCACTTTGTCCATGCCAACCAAGTTGGCGTACCGGGCTAATCGCATTTGCCATTGATACGTTCATCCTGCAAATGAATAAAAAGATTATTTTAACAACACGTGTTATAGTTTGTGTTTCTATGCCACTCCTCAAAATGCTAAGACATTTCTCAAGACCACAACCCTGTCCATTTTCGATTCCACATTGAAAAATGGACCAGTCCTTCTAAACTAACTACAAATGAGAGAAAAAAAGGATTGGTTGCTTTTATATCATATGTATAAAACATATCATAAATATTTCAAACATCATCTTTGCTACAAATAAATAAAATTACCTTTTAATAGTTGAAACGATGAGTGAAGATGTTGGTATGTGTGATTTGTTAGCCTCATTGAAGAGAAGATAAAACCAAACCTGCATTGGCCATATGTCCTGCACTTTCCGCAGCAGAGAAGGTTTGTATATCAATGATATACATAAAGTACTGGTTAGTTGTTTAAGAAAGAATTGCAGAGGCTGGAAAAATCAAAGATAGACAAAAATGCTGGAGAAACTCAGCGGGTGAGGCAGCATCTATGGAGCGAAGGAATAGGTGACGTTACGGGTCCCTTCTTCAGGAAGTGCTGGAGTAACTCAGTGGGTCAGGCAGTATCTCCACCTGCTACCAATACTCGAATTAACAACAAACTAACTTTTGGAAATTTGTGATGAAAACTTTACGTTTCTCATTTCGCAAGTTCCATTTATCATTACAAATGTGTCCATTCTCTGCATGTTCGGCTGGGTCAACTCCCATCCGGGATTGATTAGATTTTAAACTTCTCATCCTTTTGTTCCAAAACCTCTTTAGATGCTATTTTTTTCTCTACCCTACAATTCTCAGTGACCTTTACACACCAACTTTGACCCGTCGTGCTTTCCTGATTTTAAGCTGCACAGGCCCCAAGTTTTAGAATTCTCGGTCCAAACCTCTTCCCCTCTATCCCTCTCTCTCTCTCTCTTTCCATCAAACCTTCAAACCTATCTCTTTCACCAGTCGCTGCCCTAATTTCCTTTCATCTGGTTTGGTATCAAATGTTGCTCTTGCAAAATGCCTTCAGATATCTTCTGATGTTAACTGCATTATATTAATAAAATGTGCAGAATTGCAGTCCTTCCAATTAAAATTGTCCTGCTATTCCGTTTTATGATATCCGTCTTGTGAATGAAAGATAGTCAATGATATCGGCAGCAGGTAGTCAGTGATATCACACACCCATATGACACAGTGTCAACTGTTTTAAGGCAGGTATAGAGCTTCTCTATATTATCTTCAGTAGTTAAACACCTTTACTGAAATAACAAAGGAACACTTGTGATTTAAATTATCAACACAATTGTGGAAATACTCAACATGCCATCATGTGACAGGAACTTTGATAGTAGGCATTAACTTTATCTCTTTCTCTTTCTCTCTCTCCATAGAAGCTGCCTTACCTGCTGAGTTTTTCCATCAATTTCTGCTTTTAATTCTGATTAGCAGTAACTGGAATATTTTGCTTTTATTTAAATGCTTAAATCTTTTTTCTGCTTATCTTGTACTGATTCAATCACGCAATTACAATGCCATCAATAGTCTTCTTCATTTTGTAGTATTGATAACAACATCAGATGTGGCTTAATTTCTAATAGCATTGCCTCAAGCTTGGAAGGTCAGAGATCAAGATTCATTATATTGAAGTGGATAAAACCACATTGACTCTCCAATGCAGAAAGTGGTGGACATTGCCTGATCCATCACAGGTACTGACCTCCCCACCATGAAGTGATCTCCAGGAAGCATAACGCCTTAAGAAGGCAGCTTGTATCACCAAGGTTCCACACCACCCTCACCATGCCCTCATCCCGCCATTACCAATGGAAAGAAGGTACAAGACCCTGAGAATTGTGACCTCCAGTTTTAAGAACAGCTTCTCCCCATCAACCAGTAGGCTCTTAAATGAATTGTACAACCTTAACCACAACCCTACTTCAGCAACAAATGACTATTGACTTGAACCTGAGGGGGACCGATATCCTGGCGGGGAGATCTGCAAAGGCTACTGGGGAGACTTTAAACTAGAATGGTTGGGGGGAGGGACTCAAATAGAGAATGCTATTAGACAGTGTGAGGCAGGAGGCAGAGAAGGAAAGCACTCAGACCCAACATGTAGGGGGGAAAGAAGAAAACAATAATAAACAGAGAATAAGAGGTGGGGTTCTTAAATGGGTGAGCAGAGAAACAGAGGGGTGTAAAATGCGGGCGGAAGCAATAGGTAGCAAGGTGAAAAGTAAAAGTGGCAGGCAGACAAATCCAGGGCAAAAATCAAAAAGAGCCACTTTTCAACATAATTGTATAAGGGGTAAGAGCGTTGTAAAAACAAGCCTGAAGGCTTTGTGTCTCAATGCAAGGAGCATTCGTAATAAGGTGGATGAGTTGAACGTGCAGATAGCAATTAATGATTATGATATAGTTGGGATCACGGAGACATGGCTCCAGGGTGACCAAGGCTGGGAGCTGAACATCCAGGGATATTCAATATTCAGGAGGGATAGAGAGAAAGGAAAAGGAGGTGGGGTAGCGTTGCTGGTTAGAGAGGAGATTAACGCAGTGGAAAGGAAGGACATTAGCTTGGAGGATGTGGAATCGGTATGGGTAGAGCTGCGAAACACTAAGGGGCAGAAAACGCTGGTGGGTGTTGTGTACAGGCCACCTAGCAGTAGTAGTGAAGTTGGGGATGGCATCAAACAGGAAATTAGAAATGCGTGCAACAAAGGCAAAACAGTTATAATGGGTGACTTCAATCTACATATAGATTGGGTGAATCAAATTGGCAGGGTTGCTGAGGAAGAGGATTTCTTGGAATGTATGAGGGATAGTTATCTAAACCAACATGTAGAGGAACCAACGAGAGAGCAGGCTATTCTAGACTGGGTATTGAGTAATGAGGAAGGGTTAGTTAGCAGTATTGTTGTGCGTGCCCCCTTGGGCAAGAGTGACCATAATATGGTTGAGTTCTTCATTAGGATGGAGAGTGACATTGTTAATTCAGAAACAACGGTTCTGAACTTAAAGAAAGGTAACTTTGAGGGTATGAGACGTGAATTGGCCAAGATTGACTGGCAATGAGTTCTAAAAGGGTTGACGGTGGATATGCAATGGAAGGCATTTAAAGACTGCATGGATGAACTACAAAAATTGTTCATCCCACTTTGGCAAAAGAATAAATCAGGGAAGGTAGTGCATCCGTCGATAACAAGGGAAATCAGGGATAGTATCAAAGCAAAAAATGATGCGTACAAATTAGCCAGAAAAAGCAGCATACCAGAGGACTGGGAGAAATTCAGAGACCAGCAGAGGAGGACAAAGGGCTTAATTAGGAAAGGGATAATAGATTATGAAAGGAAACTGGCGGGGAACATAAAAACTGACTGCAAAAGTTTTTATAGATATGTGAAGAGAAAGAGATTAGTTAAAACAAATGTAGGTCCCTTGCAGTCAGAAACAGGTGAATTGATCATGGGGAACAAGGATATGGCGGACCAATTGAATAACTACTTTGGTTCCGTCTTCACTAAGGAAGACATAAATAATCTGCCGGAAATAGCAGGGGGCCGCGGGTCAAAGGAGATGGAGGAACTGAGTGAAATCCAGGTTAGTCGGGAAGTGGTGTTGGGTAAATTGAATGGATTAAAGGCCGATAAATCACCAGGGCCAGACAGGCTGCATCCCAGAGTACTTAAGGAAGTAGCTCCAGAAATAGTGGATGCATTAGTGATAATTTTTCAAAACTCTTTAGATTCTGGAGTAGTTCCTGAGGATTGGAGGGTAGCAAACGTAACCCCACTTTTTAAGAAGGGAGGGAGAGAGAAAACGGGGAATTACAGACCAGTTAGTCTAACATCGGTAGTGGGGAAACTGCTAGAGTCGGTTATTAAAGATGGGATAGCAGCACATTTGGAAAGTGGTGAAATCATTGGACAAAGTCAGCATGGATTTACGAAAGGTAAATCGTGTCTGACGAATCTTATAGAATTTTTCGAGGATGTAACTAGTAGAGTGGATAGGGGAGAACCAGTGGATGTGTTGTATCTGGACTTTCAGAAGGCTTTCGACAAGGTACCACATAAGAGATTAGGATACAAACTTAAATCACACGGTATTGGGGGTTCAGTATTGATGTGGATAGAGAACTGGCTGGCAAACAGGAAGCAAAGAGTAGGAGTAAAAGGGTCCTTTTCACAATGGCAGGCAGTGACTAGTGGGGTACCGCAAGGCTCAGTGCTGGGACCCCAGCTATTTACAATTTATATTAATGATCTGGACGAGGGAATTGAAAGCAACATCTCCAGGTTTGCGGATGACACTCAGCTGGGGGGCAGTGTTAGCTGTGAGGAGGATGCTAGGAGACTGCAAGGTGACTTGGATAGGCTGGGTGAGTGGGCAAATGTTTGGCAGATGCAGTATAATGTGGATAAATGTGAGGTTATCCACTTTGGTGGCAAAAACGGGAAGGCAGACTATTATCTAAATGGTGGCCGATTAGGAAATGGGGAGATGCAGCGAGACCTGGGCGTCATGGTACACCAGTCATTGAAAGTAGGCATGCAGGTGCAGCCGGCAGTGAAGAAAGCGAATGGTATGTTGGCCTTCATAGCAAGAGGATTTGAGTATAGGAGCAGGGAGGTTCTACTGCAGTTGTACAGGGTCTTGGCGAGACCACACCTGGAGTATTGCGTACAGTTTTGGTCTCCAAATCTGAGGAAGGACATTATAGCCATAGAGGGAGTGCAAAGAAGGTTCACCAGACTGATTCCTGGGATGTCAGGACTTTCATATGAAGAAAGACTGGATAGACTTGGCTTATACTCGCTAGAATTTAGGAGATTGAGATGGGATCTTATAGAAACGTACAAAATTCTTATGGGGTTGGACAGGCTAGATGCAGGAAGATTGTTCCCGATGTTGGGGAAGTCCAGCGCAAGGGGTCACAGCTTAAGGATAAGGGGGAAATCCTTTAAGACCGAGATGAGGAAAAACTTTTTCACACAGAGAGTGATGAATCTCTGGAACTCTCTGCCACAGAGGGTAGTTGAGGCCAGTTCATTGGCTATATTTAAGAGGGAGTTAGATGTGGCCCTTGTGGCTAAAGGGATCAGGGGGTATGGAGAGAAGGCAGGTACGGGATACTGAGTTGGATGATCAGCCATGATCATATTGAGTGGCGGTGCAGGCTCGAAGGGCCGAATGGCCTACTCCTGCACCTATTTTCTATGTATTTCTATGTATCCAAAATCAGTACCCCATTCTGGCTTTTTCCCAATATCCCTTGATTCCCTTGGAGCTAAATCTAACTCTCAAGGAACTGATGATGTTAGTTTATACCCGAAGATAGACACAAAGTGCTGGAGTAACTCAGTGAGTCAGGCAGCATCTCTGGAGAAAAAGGATGGGTGAGGTATCGAGTCGAGTTGGAAGAAGGGTCCTGACCCGAAAAGTCATCCATCCTTTTTCTCCAGAGATGCTGCCTGACACACTGAGTTCCTCTAGCACTTTGTGTCTTCTATTGACTTTGTATAGGTTGCACCACATACTTTGGCTTTAGTATCGGGGTCTGGTTTGCCTGAAATAACTGATAATTTATTGGATATTTATTTGTTGTGCTGTTGCATGAATGTGCCCTTCAAAGTGCAGTCAGTAAAAATTCCATTGTTCCATGCCTGGTGCTTTTGACAATTAAACACTCGTGATTCTTGACTCTTGATGCTGTACTGGGATGAGCTTCACTGCTCGAGGCTCTTAAAGTGCATACAAAATGTCCCATGGAATTACTTTGAAGGCCAGAGGAGTTATCTCGCGTCCCAACCACAACAAAAATTCACAACCAGCATTAAAAAAGGCAATTAATTTGGTTATTGTGTTAGTGGATTCCTCTTCTGCATGATTTAGCAGCTGCGTATCGCATTCCATGAGAAACTACAGTTCCAAAGTGTTGATAAGCATTCAATGACTTGAAACGGTAAAATCTGTTTCTCTCTCCATTGACTACGGTCAATCACACAGAATTAATTCCCGGCCAAATGCAGGCTCCTATTAAATCCAGGATCCCTGGGTGACACTCTTCCACTTTGACAAGTAAGTATGATTGTGCTTAAAGTATAGAAAGATTGTTACTGAACTGGTAAAAAAGAAATTCACTGTACCAAGGTACATGTGGCAATACAGTACCATTGGACATTAAATCATTGATAGATGCCATCGCATTCATCGGTGCACTCCATCACTGGTCTACAGTGGCGGAGCCCAGTTTTGCTGCATGATCTAAACATTGCCACTTGAATACTGCCTAAGATCCCAACTCTCTTCCTTATCCTGTAGAATGAGGGCTTCCATAAAAAGGAATAATTTTGCTTTAATGTGTATATATTTTTGTGATTTCTAAATAAGGTGGTGCAGTGGCGCAGCGGTAGAGTTGATGCCTTACAGAGCCAGAGACCAGGGTTCGATCCTGACTATGGGTGCTGTCTGTGCGGAGTTTTTACATTCTCCACTGTGACCACGTGGGTGTCCTCTGGGTGATCTGGTTTCCTCCCACATTGCAAAGATGTGCGGGTTTGTAGATAAATTGGCTTCTGTAAATTGCTCCTAGTGCGTAGGATGCAAAACTGGGATGACGGGTTATCAATGGTCAACATGGACTCGGTGAGCCGAAGGGGCTACTTCCATGCTGTATCTCTTAGAAAAACTAAATGTTTTTGATTAAAGTATTACATTTTAAATATATATATTTTGATATTATTAACCTCGATTTTAATAATCTTTAAATGTCTCAGATTTAAAACGGTTTACAGTCCTCATAGTTTTGACATGAGATACAAACTCTGGCCCCAGCACTGCTGTCTACCAAAATTAGTCAGCATTTGGTGTGTGGGACCTCACACTTCTGGAGGACCAGTTGCTCCTGAACTCCCAACAACTGACTCCCAGGTACCGAGGGTCAGTGGGCTCAGCTTTCTGCATCCAAGCCAGGTGGGTGTGAGAGAAACAGGCCAGAACGGTGCATCTCTGGCCGTGAAACGGGTCAGGGAAGTTTGGCTGCAGTATGTTCGAATGTACTTCGTTTGGTAGGAAGGAAGAAGGGTGAAGAAGGATCTCGACCTGAAACGTCACCTATATTGGATGAGAGGGGATCTCATTGAAACATACAAGATTGTTAAGGGCTTGGACACGCTAGAGGCAGGAAACCTGTTCCTGATGTTGGGGGAGTCCAGAACCAGGGGCCACAGTTTAAGAATAAGGAGTAAGCCATTTAGAACGGAGACGAGGAAACATTTTTTCTCACAGAGAGTGGTGAGTCTGTGGAATTCTCTGCCTCAGAGGGCTGTGGAGGCAGGTTCTCTGGATGCTTTCAAGAGAGTGCTAGATAGGGCTCTTAAAAATAGCGGAATCAGGGTGATATGGGGAGAAGGCAGGAACGGGGTACTGATTGGGGATGATCAGCCATGATCACGTTGAATGGCGCTGCTGGCTCGAAGAGCCAAATGGCCTATTCCTGCACCTATTCCTTTTCTCCAGAGATGCTGCCTGACTCGCTGAGTTACACCAGCATCTTGTGTCTATCTTAAATGTACCTCATAGTTGGTTAAGTGCATTGAAGTGTCTCAAGTTCTGAAATACAACGTTTTTTTTCACCCTACAATCCTGAAAGACTTGCACTCAATTGATTATTACAGAGTACAATATTTATTTTTATCACCTCTTCCTTCTCCCCCATAATATATAATTCCTGCTATTTTATCTTTTTTTTTCCTTCTGGGAAATTCAAGATTTTATAGTCATTGGTGCCCTGTTGAAAGATTGCTTTCATTCCGTTGGAGTGCCGTGGGAACAACCCAGGGCACCACAAATTCGGAAGCCTTATAAATGATTGAACCATCAATTATCTTTGACCTGCGCCTTGTCCTAGCTTTATAAAGGATAGTCGGTCACCATATCCCCAAGGTCTAGTCGGTATATTACTAAGCAGTTTTACTTGGAATTTAAGAGAGCAAAATCTATTCCTCATTTTGCTAAGATTCATCATAAATTTGAATTGTAGCTTTGCGTTTGAAAATAGTAATACCTCCTTCAGAATTCTCAATGGTAATCACTCATATAATGTAGATCAGTACACTGTGCAGGAAGGAACTGCGGATGTTGGTTTATACTGAAGATAGACATAAAATGCTGGAGTAACTCAGCCGGTCAGGCAGCAACTCTGGGGAAAAGGAATAGGTGACGTTTCGGGTGGGAACCCTTTTTCAGACAGTCTGAATTACTGCGGCTGAGTTACCGCAGCATTTTGTGTCTATCATAGAGCAGTACAGCACAGGAATAAATTCTTCGGCTCACAATGTCTGTTCCGAACATGATGCCAAGTTAAACTAATCTTCTCTGCATGCACATGTTCTCTATCTCTACATTCCTGGCATATCCCTGCATATCTATTGTGTCTGCCTTCACCATCAGTAATGGCATAAACCATATCCCTCCATATGTATGTGCCTAAATGCCTCATTAATGCCACTATCGTATCTGCCTCCACCACCACCTCTACCAGAACGTTCCAGGCACCCACCATCCTTTGTCTTCTTTAAACATTGCCTCTCTCACCTTAAAGCTACATCCTCTAGTCTTTGACATTTCCACCTTGGGAAAAAGGTTCTGAGTGTCTACCCTACCTATGCCTTTCATAATTATAAATATATACTGCTATCAGGTCTCCCCTCAGCCTCAACATTCCAGAGATCCATGTTTGTCCAACCTCGCCTCATAACTAATATCGTCTAATCCAGGCAGCATTCTGGTTAACCTCTTCTGCAAACTCTCCTTACCCCCCACATCCTTCCTGTAACGGGGTGACCATAGTGTACACAATAGCCTCCCTGAAAGAAATAAGAAAGATTTGCATTAATATAGCACCTTATCAACCTCATAGTGAATAGTGAAAGGCTTGGATAAAGTGGATGTGGAGAGGATGTTTCTACTAGTGGGAGAGTCTATGGCTAGAGGTTATAGACTCAGAATTAAAGGAAGTTCTTTTTGGAAGGAGATGAGGAGAAATGTATTTAGTGAGAGGGTGGTGAATCGGTGGAATTATTTCCCATAGAAGGCTGTAGAGGCCAAGTCAGTGAATATTGTTAAGGCAGAGATAGATAGATTCTTGATTTGTACAGGTGTCAGAGGTTATGGGGAGAAGCTGGAGAATGGGGCTAGAAGGGAGGGAAAGATCAGCCATGATTGAATGGCAGAGTAGACTTGATGGGCAGAATGGCATAATTCTACTCCTATTCCTTTATGACCTATCAACCTCAGTATGCTTCCGCGTTTACCAGGCAATTAAGTCGTCGTTAAGTATATTCACCGTTGCACTGTCTGACCAGCTGAGTTACTCCAGCATTTTGTGTCTATTTTCAGGTTTGAAGGTTAATTGGCTTCGGTAAAATAATAAACATTCCCTAGTGTGTAGGATAGTACTAGTGTATGAGGCGATTGCTGGCCAGCGTGGACTCGGTGGGCTGATGGGCCTGTTTTCCCGCTGCATCTGAAATCCAACGTCTAAAATCAACGAGGCTGTGTTCCTGGGGACGGAAATATCTCAATTATACGTTCATGCAAACACTTCTGTTGATCCATTTGCTGCTTTAGAACTCTTCGACAGAACCATTTTGTGCTCACCGTTTGAGTGTAATAATCAGTCTGTAATGCAATAACAGGGGTTAGTTAAATAAAATGTGAAAGACGGTATTAATGAACTCCTAGTTGTCCAAAACTGAATTTAATTTGCCTTTGTGGGCTGCGTAATTTGCAATAGAAGAATAAATTACAGATGAAAACCCATCATATGTTTATAAATACACTAACATTAGCATTTTTCTTCATCATAAATCTATCTTCGACAACATTTAAGCTCAAGAACTGGAGCTCTGTAGAACAATGATATATTTCTCTCTGGCAGCCAAGAGTAGTGGCCCATTCATTGCCTTCACAGTTATTCAAACTGTACTTCCTCTGTTGATGTCCCCTCATTTAAAATCCATTTTAATTGAAAGATGCTCAGTGCAGACACAGTGGTACATTTACTCATCCTGGTTATACATCATGGAGCACTAGGAGGAAATTGTTTAATCTGGAGGAACAGTTCATGGTGGTCACCATTGAGCAGCAGAGTAATTACAAGATCAGATCTGCTCAAATGGCACTCAGAGTGTTCTGTGACCTATCATCTCCTAATCTGCATAGTGAAGTATGGCTTCATAACTGTAAATTGCTGATTTAATTAAAACCAGGACCTTTCTGTCATTTAATTACAGGGAGAAAGGTTATTGCTTAAATGCAATTTTCCAAATGTGATTTCTTAACAGTTATTAACTGCTTTGCCATCATTTATTGTTTCTGACTTTCAATTTTAAAATGGTCTTGTGACAGAAGTAATGACTTTATGAAGAAGTCAATCTCGTGAGCAGAGCACTCCCATTTGTTTCTCAAACTAAAACAGACAAAAGTTGATGCGAAAATGTCACAGGAGGAAACTATAGCTTTCTAACACAAAGCAATAACCTTCCTCGCTATCTATGCTGTCCAGGCCTTTGCGATTTTAAATACCTCTAATAGATTCCCCTCTCAACCTCCTATGTTCCATGGAGGACAACAGTAGTTTTTCCAGTGTATTCACTGAAATCCCTTTAATCATTCGTGAATGTCTCCCAATAGGTGCAATGGAACTTTAGAAAACTGCAGTACATGGCTGGCTTCTTCTTTAGTTTAGTTTAGAGATACAGCATTGATCCATTTAGTCAGCTTTGAAACAGGCCCCTCATCCCACTGAGTCTATGCCGACCATTCACCTGTGCACACTAGTTCTGTGCTATCCTACTTCCGCATCCACTCCCTACCCACTAGGGGCCATTTTACAAAGGCCAATCAACCTACAACCTACAACCCACGTCTTTGGGATGTGGGAAGAAACCAGAGAACCCAGAGGAAACCCACATGGTCACAGGGAGGATGTGCAAACTGCACACAGTGACCGTCCCCGAGGTCAGAATCAAACCTGGGTCTCTGGTTTTGTGAGGCAGCTTTACCTGCTGGCCCGCTGTGCTGTGAACAGTCTTGTGACAATTAAAGCATATCGTATCACACAAATCTATCGACTAATATTAGTTGCTGAAACAAAAGCCTTAATCTGTTATTTAAAGGAATGGTGAACATGTTGACAGGGTGGTAAGGCTTTATGAATGTTCATCTGCAGTATAAATGAACCATTTGAGCCGTATTACCTTTTTCTGATCTAGTGTCTCGGCCAGAAGCATCGACAATATCTTTCCCACCACAGATGCTGCTCAACCCGCTGAGTCCCTCCAGCACTTTGTTTATTGCTCCAGATTCCAGCATCTGCAGGCTCTTGCTGTATGTCTCGTTGTCTATTTCTCTGCTACATAATACTTGTTGCTTTTATATGTTAAATCTTATGTTATAGCTTTCTAATTGTCAAGACATGAGTTGTTTCCCTGGGTGGAAATGTCAAAGACTTGAGGGTGTAGCTCTAGGGTGGGAGGGGCAAGGTTTGAAAGAGATGTGCAGGGCAGGTTTTTTTACACAGTGAGTGGCGGGTTGCCTGGAACACGCTGCCAGAGGTGATGGTGGAGGCTGATAGGATAGTGGCATTTAAGAAGTTTTCATGTAGGCGCAAGATATGCAAGGAATGGAGGGATACAGATCACATGCAGGCAAAAGCGATCAGTTTAAATTGGCGTCATGTTTGGCATGGACATTCTGAACTGGAGGGCTTGTGCCTGTGCTGTTCATTCTATGTTCTATGGGGTAGGAAGAAAAGGCTTTTCACCGCAAGGTCTAATGACTGAGCCACTTCTTGTATGAGTGCAGCAACACTGTTCTGGCTGTCGCCCGCTCTGACAGTTCTTGGGGTTGCACCGTATGAACCCAACATTAAGGGCCTGTCCCACGATGCAAGTTCACCCAATAGCTCTCCCGACTTTAAAAAAAAATTAAACTTGTAGTAAGTCGTAGAATGTACGTAGCGGGTACGTCAGAGCTCGTGGATGTCTCGTAGCGGCTCGTAATGCTAACGGCAGGTACTCGGGAAACGCGGAAAGTCGTGAAGATTTTTCAACAGTGTGAAAAATTTCCAAGAGTAAAAAAATGCTCGTGATGAGGTACCACGAGTATGATTTTTTTAAAACTCAGGAGAGCTCTTGGGTGAACTCACATCGTGGGACAGGTCCTTAAGTCATTGTTGCTGCCCTCCACACACATAGAAGAGCACAGGCACAATCTTAATGACATGAAGGGCGCCATGATCCTAATGTGTTGGGGAAGTGTAATTCAATGAATTAGATTTTATTGTCACATGGACCGAGATACAGTGAAATTCTATGTTTTTGCATTCAATCCGGTGAAATCTTACAGCAGACCTCACCTGGGCAGTACACAAAGAGTCGCCACGTTTCTGGCCTCAATAAAGTTTCAGAATTATCATACTAAAGGGATGCTTTTTTTTGTCCTGTTTCTTTGCACAGTCTACGTTCTTTAGAAATGTTATGTATTATTTGTTTCTGTGTGTCGTCTGAGTCTATGTGCCTGTGATCCTGCTGCAAGCACGATTTTCATTGTACCTGTACCTCACTGTACTTGTATGTATGACAATAAACTTGACTTGTTTAACATGGAACCATATAATTTTATAAACATATAATGGTCTTTCTTTTTTCTGTTCCAAATTACACATCTCAAAAAGGCAAATTAAATTGTCTGAAGAAGGGTCTCGACCCGAAACGTCACCCATTCCTTCTCTCCAGAGATACTGCCTGTCCCGCTGAGTTTTTTGTGTGTATCTTCAAATTAAATTTAGCTTTGGACAGAGAGGAGTTCATTAATACTGTCCTTCACATTTTACTAACCAACCCCAGTTTTTGCATCACTGACTGACTACTACATCCAAAGTGGCAGAGATTTGATAGATCAATGTGCCAAGGTACTGCCTAAATGGTGTTACTGTATGCCTCTATTATGCTTCCATTAAGGACGGGCAACAGGAGCTGTTGCTTCCAATGATGTCCATACCCTGCAAATGATTTCATTAAAAGAAAAATCAAATCAAAATCCTCTCCACCTCCTTCCTTTTGAAATAAAAACTTCCCAATATATATGGGTGCATTGAGCAAAGATAGCATTTGGAAACACATGAAACTGCAGATGCTGGAATGTTGACCAAAATACAAAGTGCAGGAGGAATTCAGCAGGTCAGCCATCCTCAATGGAGAGAAGGGACAGACAATGGTTTGGATTGGGACCCTTCTTCAGTGCAGAATATATTTCCCAGTTAATTTCGAAAAAGATATTTTGAATATTTTTTTAAGCAAATATAAGTGGCAATTACTGTTGTTCAATATTTATTGCAAAATATTAAAATCTATTTTAATGAGATGAATGCAATAACTTTACACTTCTGCACCATCAAACTAACAAAATGTACCAATAAGCATGTAAGCCATTGAAATTCTTGTAAATATGTAAAATATTTATGAATATTGCAGCATGCATATCAGGTGTGAGTATGGAACATAGGTTTAGCAGGACAGAAATATGAAGCACTTCGCTTTAATATTAATGTATTGGAACTGTATTCCTTCTGCTAATAAAATTTAACAGTCATTATTTCAATGTTTTACATCAAGTACTTTTCAAAATAAATTGAACATTCTTAATGAGGTGATGTTAATGTTGTGTGCACAGCAATTTGCTACATGTATATTATTATTTTATGGACTTTTCTCCCCAGCAGAAAATGATTTTTCTCAAATAGTCGGGTACAATCTCTCTTCCTCCAGAGCATGAACCTTCAGAGCCTTGACTGCAGTCTATTGAGGCTTCCTGAGAAGGATATGAAAGGTGCCACATAATTACAAGAACCATTCTCTGTTTCTCCAGCATTTTTGTCTACCCATTCTTTCTCTCTCTCTCTCTTTCTTTCCTTCCTTCCTGATTTTACTATTCTTCCTTTTGTTCTTTTGTTTCTTGCTTTCTCTCTGTTGTTCATTTTTTTTGTCCTTCCTTCTTGCTCTCTAATTTATTTTTTATTGCTTATTTTCTAATTCTTGCGTGCTCTAATTCTTTCTTTCTCTCTCTCTAATTCCTTCTTTCTTACCTGCTTTCTAATTCTTTATATCTTTCTTTCTTGCAATCTCTCTATTTTTTTTCTTCCCTGTTCAGTTTAGTTTAGAGATACAGCGCGGAAACAGACACCTTCAGCCCACTGAGTCCGCGCCGACCAGCGATCCCCGCACATTAACACTATCCTACACACATTAGGGACAGTTTACACTTATACCAAGCCAATTAACCTACAAACCTGTACGCCTTTGGAGTGTGGGAGGAAAATGAAGATCTCGGAGAAAAAACATGCGGGGAGAACGTACAAACTCGGTACAGACAGCACCCGTAGTCGGGATCGAACCCGGATCTCCGGCGCTGCAAGCGTTGTAAGGCAGCAACTCTATTGCTCTGCCACCGTGCCGCCCCATGTTCTCTAATGTTTTCTTTCTTGTGCTCATTCTTTCTTTCTTGTTTTCGAATTCTTTCTTTCTTTATCATTGATTCGTTCATTGATTTTTTTTTTCCTTTTTCTCTCTCTTTCCCTCTTTCTTTCACCCTTTCTTTCCCTGGCAAACTATTGTTCACTTTAGTCCGGTTATAATAATAGTCCAGAGAATGGAAGTGTTCACTGTCTGTTGGCACCAACATCAAATGTGGCTCAGTTGGTTGCACTCTTATCTCTGAGGCAGAAGATTGTGGATTTAAGTGACTTGTGCACGGAAATCCATGCTGATTACCTACTGTTCTACTGATGTGTACTCTGGGTGATGGGTGTATGGAATGAGCGACTGGAGGTGATAGTTGTGGCAGGTACTATCATAACATTTAAGAAACATTTAGAGATGTACATGGATAGGATAGATTCAGAGGGATATGGGCCAAACGCAGATGGGGCAAGTGTAGATGGGACATGTTGGTCAGTGTGGGCAAGATGGTCCGTGTAGCCTGCTTCCTCACTGTATGACTCTATGATGAGATTGATGCACTGTTGGAGATGTTTGCTCAATAACTCAACCCTGATTGGTAACGCTGCATTGGAGCAGCATATAACATGCAGGGGTGACTATGTGGTAAGTGTGGCTCCATCTACAGAGGAACGTGGCAGCTATTACACCCAAGCCCCGTCTGCACCTTAAAAGGCCACCTTTGCAATTGATCCCAACCAATATCACTCATCCAGATCATCCAGCCCTTAACAGATTGCTACTTCTGTGAGCTTGCTACATGCAAATTGACAGGCATGCTTTCTAATTTTGAAAGTAACCACATTTTAAAAGTATGTTGAAACACAGAATTGCAGATGCCCGTTTACAAAGGAAGATACAAAGTTGTGAAGTAACTCAGTGGTTCAGGCAGTATCTCTGGAGAACATGGATAGATAACGTTTTGGATTGGGACCCATCATCAGACTGACAAAAATATATACAAAATGATGGGGTAACTCAGCAGGTCAGACAGAATATCTGGAGAACATGGATGGGTGACATTTCCATCCTGACCCAGGGCATCACCTATCCATTGTCTCCAGAGATGCTGCCAGACCTGCTGAGTTACTCCTGCACTTTGTGTCATTTAAACAAAATATCACGCAACATGCAGGTGTAGATACAAGTATATCATTGGCTATAAAACACTTTGGGAAGACTTGCAGGAACACACAGGTAAAGATTAAAGGTACACAGAGACACAAATGACTGCATCAATCTTAAGGAAACAACTCAGCGGGTCAGGCAGCATCCATTGAGGAAAATGGACTGACAATGTTCCAGGTTGGGACCCTTCTTCAGACTCAATAGAACGGGGGACTGATTTTCTCCTCTGTTCTCTGCACTGTGCTGTGTTTTTAGTGAATTTCAACCCTGCACTCTTTCCCCGCCCTTACCCGAGTCATGCAGCAGAAAAAAAAAGAACTTGTTGCAATACAGACGAATTCCACATTCTGGAAATGTCTTCTTTGCAGAATTCAAATCACTACACGGAAATTTGCTCTCATGGAATTTATGTGAAACAAAAAGAAGAAAATTCCATACAATTCTACTTTTCAACCCTTGTTTCTTGAAGTGCATGCAGATGACGAGATTTCATATCATGGAAAATTATGGATTTGGACCATTTTCTAGGATTGCCACCCTCCTCTGTAACGTGGAGGTTGCTTGCATTGTGGCATGGGACTCTGGCGTGCAAATCACCCAATTTACTGTCATCTGGAAAGGATGCAGAGTAGATTTACGAGGATGTTGCCAGGACTCGAGGGCCTGAGCTGTAGGGAGAGGTTGAGCTGGTTAAGACTATTCCTTGGAGCACAAGAGGATGAGGGATGATCTTATACACACAGAATCTCTTGCCCAGGGTAGAGGAATCGAGAACCAGAGGACATATTGAACAAAGGGGAAGAAACAGAGTGCAGAATATAGTTCTCAGCATTGTAGCGCATCAGTTCCAAAGATAAAGTCCAATGTCCTGGATGCAGGAAAAATGTTGCTAGGTGCAGGAAAAATGCTTGCAATGTTGGGCGAGTCCAGAACCAGGGACCACAGTCTTAGAATAAAGGGGAAGCCATTTAAGACTGAGGTGAGAAAAAACTTTTTCACCCAGAGAGTTGTGAATTTGTGGAATTCCCTGCCACAGGGGGCAGTGGAAGCCAAATCACTGGATGGATTTAAGAGAGAGTTAGATAGAGCTCTAGGGGCTAGTGGAATCAAGGGATATGGGGAGAAGGCAAGCACGGGTTATTGATTGGGGACGATCACAATGAATGGTAGTGATGGCTTGAATGGCCGAATGGCCTCCTCCTGCACCTATTTTCTATGTTTCTATGTTTCTATGTTTCTATGTTCACAATGTGCAGAGATGAATCGGACAGTAAATTAGCTTATAGAAGGACTGATCAAAAGAAGCCTGATAACAGAGGGGAAGAAGCTATTCATAAGTCTGGTGGTGCACACCTCCAAGCTTCTCTACCTTACTTGTTCCCAGATGGGAACAAGGAGTAAAAGGAATGACTGGGGTGGGGCTCCACCATTAGAGTGCCTTCCACTGACTAGGAATTTCTGCTTGCTTTTGTGGAAAGGGTACAGTGGCTGTATCTCGGTTCCCGCCGCAACTCCCTGGTTAACATCCCTTCCCACCCAAAGTACCCCCTTCCCAGGTACCTTCCCCTGCAACCACCAAAGATGCAACACCTGCCCCTATACCTCCTCCCTTGACTCTGTCCAGGGATGCCGACAGTCCTTTCAGGTTAGGCAGAGGTTCACTTGCACCTCCTCCAACCTCATCTACTGTATCCATTGTTCAAGATGTGGACTCTTTTACATCGGCGAGACCAAACGTAGACCGTGCGATCGTTTCGCGGAACACCTTCGCTCAGCCCGCCTGAACCTACCTAATCTCCGATTACCAAACACTTTTAATTCTCCTTCCCATTCCTTCACAGACCTCTCTGTCCTATGGTCTCCTCCATTGTCAGAGTGAGGCGAAACACAAATTGGAGGAACAGCTTCTCAGAGTTAGATTTAGCTCGTAGGGCTAAGGGAATCAAGGGATATGGGGAAAAAAACAGAATGGGGTACTGATTTTGGACGATCAGCCATGATCATATTGAATGGCGGTGCTGGCTCAAAGGGCCAAATGGCCTACCCCTGTACCTATTTTCTATGTTTCTATATTTCGCTTGGGCAGCTTACAGCCCAGCGGTATGAATATTGATTTCTCTCACTTCAGGTAGCCCCAGCATTCCCTCGTTCTCTATCCCTCCCCCACCCAAGTCGCACTAGCTTCTCATTTTCACCCTACAAATAGCTTACAATGGCCTGTTTCCTGTATCATTGTTACTTTTTTGCATATCTTGTATTAATTGTTCTTTATCTCCCCACATCATTGTCTATATCTCTTGTTTCCCTTATCCCTCACCAGTCTGAAGAAGGGTCTCGACCCGAAACGTCACCCATTCCTTCTCTCCAGAGATGCTGACCGTCCCGCTGAGTTACTCCTGCTTTTCATGTGTATCTTGTGCTGTGTATTGCCAGTGGCAGATTCATTAACACTCCTCCATAAAATCCAGCTCACACGTATTTGCCTGCACTTCCCCTCCTACTCTAGTGGAGAATTTAAGTGAATGAATTCACAATGAAAGTGTGTTTTTTGTCTTATTTTGCAGATTCACTGTGATCTGCAACTAGTTGAGCTACAAATATGTGCTCCGTCAGGATCCATCATCAGCTACTAAAGACCTTCGCTGCCACCAACAGGTCTAAGTATTCTTCCCTCTCTGCAACATTTTTCAGAAATCCACCGTTCATGACATCGGGCAAGCAATTGGTGAAGAGATGGTGAGAAAAGACCAGGACTGATCATGGCCAGCCGTAAATGACCTCGGGCAGGGCGGAGCCAGGTAGATCCATTGTTGGCTGGGGAAGTTGTGATCTCAAGAGAAACAATGTGGAGAACTGTGGAACTGGTTAAATTACTGGGGTGGAGGAAGGGAGTCCAAGGAGGGAGGGGGAGGGGTGTGTAAGATAAAGTTACTTTAAAATAGTACGGCTCTAATTTTTGGTGATACTTTAGGCTTTAGATTTTAGAGATACAGTGTGGAAACAGGCCCTTTGGCCCACCGAGTGCGTGCTAACCACCGATCACCCCGTACACTAGCACGATCCTACACCCTAGATATAATTTACAACATTACCCAAGCCAAATAACCTACAAACTTGTATGTCTTTGGAGTATGGGAGGAAATTGGTGCACAGGGAGAAAATGCAAGTCGTCACAGGGAGAATGTACAAACTCCACACAGACAGCACCCGTAGTAAGGATCGAACCAGCAGCTCTGCCACTGGACCACTGTGCCACCCCTGCACTTCTTTACCAATGCACCCCACCATCTCCTCCACAACAGGGAAACAAATCCTTCTGCATCTCTGCGCATTGTCAGCACCTCAATTAGATTATCATTTGATTTTCCATACTCAGAGCAGCACAGTGGCGCAATGGTAGAGCTGCTGCCTCACAGCACCAGAAACCCAAGTTCTGACTATGGGTGCTATCCTACAGAGTTTGCATGTTCTCCCTGTTGGTTCTCCCTGTTGGTGCTCCGGTTTTTCAATTCAATTCAATTCAATTCAACTTTAATGTCATTGTACAAATACTGGTTATGGGTACAACGAAATGCAGTTTTGCGTCAGTCCGTAGTATAGCAATATAGAATTTTTTTTAAAAAGAGGATACAGAATAATAAAAAAAATACAGAATAATAAACAATGGGGACGGAGGGACCGGAGGAATCTATCGGCGGGACTCCGAGTTCAGCAATGCGACGGTATGATTGTAGAAGCTCACATTCCAAACACATGCAGGTTTGTAGGTTAATAAGCTTCTGTAAATTGCCCATAGTGTGTAGGATGCGGAAGTCAGATAACATAGAACCAGTGTACGGCCTGTTTCCACGCTGTATCTCTAAACTAAACTACAGAAACAGAAATCTCCTGTATGCATGGATAGGACAGGTTTGGAGAGATATGGACCAAGCGCAGGCAGGTGTGACTAGTGTAGCTGGGACATATTGGCTGGCATGGGCAAGTTGGGCCGAAGGGCCTGCTTCCACACTCTATCACCCTATGACTCTATGACTATGACTAGTCTATGCTATCTATTTTACCACTACTATTAACCTGCATGTTACATTTTCTATCATTGTACTTACTTTATACTTCCTTATCACATCATGAACTTGTCATTACTTAACACCTCAGTTTACTAACATGATTACTTGGTCGAATTGGAAGATGGCTACCGAGATGTATTTAGTATTTCCATTTTCTGATGATACAAGGTGTCAAGGAAGTGAAAAGCGACCACAGACAGACACTTGGAGTGACATTTGCTGATTTGGTCTAATTTGCCTATTAGGCGATGCAGGGCCTTGATGGTGTAAAGCTGAAGATTCTGTTTTTTATATTACGTCAGGAAGCGATGATATTCACTCTTGGTAGCATTTGGAAATCGGAAAAAATGCAGGCAACTGCACAGTGGCAAAATCCCAAAGACCAACACTGTGGAAAGCAAACATCACCTTTAAGATATGACGGGTAACTGTTGACAAGAAAATTATTCCCACATTTGCATAACTGTAGAAAAGGTTAACTTAAAATTAATTTACTCGATCACAATTACCGTTTTAAAATTTAAAATCTGGGAGTCATTGATTCATACTGGGCTTGTTTAAAGTGAATCGCATAAAGATTCATCTTTTACTGTTGGTTCTTATAAGGACTTTTTAAATGTTTAATATTCAGACTGAAAACTTTGAATATGTTTAACATTTTAACTGCTTGTCAAGGTCACCGCTGTCTCCTGTCACATTCATAATTACATGTTCTGATAAACTTTCATTAGTGTCTCCACGTCCCTCTTTTATACAATTGTAATACTGTCTCCCAGTTCGGGAAGACAAGCAACATTTTACATCAGATCATTTGACCAGTTGACAGCCATTGTGCGATGGAGCTAAAATGTGAGGAATTCAGAGACGGTGAAGGAAAGAGAGAGGGAGGGAGAAAATCCGCAGTATTTTTGCATTTGGAAAACACCAGACACACACACATATACACACACACACACACACACACGTGTGAGCATGGATACACACGAACACACACACATGTACATACATATACACACACACACACACACACACACACATACCCGCAAAAACAAGTAATGAGGTAAACTGATTCACTTTATCCATGATTTATTCTCTACTGTAATTACAAATAACTGCATGGCTGTGTTTAAATACATTGCCAATTAATTTATAAAGTGAAGTACTTTATATGACTTTGTGGCATGAAGTGCAGCATCTTGTTTTGACTTTGTATCTGCGACAGAGGTGGAGGGATTAAAAACCATAATGCAGTATTGGTGCTTTACAAGATCACTCTGTTCAGATGTAATTATTCCTCTCACGTTAGTCCACAGATCTAAAGGAAAATGCAGATATAATTTTTTGGTTCAGCAAGCTGCAGATATGTGAGATACCATCATGTTGCTGTTTATCTCAAACTGATACCAATTGTGACCTGGAATTATGTTTTATTGTCTGGAACTCCAAAATGCTGACACGAACAGAGATATCTATCCAGGCATCAACAAAACTGGTGGAAGACACAATGGGGAGAAAGGTTGTTGTATTTAAAGGGGCTTTTCATTATGTACTTCAGTGCAGAATGTGAATAAAGCAACTGTTTAGATACTAATGGAGTAAATATTACCTACATTTAAATAAATCTCAGATTCTATTGGTATTCATTTAGATTTTTATTGTCAAATGCACCGAGATACAGTGAAAAGCTTTGCTCTGCGTGCTACCCAGTCAAATAATACTATACATGTGTAAAATCGAGCCATACACAAATACAACAGATAGTGCAGAGAAAAATACCAGAATGCAGAATATGGTGTTAGAGCATTATAGAGTTGCAGCTACAGAGGAGATTTTTAAAAGTGCAAAGGTTGCGACTAAGGAGGTTCGGTTATCGTTATCACACATTTTTAGCGTATTTAACCATTCAGGAGTCTATAATAGTGGTGGGGGGTTGGGGGGGAGAGGTTGGGGGGGGGAGTTGGCGGGGTGTTGGCGGAGGGTGGGGGGGGACTGCTACTGAATCTGGTGGTATGTGCATTCAAATTATTGTATCTTCTGCAGAAAGGGAGATGGAGAAGAGAGAATGGCGGGGTGGAAATGATCCTTGATTAAGTTAGCTGCTTTCCTGAGGAAACGTGAAGTGCGGATGGAATGATGTGAGGGGAAGCTGGTTTGTGGGATGGGCTGGGCTACATCCACCACTCTCTGCAATTTCTGTAGTCTTGAGCAGAACTGTTGCCAAACCAAGTTATGATGCATCTAGATGGGATGCTTTCCATGGTGCATCTGTAGAAATTAGTAAGAGCTGAAGACATGCTGAACTTTCAAGAATATTTTATAGTGAGCCTATGTTGAAAACAACTGTGATAACACCCACAATTAATAGAGTAGAAACAAGGAATTGCAGATGTTGGTTTACAAAAAAAAAGACACAAGGTGCTGGAGTAACTCAGCAGGTCAGGCAGCTTCCCCAGAGAATATGGACATGTGACATTTCGGGTCACGACTCATCTAATTCAGCAAAATGGAAGATGTCAGGGAACATCTTCAATTAAAGAGGAAGACAGATTTATAGAAAGAATTCCAGACCTTAGGACACTGGCAGTTAAGTGCACAGTTGATGACGATGGAGCAGTCAAATTAAATGCAGAGGGATATAGTACAGAGTTAATTTAGTACAAAGGGATCTTGGGGCCCAAGTCCACAGCTCTCTTAAAATTGCAACACAAGTAGATAGAGTGGTAAAGTAGGCGTATGGTATGCTTGCCTTCATTGGTCGGGGCATTGAGTATAAGAGTCAAGTCATGATGCAATTCCATAAGACTTTGGTTAAGGTGTATTTGTAGTATTGCGTGCAGATCTGGTCGCCCCATTACAGGAAGAACGTGGAAGCTTTGGAGAGGGTGTTGAGAGGTTTACCAGAATGGTGCCTGCATTAGAAGATATTAGCTAGAAGGAGAGGTTGGACAAAATTGGATTGTGTCCTCTGGAGTGCCGGAGGTTGAGCGGTGACCTGATAGAAGGATATAAAATTCTGAGTGACAAAGCAACCTTTTTCGCTTGGTGGAAATGTCAATGACAAGAGGCATAGCTTTAAGGTGAGAGGGGCAAAGTTTAAAGGAAATCTGCAGAGCATATTTTTTACACAAAGGATGGTGGGTGCCTGGAACCTGCAGCCTGGAGTAGTGAAGGAGGCAGCTACTATAGTGGATAGTGGCATTTAAGATGCTTTTAGATAGGCGTGTGGATTATGCAGGGAATGGAGGGATATGGATCTTGATCAGGCAAATTAGATTAATTTGTCTTGAAGTCTGAAGAAGGATCTTGATCCGAAAAGGCGCCTATTCCTTTCCTCAAGAGATGCTGCCCGACCAGCTAAGTTACTCCAGCATTTTGTGTCTAACTTCAGTGTAAACCAGCATCTGCAGTTCCTTCTTATACATCGTTTAACTTGGCATCATGTTTGGCCTTTTTCTATATTGTATAAGGTAGAAAAAGGCTGTTCAGCCCACAATGTCAGCGCCAAACAGAATCCCCAGATAAACCAATCCCATGTTCTACGTCCCAACTCTATGTTCCACGTAAAGATTAGAGCAAAGACCGTGAGGTTTTGTAGAAATTCATAAATTCATAAATTCTAGGAACATAATTAGGCCATTCGGCCCATCTAGTCTTCTCTGCCGTTCAATCATGGCTGATCTATCTTTCCGTCTCAACCCCATTCTCCTGCCTTCGCACCATAACCCCTGACACCCATACTAATCAAGAATTTGTCAATCTCTGCCTTAAAAATATCCATTGACATTGCCTCTACAGCTGTCTGTGGCATTGAATTCCACAGATTCACCACCCTCTGAGTAAAGAAATTCCTCTTCATCTCCTTTCTAAAATTTAGCACACATCAAGAATGCTTCAGCCGTGGCTTTATTGAAGCCGGTGGTGGTGGGGGTGGGGGGGGGGGGTTGCGGGCAGCTGGTGAGGTTGAAGGATGGGGTTGGGGAATGGGGAATGGAGAGGTAAGGAGGATTGCATTGAATGCTGGGGTTAGATGTGGGATGGTGTTTGGCACTGTGGAACCCTCTTGCTAAAGTACACAGTGAGGCAGATCCACGGAGAACATCAGCTAATAACCTGTACATCTCCCTCCTCCAAAAGACTATGGGCGACGGCGGGAAACAAAATCCAGTTAGCAAGGAATTTGCTTCCCATCACCTTTCCCAGCCGTACTGCTGATCAAAAGGACCCAGCGTATCCTGAGTAGTTACATGAAACCATGAGAGATTACAATTTAGGACTTTAGAGATACAGCCTGGAAGCAGGCCCTACGGCCCACTGAGTCCGCGCTGACCAGCGATCCCCGTACACTAGCACTCTCCTAAATGCTGGGGACAATTTAAAATGTACTGAAGTCAATTAACCTACAAACCTGTACATCTTTTCAGTTTTGGAGGAAACTGGAGAAAACATATGTAGGTAGATACAGGTAGAATGTATAAACTCCTTACGGACAGCACCCTTAGTCAGGATCGAGCCCAGATCTCCGGCGCTGTAAGGCAGCAACTCTACCGCTGCGCCATCGTGACGCCCTATTGTGCCGACTACCTGTTCCTATTTTTAAAATGAGATAATAGAAATAAGCTACTGGGCATGTATGTTAGCATGTGGGGAGGAGGGTAGCGAGAAACAAGGTCGTTTCCAGACAGTGAATCATTGTTGACAGAAAGAACTAACCCCCCGAGGAGATTGTACTGTGGAAAACAATCCAAACATTCCAGACATCTCCTGCCAAGGTTAAATCACCAGCTCTCACTTTATTATGATGAACGTTTAAAAATTGAAGATCTCAATCCTGGGAAACTCTCCAGTCTGATTACCAATTTATATCGCAACTACAAAGTGCAGTATTGCAATTACAAAGTGTAGCTAGCTTGCATTTTTCTGTTGCATTCTTTCGGATTGAAAGAAATAAGAGGAGAAATTCCTGGTTGTATTCTCCAGCTGCAGCATGAAAGGCAGTCTTTCAATTATGTAGCATCTTTCACAAACTCGAGATTCCGAACACTCGACAACTTATCAAAGCCCTAGTGAACATTTAAGTATGTGGCAGAATTGATATCTAAGAGAACAGGTTCCATGCAAACATCTCACATAAAAAATGATCACTTGATAATCCCAATGATATACTAGTGTCTACACGCCTAGTTTTTGTTGTCCCATAGTTTAACTGTGTAAAGGCACCTTAGATTCTCACGTGGCATTGGGATTGGGTTTTTTGGTTAATCAGTTAGCTTGTGTGTTTGTTAACATGTAGATAGTTTATTACTGAATATTGAGTTAGTTTAGTGGATGAGCCCACTGACCAGCGATCCCCACACATTAACGCTATCCTACACACACTAGGCACAATTTACATTTATACCAAGCCAATTAACCTACACACCTGTACGTCTTTGGAGTGTGGGAGGAAACCGAGGATCTCGGAGAAAACCCACGCGGTCACGGGGAGAACGTACGAACTGTGCACAGACAGCACCCGTAGTCGGGATCGAACCCGGGACCCAGCGCTGCAAGCGCTGTAAGGCAGCAACTCTATCGCTGCGCCACCGTGCCACCCCGTGTTCTCTATTTTTTTCTTTCTTGTGCTCATTCTTTCTTTCCTGTTCTCGAATTCTTTCTTTCTTTATCATTGATTCGTTCATTGATTTTTTTTTTTCCTTTTTCTCTCTCTTTCCCTCTTTCTTTCACCCTTTCTTTCCATGGCAAACTATTGTTCACTTTAGAGATACATTGTGGAAACAGGGCCTGAGGCCCACCGAGATCACCCGTACACTAGTTCTATGTTATCCCCGTCTTGCATTATATACACTAGGGGCAAGTTACAGAACCCAATTAACCTACAAACCTGGACATCTTTGGAAAGTGGAAGGAAACTGCAGCATCCAGATAAAACTCACGTAGTCACAGGGAAACGTAAAAACTCTGTGCAGACAGCACCCGGAGTGAGGATCAAACCCAGGTCTCTAGCGCTGAGAGTCAGCAAATCTACCGCTACTGTCAAAGAGCTATAGAGTCACACAGCATGGAAATACTGTAGACCCGTCAGCCCAACTTGCCGATGTCAATCATCTATATTGATACCACTTCCCTGAATTTGGCCCATATCCCTCTGAACCTTTTGTATCCATGTGCCTGTCGAAATGCCTTTTAAATGTTGTCATTGTACCTGCCTCAACTACCATCTCTGACAGCTCATTCCATATTCCCATCACCCTCTGTGTGAAAAAGTTGTCCCCCAGGTTCCTATTAAATCTTTCCCCTCTATCTTGCTTCAAGAAACCATGTTCAATTTCATTCGCTGCACTGCTTTTCCATTTAGATGGAAAAGATAGACTTTCCACAACAGCGGGCATTCCTAACGTACACAACTGGACAGAATAAGAAGCTGAGCCACATCTGGAGATATCAGCTGGGTTCTCCAACAACACATCCAAAGCAATAGTTTTGAAAAACAATGTTAGAGTCATAGAATGATAGAGCTATACACCACGGAAACAGGCCCTTCAGCCCACCTTGTCCATACCAGCCAAGTTGGCATACTGGTTGGCACGAACCATTTGCCTGCATTTGGCCCATAGCTCTCTAAACCCTAAAGGACACAAAGTGCTGGACTAACTCAACGGGTCAGGCAGCATCTCTGGAGAACAGGGAGAGGTGACCCTTCTTCAGACTCGAAACGTCATCTATCCCTGTTCTCCCGAGATGCTGCCTGACCTGCTGAGTTACTCCAGCACTTTGTGTCCTTTTGTGTACTAACCAGTGTCTACAGTCCTTTGTTTCCGCTCTCTAAACCCTTCCTGTGCGGCTTCCTCCGAGAATAATCTTATCCACCAGCAGGTGGTGCTGGTTTCACCGCAGGAGATTGAACACTAAATTTCCATTACAAAGTCAAAGATAGACTTACGTTTCCATTGCACCTTCCCTGTCCCTTCCAGAACACCCCTCTGCGCTTCACACTCAGTAATAGACTTTAGAACAAGAGGCACTGCTGCAATGGTGGAAAGAAACAGCCAATTTTCACACAACAAGCTCAATGTGAGATTCAGCTCAGGTCAGAGAGGATCAATGTAGAGAGGCAAACAAGAACCAATGTCCATTTGAGTGAAACATTTCTTTTCATAATTACGAAAATCTTAAATATAAATTCAAATGATGAGGAATTCTAAATATGGTCTGCAAGCACTCTTCGCCAACTACTTATTCTATTTAAACCTTGCGCACTGCCCCGATGTGGAAAAAACAATTTAATGCCCTGACACAACGCTGAAATAACAAAAAAATTTAATTCATATTAATATTTATATTGAAATTATCAATGCAACTTTAGTAATAAACACATGGCAACATTACAGCAATTATGCCAGGATGGAAGTACGACCTCACAGAATGTATGCTCCTGTCTTTTCTGGCTGTCTGCCCATTAAAGTTCTTATTTCAACCAGCAATCTTCTCTCATTTAAACTCATGCATAAATTTCATTTATATGCCAGTGTTTTAATCTGTTTACCCCACCCCCTGCAGTTAATTACTTTAATTAATCTTTTTTTTTTTGCTCTACACAGCCATAAAATTATACATGGAAAGTCATAAGTTCAGCAATAAATAATCCTTATTAGCTTACCCTTTTCCAATCAGTTTGATAGATTTGCTTCTGGTGTATGTCAGCCCAGTTGCATTATGTGTTTCTTTTCTTTCCGACCACACAAACCACTGAAACCAACAGATTGGCATTTTCTGTCACCTTCCATAAACTTCCCGCCTGTGCAGCGTTAGGTCATCCAGAACAAAATTAGTTTGTAAGACGTTAGTCTATTCTATGCTACAGTGAGAACGGTGATAAATTTTACGGAGAAATATGGATGCGAGGTACTGACTCCCACAACATCACCAAATGGTCAGTCTCTCTTATGCGCTCAAAGAACAACCCTCATTTAAATACCACCTTCTTTATATAAACAGTGCAATATGCGTGACACAGTGGCACAGCTGATAGAGCTGCTGCTTCACGGCACCAGTTACCCGGGATCCTAACCTCGGGTGGTGAATGTGTGGATCTTGCACATTCTCTCTGTGACTGCATGGGTTTCCTCCAGGTGCTCCGGCCTCCTCTCACATTCCAAATAAAGTGAGGATTTGTAAGTGAATTGGCCCGAGTGTGTGGCGAGTGGTTGCAAAAGTGGGATAACATAGAACTTGTGGACTCGGTGGGCCAAAGGGCCTGTCGCCCCTTTTAATCACTCAATATTTGACCAGCCTACAAATTTAGTTCACTGCGATGGCATGAGGGTACGAAAGGCACTAAGTAAAAGCAAGATTTCCTTTCCTTTTAGCAAAATAGCCCATTAACAAATAACACTGAGCCACATAGGAGATATTAAGCAGGAGGAGGAAAGGTGCAGTCCACAAGGATCGTCTTGAAGGATCATTTTAGGACTAGAATGATGATGAATTGTAAGGAGGGATTTTCTCAGCACAAGTGCATTGGGCACCAACCACTCTGAATAAAAACTTGTTCTGCACATCTCCATTAAACAATCCTCCTCTCACCTTAAAGCTATGTCCTCAAGTATTTGACATTTCCACTCTGGGGAAAAGATTGTCTACCCTGTCTTTGCCTCTCATCGTTTTATACACTTCTGTCAGGTCTCCCTTCAATCTCCAATGCTCCAGAGAAAACAATTCAAATTTGTCCAACCTCTCGTTATAGCTAATACCCTTTAATCCAGAAAACATTGTAAGCTTTTTCTGCAACCTCTCCAGAGGCTCCGTTTCCTTCCTGTATTGAGCAACCAGAACGACTCAATACTCCAAATGTTGCCTAACCATGCAGTTTCCTAAAGCTGCATCATGACTTCTTAACTTCAATGTCCTGACCAATGAAGACAGGCTTACCATATACGTTCTTAATCAGCTCAGCCACTTTCAGGGAGCTATGGACTTGGACCGCAAGGTCCCTCTGTTCATCAATGCTTTTAAGGGTCTTCCCATTAAATACTCCTTTTACAATTGACAAGTGGAAGTTAGTTTAATTTACTTTACTTTAGTCTAGTTTAGTTTATTGTCAATTGTACGAGGTACAGTGAAAAGTTGTTGTTGCGTGCTAACCAGTCAGTGGAAAGACAACACATGATTACAATCGTGCCATCCACAGTGTACAGATACATGATAACGTGAATAACGTTTAGTGCAGGATAAAGTCCAGTAAAGTCAGTTCAAAGATAGTCCAAGGGTCTCCAATGAGGTAGATAGTAACTCAGGAATGTTCTCTAGTTGTTGGTAGGATGGTTCAGTTGCCTGATAACAGCTGGGAAAAAACTGTCCCTGAATCTGGAGGTGTGTGTTTTCATACTCCTATACTTCTTGCCTGATGGGAGAGGGGAGAAGAGGGAGTGGCTGGGGTGCGACTCGTCCTTGATTATGCTGGTGGCCTTGCCGAGGCAACGTGATGGAGACAATGGAAGGAAGTTGGTTTGTGTGATGGTCTGGAATGCATCCACAATTCTCTGCAGTTTCTTGCGAACTTGGATGAACCTGTTCCCAACACAAGCTGTGATGCATCTCGATAAAATTGGAGGAGAGGGAGCAAAAAGGCAGGTCTGTGTACCCTACAGTTTGTTTACCTTGGAAGATGCTGTGGAAAGAGTCGATGTATATCTTCTCAATCCCTCCAGCAATCTGTCTACAGTGAAATTTTAGTAAGATCACAGCTATCCCTTCCCGGTGCTGAGTTAATATTTATCACTTAATTCTGGGATCTTGCTGTGTGAAAATTGGTTGCCCTGCTTTCTGCAAAAAAGTCCACATGCCAATTCATAGGTTATAAAATGCATTGAGTCACAAGAAATGCTATATAAATCCAGCCGTTTCTTTCCCTTTTCTTCCATATTAGTTTATTTTGGCATCATGGTCGGCACAGACATTGTGGGCCGAAGGGCCTGTTCATGTCCTGTACTGTTCCATGTTCCTCAATATGTCACTCCACCCCGAGATGAAATGGACAAAGACAGGTTTATCAAACAATTGTTTTCCATGCATCTGACGCTCTGCACAAAGACTTAGAAATAGTTAAAATAAAAAGTTGGCTTTGTAATATTGCTTAAACATCAAAGGTCAAAATAAAGAGAATCAAAAGCCATAAATTCCTTTTCTGTTGAAGAATAAGTCACCAGAGATTGTGATCAATTATTGTAAACTCTGCTCTGCACATCTCTGCTCCACCTTGGCCAGTGCTCATGAAAAAAGGTTGTTTTTTTTGGAACTTGGCAGCAGCTCCTGGCTTGTGTTTCTATTCTGGGACCGTGACATCACAGGGGATTACAACCAGACTGAGAAGCTGCTTTGGGAGGTATTGCACAAGTACACTTGTCATGCCCATTATGTTGGTCAGAGAGAGACCAAGAGAGAGAGAGAGAAGCAATGAAGCAGCAAGAACCCAGGAACGAAAAGAGTGTGGTAGACACTGCCCGGCCCATCACAGGTACTGACCTCTCCACCCCACCCCCCAATCCCATCATAGGGATCTATAGGAGGCGCTGCCTCAAAATGGCATGAATGCTTAGTGTGGTGGATGGAGACACCAATCAAGGTGTGTGTGTGTGTTTGTGTAAGTGTGTCTGTATGTGTGTTTGTGTGAGTGTGTGTATGTTTGTGTATGCATGCGTGCTTGCGTGCGTGTGTATGATTCCAGCCCCTAGGCGATCATTGTGGAAGTTCCACAGGGCTGTATCCTAGGAACTAGGATGTAAATCATCTTCAGCTCCTTCATCAATTCCAATCTTTCCATCAAAAGACAAGGCAGGTACTTTAGCAACATTTAAAAAACATTTGGCCAAGTACATGGTTAGTAGAGGTTTGGAGGGATATGGGTCAAACACAGATAGGTGGGACATCTTGGTCGGCATGGACAAGTTGGGACGATGGACC
>CM075979.1:9148575-9332312 GCA_038087875.1 Malacoraja senta | reverse complement strand
GTTCTGATCTGAAACATAACCCATCCTTTTCCTCCAGAGAAGTTGTCAATGACTAGAGGACATAGCTTTAAGGTCGAAGGAAGAAAGTTTAAAGGAGATATGCAGGGCAATTTTTTAATATGGAGTGGTGGGTGTCTGGAACGCACCGCCAGGAATGGTCATGAAGGCAGATAGAATAGTGGCGTTTAAACCGCTTTTATATAAGCATGCGGATAAAGGACAAAGGACATTTATTGTCACATACACCAAATGGTGTAGTGAAATTTGTCTTGCCATGCAGCACAAATTAGATACAACATTAAAGAAAAATTTAACATAAAACATAAAAACATCCCCCCACAACGGTTCCCACTGTGGGGGAAGGCACAAAGTCCAGTCCCCATCCCATGTCCACCCATAGTCGGGCCTATTGAGGCCTCCACAGTCGCCTTCACGGAGGCCCGATGTTCCAGGCCGTTCTCGCCGGGTGATGGTGCTCCGGTGTCGGGAGAATCCTCTCAGCGGCTTGGGACACCTGGAACGGCCGTCTCCTTATTCGAGACCGCGGCTTCCGAAGCCAACAGGCCGCGCTGGATGGAGCTCCACCACTGGCAATCTCGGCGAGAGATCCCAGGCTCCCGTTGTTAAAGTTCAGCGCCGCCGCCCGCAGACCCGGATATGCAGGGAATGGAAGGATATGGATCACGTCCAGGCAGAGGAGATTGGTTTAACTTGGCATCAAGTGCGGCATGGACATTGTGGGCCAAAAGGCCTGTTCCTGTGCTGTACTGTATTCTATGTTCTAACCAATATGTTGTTATTCCCTTAATATCCAATAACCTATCAATCATTGGTGTATATACTCTACCTTGCATCTTTAATCAAGAATTCTGAAAATATAATATGGAGAGAAGGAATTCCTTCTCTACATAGATGCTGCCTCACCCACCCAGCATTTTTGTCTACCTGCAAATATCCTGATAAAGCCTAACAAGAATTTTGTATGTTTCAGAGATCACATCTTAGTCTCCTGATTCAGTGTAGGCACAATCTGGTTAGGATCTGCTCATGGAACAAGCCCTGGTCCAAGATTTAATCCAGAGAACTTTCACAGACCTACCTCTATGTGCATTTACGAAGGGTTCTAGATTTCTGCTTGTCCAAAGATGTACCAAAAATTGCCCAGAGATTGGACGCCAATGTGCTCATTCTTTTTCATACAAATTCCTGAAAGATTCAATTTCTGCACGTTATGTATCACCAACTATCTGGGCCAGACTGATTAATGACAATCAGCAAATTGGCCTGAGTATACCAGGGCTTGACTCACCCGGCACCAATCCCATGCCTTCTCCATTGCCAGAAGAAATGAGAGGATTTGGGAGAAACCCATGACTTATATCTTATAGAAACATATAAAATTATAAAAGGACTGGACAAGCTAGATGCAGGAAAAATGTTCCCAATGTTGGGCGAGTCCAGAACCAGGGGCCACAGTCTTAGAATAAAGGGGCAGTCATTTAAGACTGAGGTGAGAAAAAACTCATTGTGTTTTTTAGAGTTCTTGGATAATTGTAATCTCCCAAAACTTAATTTGATCGAACAAGAGGAATTAGGTGCACAAATCTCAACTGAGGAAATAGAAGAAACAATAAATTCATTAAAGAATGGAAAAACACCAGGACCAGATGGTTTTAGTAATGAATTTTATAAAAGATTCTACGAGATAATTACACCACGGTTAATTAAAATGTATACATATGCTTTTAAAGAACATACACTTCCAGAAACACTAGCGGAATCAACGATTACACTTATACCTAAAAAAGACAAAGATTTAGAAGACCCGGGTTCTTATAGAGCTATTGCGCTGTTAAATACAGATAAAAAAATATTAGCGAAAACATTAGCCAGAAAATTAAGTAAATATGTTAGTAGATTAATAAATGCGGATCAAACGGGGTTTATACACAAGAGATACTCATGCAATAATCTGAGACGTCTGTTTAATATAATGCACTCATATAAAACCGAAGAACAAGACTTATCAATTATTTCATTGGACGCAGAAAAAGCATTCGATCAAGTGGAATGGGACTACCTTGTTAAAGTATTGCAAAAATTTCAAATGGGAGAGAATTTTATCGCTTGGGTAAAATTATTATATGACAGCCCTACTACCAGAATATTAACTAGTAATATGCTGTCCCCGAAATTTCAATTATCAAGGGGAAATAGACAGGGATGTTCATTATCACCTCTGCTATTTGCTCTTGTAATAGAACCGTTAGCGGAAAGTATTAGAATACATCCGAACATCCATGGTTATAATACAAAATACTCAAATAATAAAATATCATTATATGCAGATGATGTACTATTATATATTACAAAATCACAAATCAGTATACCAATATATTAAATCTAATAGAGGAATTTGGATCCTTTTCAGGATATAGAATAAATTGGAATAAAAGTGAAATTATGACGATAAAACCTCAAGACCCAACACACCTGTTAAAATCCCTTTTAAAATCGCTTCAGAAAAATTCAAATATTTGGGAATTGAAATTACTAGAAAATATAACTCTTTATTTAATGCAAACTATATGCCCTTACTCAATAATCTAAACATACTCATTAAATTTTGGAAAACTCTCCCGATGTCTCTAATAGGCCGAATAAATGCTATAAAAATGATTTTCTTACCACAAATTTTATATATATTCCAGTCAATACCGATATACTTACCAAAAATGTTTTTTTTTAAACTGGATGCTGATATTACAAATTTTATATGGGACTATAAATCCCATAGAATTCAAAGAAGACATTTGTGCAAACCTAAAGAATTTGGCGGATTATCACTCCCTAATTTTTTGTATTATTACTGGGCCGCAAATGTCAAAAATATGATTCACCTGTTGGACAACTCGGCCCAGCAGGTGGATTGGATAGTAATGGAGAGAGAGGATTGTTCCCCTTTTAATATAGGAGCGATCCTTCTCTCACCAACAAAATTGAAGAATACAATATATAGTAAAAATCCAATTATCCATAGTACAATTAGAATTTGGAAACAAATAAAATTAACTTTAAAATTAAGAAATCTATCGCTTCTTTCACCTATAATGAATAATCCTTCGTTTAAACCTTCTACGATAGATAAATCGTTTACACACTGGGATAGATTAGGAATTAAAACGTTTGGAGACATGTATGATAATGGAAGTTTTTTAACATTTCACCAACTACAACTTAAATACAAAATTCAAAAAGTTTGGAATGAAACCTTTGAAATTTTCACGAAATTATTTAAAATAAAACTGAAACCGAATGCAGAACTGATCATTTTTGGAACAATCGAAGCCAGTTTGGAGCTGACTTCGTTTCAAAGGAGCTTTCTTAATTATGGCTTAATAACGTCAAAAATACATACTGAAATTTTGGAAAAACGCTCCCACGCCAACGACAAAAATGTGGATTTCTAATATGTCGGAACTGTTACACCTAGAAGATATGAGATTCCTCTTAGCAGGTAAACCATACCATTTCCAAAATATTTGGTCTCCATTTATCGACTTATTACAAATATAGGGTGCAACAAAATGTGATAATAAATGGTTTCAGGAGCTGGTGAGGGGTGAGTAAAGATATGAAGTAGGTACATCCCTTTTATCTTGTCTTATCTTATCTTACTTTTTTTTTCTTTTTCCTTCTTTTGGTTTTTCTCTTTTGTTTAACTCTTTCTTGTGGTTTAGGTCCCTATGGGTGTTCCTGGACCACTCTTTCAATCACTCGCTATCTTTGCTAACTCTTTCTATCCTTTCTCTTATTAAAGTTTAAAATAAGAAGTGGTACAAGAAATGTATAATTTTATGTTTGTTTGAGATCACTGTACTGTACAATACTTCTAATAAAAAAATAAAAAAAAATAAAAATAAAAAAAAACGTTTTCACCCAGAGAGTTGTGAATTTGTGGAATTCCCTGCCACAGAGGGCAGTGGAGGCCAAATCACTGGATGGATTTAAGAGAGGGTTAGATAGAGCTCTAGGGGCTAGTGGAGTCAAGGGATATGGGAGAAGGCAGGCACGGGTTATTGATAGGGGATGATCAGCCATGATCACAATGAATGGCGTTGCTGGCTCGAAGGGCCGAATGTCCTCCTCCTGCACCTATTTTCTATGTTTCTATGTTTTGTTTTTCCTTTATTATACCTTCAAACTCTTCAGTGCAAATACCTGTTGTCTCAGATATTATCCCTCTGACACAGGTTCTGTGTATAACCCGCAGGTCAACACCTATAAGTGTCTGGCCAAATTGCGATGAATGCTGTGGTGGATGTTTGTGTTAAAATGTTTTATTGTGTTTTTGTGTGTTCTTTTTCATTGTACTGCTGCTGGCAAATTCATTTCACTTGCACTTTATGAGCAAGTGACGAATAAAACTGATATTGATATTGTCTTAAAAACAGAAAATGTTGGAAAGACTCAACAGATCAAGCAGCATCTGTGAATTTAATTTAATTTAGAGATAGAGAGCGGAAACAGACCCTTTGGCTCACCAAGTCAGCGCTGACCAGCGATCGCCGCGCACTAACACTATCCTACACATACTAGGGTGAATTTACAATTATACCACGCCAATTTACCTAGAAACCTAGGTAGTGTGGGAGGAAACCGGAAATCCCAGAGAAAACCCACACAGGCCACGGGGAGAACGTACAAACTCCCTACAGACTAGAACCCGTAGTCAGGATCCAACCCGGGTCTCTGGTGTTGTAAAGCGGCAACTCTACCTCTGCGTCACCCTGCCACCCATGGATAGAGAATTAATGTTTAGGTCTGAGACCCTTCAACAGAAATGGGGAGCGAGAATTTTGTTTCTCTTTCCAAGTTTTCATGAAGGGTCTCAGGCACAGTATGGCAGCAACTCTACCGCTGTGTCACCGTGTCGGCCCTTGTCCTTGCAGGCCAAGTTGACAAAAGGGGCAAGTACCATTTGCCTGTATTGGCCCATCAGTGTCTCAACTTTTCCTATCCACATCTCTGTCCGAATGTTTTAAAAATTATAATTGGGTCCACTTCTATGGCTTTTTCTGGTAGCTCATTCCTGCTATGGAATACCCTGTGAAAATGTTGCCCTTGAGGTCCTTCTTAAATCTCTCCCCTCCGACCCTAAACCTATGCTCTCTTGTTTTAGAATGCTGGGAAAGGGACTGCTAGCATTTACATTATCCACGCTCCAAAGAATAAAGGTCCCTACCTATGCACCCTCTCTGTAACTCAAACCCAGAACCCCAGGCAATATGGGGCGGCACGGTGGCGCAGCGGTAGAGTTGCTGCCTTACAGAGACCCGGATTCGATCCTGTCTACAGGTGCTGTATGTACAGAGTTTGTACGTTCTCCCCGTGACTGCGTGAATTTTCTCCAGGATTTTCAGTTTCCTCCCACACTCCAAAGACATACAGGTTTGTAGGTTAATTGGCTCGGTATAATAGTAAATTGTCCCTAGTGTGCGTAGGATAGTGTTAAGGGGCTGTCCCACTGCGGCGACCTAATGCGCGAGTTCAGAAGACTGTCTTCGACCTTCAAGCTCGAGGGCACTTGCCTGGAAAGCCTCGAGCTGGATCGACCGAAGCACGAGCTGCATCTACAGACCGCACACACATACACAAACACATCGCGAAGGTGGGGGCCATGGAGAGCGGCGTAGCGCTGTCTGTGCGATGAGGATGAAGGTAAACAGTTGCCACAGAGTACGGTAAGTCCTTTAGAGAGCGCGGGGGGGGGAGAAGGAGAGAGAAGGGGAGAGAGAAACATAGAAAGATAGAAAATAGGTGCAGGAGTAGGCCATCTGGCCCTTCGAGCCTGCACCGCCATTCAATATGATCATGGCTGATCATCCAACTCAGTATCCTGTACCTGCCTTCTCTCCATACCCCCTGATCCCTTTAGCCAGAAGGGGCGAGAAGGGGGGAAAAGGGGAGAGAAGGGGGGGAGAAGGAGTGGAGACAGTTTTAAGAAGTATAATAAAGTTAGCGGGACATTTTACCTACTCGTTGGTCTTCTAGGTTGTGAAACTCCAATGAGCCAATCAAAATGGCCGGTCAGCAAAGGAGATTGCCTATGGCTGTCTTTGACTGCCTGTAAGTAAAGAGCGACCCCACTCCACTGGCTTCGACCAAACGGCGACCTATTTTTAGTCGAGGCCGGTTTTAATCATGATGAAAAAAAAGCAGCAACCTAGATAGATAGATAGATAAACATTTATTGTCACATACACCAATTGGTGTAGTGAAATTTGACTTGCCATGCAGCACACAAATAAAGATAACATTAAAGAATTTAACAATAACATAAAAACACCCCCCCACAATGGTTCCCACTGTGGGAGCAGGCAACAAAGTCCAGTCCCATCCCCAGTTCTCGACCACGTGGAAACCACTTTCGACCATTAGAGTGACCAAAACTTCCTGTGACCTCGTGGCGACCTTGCAGCGACCATGGGTGGCGGGCAAGGTCACCAGAGGTTGCTGTGGATGTCTCCTAAGAGGGACAGGCCCTTTACAAAGACCTCCTAGGACCCCGTGTCGACCATGCTGCGAGTAGGAGTCGAGGGCAAACTCGCCTGAACTCGAGGATTAGGTCGGCGCAGTGGGACAGCCCCTTTAGTGTGCGAGGATCGCTGGCCAGTGTGGAGTCCACACTGGAAGTGACCTGAAGGGCTTGCTTCCACGCTGTATGTCTAAACTAAACTAAGCGTCTGCTGATTGAATCGCACGCAACAAAAAAGCTTTTCGCGTTACAATAATAAACTATTGCGCCCTTTCCAACTGAATGACATCCTTCCTGTAGCTGGGAATTGCACAAAGTACTCCGAGACGTCCGATCGTGATGTCCCAATGTCGTGAATATGGAAAGTGTGAGGCTGGCGTGCAGTGAGTTGGATTCACAAAGTTTGAAGACGTGGACGAAGGTTTCAACCAAAGATCCTATCAACAAAAGTAAAGCTGAACTGATGTGCACAGTGATGGCCGGGTGTACGTGTGGAAGCCCATCCAGGATACACGTGCAGCCCGTTGACACGTCTAACACACACACAAAACACACAATTTGCATCTTAGAGCGGGATTAAATCAAACGCATTAAAAAGTTGCCGTGCGCCTACATTTACACCTCCAGCCCCTGCAACGTGGCGATTCCACCCCCCGCCCCCCTCCCCTCCGGGTCGCGGACGCGCCCTCTCGCCAATCGGAAGCGTTTTAACAAAACCTGACAGCGCTGACTGAGCAAGGAAGTCGTGTGTTGAGTGGCTCAGGCCGGGATCAGAGGGGCCGGAGCGGCGGGGAACCCAGCAGAGGCAGCCGCTGGGTTTGAACTGAGTGCAACTTGCATAGGACAGATTGCTGAGTGCGTGGACTAAAAGGCAGTTCAGTAAATTCGAGGGGTGGTGTTTTAAACAGGTATTCACCGGGAGGGAGATAGGGCATTGAATAGAAGGAAAAAAAACTTGCTACTTTCCCGCACTGTATATTTTTTATGTGCCCTGTTTGTATCGTGTTGTTTCCACTTGTAGGTTACAATGTATCCGAACGCGGGCAGTTCCAGGGCGCTGTATCTGCTACTGTTCTATGTCACGGGCGGCTGCTCCAAGCCCACGTTGAGGAACGAGCGGGTCCACCAGGACTCTGTCCTGAGCGACAAACTGCACCAGGACGTGGCCAACTTCGAATACGACCACGAGGCCTTTCTGGGCAAGGAAGACGCCAAGACTTTCGACCAACTCAGCCCGGAGGAGAGCGTCGAGAGGCTGGGGTAAGTTTAGCACGTAAAGGGGAGAGTGTTGCAAGAGTGTTACAAGTGTCAATTCAACCGCGGGGAAGGCAGGGTGAGATTTCAGCGATGCTTATCACTCGCTGGTCAGTTAAGTTAATGCTCTTGACTTGACTAATGAGCGCTGGTGTTGATGAAATGTTGTCAGCGCAGAACAAGCCGGAGAGCGTTTAGTCACTTGCAAAGTTTCCAACTCCCAGTGTTGCAAAGAAAAACTCCCGGGAACATTGTGGGGAAGTGTCATGTTTATACCAACACGTGGCAGTCGGCTCTTTTCCAGCTGTCTCTGGCATGTAAAGGGTGGGGGGTTGGGATCCGACCGTGTCTTTAAATAGGAAAATGGGACTTGGCGCTTTGCAGCCAATAAACTCTTTTGAAGTGCAGCCACTGTTGTAACGTTAGGAATCATCGCCACTTATTTGTCCCCACAAACAGCAAAGTCACAATTATCCAGATCATCTGCTTTTAAGAACATAAGAAAGAGAAGCAGAAGCAGGCCATTCGGGCTCTCACCAATTTCCCTCGTGGGATAAATAAAGTTCTATCGTGTCGTATTTAATTGGATCAAGGCAAGAGAATAGGGTTAGGAGAGAGAGATAGATCATCCATGATTGAATGGCGGAGTAGACTTGATGGGCCGAATGGCCTAATTGTGCTCCTATCAAATGACATTTACCTTTGCACCACTATTCCCTCCATTATCAACCTCTGTCTCAACTACACTGAATTGGATTAATTAAAAGAAACAGCATTGAAACAGGCCCTTCAGCCCAGAGTCCACGCCGATCATGAATCACCCATTCACGCTAGTTCTTTATTATTCCGATTTTAATATCCATTCCCAAAGTACATGGGGTAATTTACCACGGCCAATTAACCTACATGCCCGCTCATCTTTGGGATGTGGGAGGAAACTGGAGCACCCAGAGGAGACCCATGCGGTCACGCAGAGAACATGCGAACTCTACACAGATAGCACCTGAGGTCAGGATGGAATCTGGGCCTCTGGTGCTGAGAGGCAGCGGTTCTACCAGTGGCACCACTGTGCTGCTCTCTTGGGCATCGGTTATCCTCTGGTTGATGATTTTTTTTCTATTCAGTGCTGTATGGCTGATGTGTAGTTTTGTGACTCTAATCCTTGGTTCCAGGCACACTGGCCAGGGGGAATGTCGTAAGTGTATTTGCTCTCTAAGCCTCAGAAGAATCGTGTATGTTTCAGAGAGATGGTCTCTCCAACTTGGAAACTATGGAGAGTACTGGCCCTGTTTGATGAAGCCAGCCAACTCTGGGATTATTCTGATGAACACCCCTTCCATAGGCCATGGCCTGGTAATGAACAGGTTCTGTTCTTATAGGCGTCCTTAAGTCAAATATGTCCATAAGTAAAAAAATACGAACAAACCACTCAATATGATAACCACACCTCCACGGTATTGTGATGAATGGCATCAAAAGCACATTAAACTGATAAGAAAGAACAATTAAAATAAAAGGTAGAGAGAGCTTCCATTCATAGGAAGGAACGAGATATATAAATGTACAAAGATAGACACAAAATTACTCTAACTTTTTGTGTCTTTAGACACAAAGTGCTTGAGTAACTAGTGTCTCTCTTCGGTATAAATCAGCATCTGCAGTTCCTTCCTGCACAAGATATATACATATGTTGAATTTAATAATATTGAGGGAGCTTGTTCATATGTAGGGGTATCCTTAAGTCAGGCATTCATAACCCGGGGGCAGCCTGTGATTATTTATGTTGGTTAATTAATTGTGTTGGTCAATTCAAGTAAAGTTTGTGGGCATAGGCACAAGAGAAGTGAGGATAAGGTACAATGAAAATCTTGCTTGCAGCATTGTCATAGGCAAATGGACTCAGACCATGTATAGCTACATAAATTATGCATAGATCACACACAAATTCTGCAAGACAGTAAAAAGAGAAAATAAAAGAACAAGTTGGGAAAGTTGGTGTCAAGTTGGGAAAAGGGGAAGTACAAAGAGATCTGGGGGTCCTTGTTCATCACCAACTGAAAGTAAGCATGCAGGGACAGCAGGCAGTGAAGAAAGCCTTCGCTCCATAGATGCTGCTGCACCCGCTGAGTTTCTCCAGCACTTTTGTCTACCAGTGAAGAAAACTAATGGCATGTTGGCCTTCATAACAAGTATAGGAGCAAAGAGGTCGTTCTGCAGTTGTACAGGGCCCTAGTGAGACCACACCTGGAGTATTGTGTGCAGTTTTGGTCTCCAGATTTGAGGAAGGACATTCTTGCTATTGAGGGAGTACAGCGTAGGTTCACGAGGTTAATTCCCGGGATGGCGGGACTCATATGTTGATAGAATGGAGCGGCTGGGCTTGTATACTCTGGAATTTAGAAGGATGAGAGGGGATCGTATTGAAACATATACGATTATTAAGGGATTGGACACGGGACACGCTAAAGGCAGGAAACGTGTTCCCAGTGTTAGGAGAATCCAAAACCAGGTGCCACAGTTTAAGAATAAAGAGAAGGCCTTTTAGAACAGAGATGAGGAAAAACATTTTCACCCAGAAAGTTGTGAATCTGCAGAATTCTCTGCCTCAGAAGGCAGTGGAGGCCAATTCTCTGGATGCTTTCAAGAGAGAGTTAAATAGAGCTCTTAAAGATAGCGGAGTCAGGGGATATGGTGAGAAGGCAGGAACGGGGTACTGAATGTGGATGATCAGCCATGATCACAATGAATGGCGGTGCTGGCTCGAATGGCCTACTCCTGCACCTATTGTCTATTGTCTATAAGGCATTAGTGGCAAACACAATTAGTAAACAAGTCCATGGTAGTGCAAGAAATGGTCCGTGGTGTTCCGTTGCCAAAGCAGTATTAATTAGTGTTGTGTGAGCTGATTCAAGAATTTGATGGTGAGGAGGGCCATTCCCATGATGGACCGGGCTGCATCCACCCTTCTCTCCAGCCTCTTGTGTTGCATTGCAATTGCCGTACCAGGTCATGATGCAACCTGTCCAGATTCCTTCTACGTGTCAGTAGGCTTTTTTCCAGCGATCGGCTCTCTGGCATGCACAGGCTAGTGAGGCAGGGGAGGAATGGTTACTGACTGTGTTGTTAACTCGGAAGAAGGAACTTGGTACTCTGCAGGCAATAAACTCTTTTGAAGTGTAGCCACCATTGTGACATTGGCAAACATGGCAACTAATTTGCCCCACTAAAAGCAAAGTTACAATTTCCATGTCATCAGTTTTTGAGGATGTAAGAAAAAGAAGTTGAAGTAGACACAGCGGTACAAACAACAAGACATTGGTGCAAAACACAACTAACAAACAAATCCACGGTAGTATAAGAAGTGGTCCATAGTGTTCCATCGCCTATGTAGGATTAGCATTGTATGGGTCAGTTTAAGAAGCTAATGGTGCATTTGATGATATGCCCGTGATGGAATTTGTGGATGGAATGGCATGTTGGTCCACCACTCTCTGCAGCCTCTTGCATGCCTGTTCATTGGAATATCAGTACCAGGCCATGATGCATCTAGTCGGGATATTTGAAGAATTATCAGTGCATCTGAAGAAGTTTGGTAGAGTATTCTCAGACGTACTGAATATTTGTGAACTTCGAAAAAAGTAGAGATACCCGCGTGCCATGTTCATGATTACATCTACGTACTGGCCCAGTGGCAGGGCATTGGAGATGTTATTGCCAGGATTTTGAAGCTATTAACTTTACATTCATTGTGTTGGTTGATGAATAACACCATCTCTTGAGAACCCACCGACTGCTGTTATTTTTCATCAACGCAAAGTGCGGAGAAGTGCCTCAGCGGGTCAGGCAGCTTCTCCGGGGGACATGGATAGGAGATGTTTTGGGGATTGAAAGAAGGGTCCCGACCCAAAACCTCACCTATCCTTGTCCTCCAGAGATGCTGCCTGATCGTCTGAGGTACTCTAGCACTTAGTGTTCTACGCAATATTCCAGCATCTACACTTCCTTGTGTCTACATTTATATTTCTCAGCTTGGCTTGCGCCGTGGTGCCACTAAATTGTAGCACGTTCTCGCTGTTAGACTAGAACATTTCCTCAAGGCTTTTGGAGTGAAGCTTGACCCATTGTGCTCTAAATCAGAGGCCGAGGGGCTTCCCAGTGAACATAGTGGGGATGGAGCTCAAAGTAAAAGATGAGTGAGACTCAGATATGATTCGGACCCAGAAACAAGAAACTAGGTGCTGGAAGTAGGAGCAACGAACACTGTGCTGTAAAAACTCCCATCGACAATGCCATTCCACCCACAAACTCTGCTCCACCCGTTGAGTTCTTCCAGCATATTGTTGGTTGCTCGTTTATGACCTGTGTTGATTTTCTTCTCGTTGTGCGGTTGTAAAGAGTTTGTAATTGAGGCAGTTTTAAGATGTAGCAGCATCTTGCAGAGTTATTTTTCTGGAACTTTGTAATAAACTAATATGGAATAACATTGCAGTAGGAGGTATGGCACAACATTTCCACTCGTGTGCTAAATTTTCACTTGATGCTGTTCAGGTGCAGTACATGGC
This sequence comes from Malacoraja senta, assembly GCA_038087875.1. Lineage (NCBI taxonomy): Eukaryota > Metazoa > Chordata > Chondrichthyes > Rajiformes > Rajidae > Malacoraja > Malacoraja senta. Next base: position 9,319,958 of record CM075979.1, on the reverse strand, counting down.
CAACTTGATTGTAAACTTCTTAAGCCTGTCTCTCATTAATACAAACCTTTTAATGCCACGTCGACAGCTGCCCACAGCTTTCAAACTTATGACAAATAGTTAATAGTGAGAGAGTGGACGTGGCATTCTTGGTCGTAACACTCCCGCTTGGACACTGAAGAAGGCTGAGCTCTGGTCCCAGGCTGTACCGCAAGTGCCAGCTGTCTTATTATCACAAAGCAAAATACTGCAGATGCTGGAAATCTGAAATAAAACAGAAGCTAGAGACGCTCGGCAGATCAGGGATCCTTTGTAGTGAGAAACAAAGCAAACGTATGAAACAAAGTGCTGGAGGAACTCAGAGGGTCAAGCATCTGTACCGGGAATGATGATTTGGATTAAAGAAGGATCCCAACCTGAAAATATCATCTGTCCATTCCCTTCACTGATGCTGCCTGACCCACTGAGTTCCTCCAGTATTTTTTTTTATTATTTTTTATTTTTTTACAGCATCTGCACTTCCTTGTCCCTATAGACCTAATGTTCCTGATTGATGACCTCTGATCAGAACACTTCAGAACTTGGTCTGTTTCTCTTCTCACACACTTTGCATTACCTACCAAGTATTTCCAACATATTCTATGATAACAGATTTGGGGACATGGCAATTTTCACTGGGAGTTTATACCTGTCAGTATGTACTTAAAATAACTGGTTGGGTCTCTTTGCTTTACACCTGCAGCAGATGGAAGTCACTTAAATTACAGTTGCTGGAAATACATCAATAAAAAAGAAACATTAGTTACATGTATAGATACATACGTGCATGCATACATACCAGAGATACCAGCATGGAACTGAGCGTTAACTTTGTTTCCAGATGTTAATCTCCAGCATGTTTTACCGAAAAGTAATTTGAGTGAGAATTTTCAGATTCTGAAAGGGTTTGATAGAGTGTGTGCACATCAAAACTAACAACTTGAAAATGGAAGGACAACATCTTAACGATGGTTACAGATTAGAAAAGTTTAGGGTACAAATTTCTCCATCTACAAACTTCATAATTAGTCAATCTCCAAATCAATAGATGTCGGTACAGTTTAGCATGTTCCTCTACACTACCACAGTAGAGGAACTTGGTTTGAAGTGGTGACTTGAGGACTTATTTTGGTGAGTACCATGTGTCGTATTCCAGTAAATCTGTAATGATAGCACTTCTAATGCAAACTTATTCCATGACCAATATTGGTTCTTGATTCAATACTGTTCTCCGCTACAGAAAGGGTGTGGTAGCATTGGAAAGAGGACAGATGAAATTTGCCAGGCTGTTGCATGGAATGAAGGTCTTTAGTTACAAGGAGAGATTGGATAGGTGAGGATTGTTCTCACTGGAGTGTAGGAGGGGTGACCTTGTATGATTCTGAGGGGCATAGGTAGGCTAGGTAGTCCAAAAAAAAAGGTTTTTGATGGTAGGGAAGTCTAAAACTAGAGGGCATAGGTTTCAGATGAGAGAGGAGAATATTAAAGGAGATCTGAGAGGCAGGTTTCCCACATAGACTGGTGATTATTTGGAACAAGCTGCCAGAGAAGATGATAATGACATACAATGATGATGTTTAAAAAGCATATGGACAGGTACTTGGACAGGAAAGAGGTGGCGGTGTATGGGTCCAATGTGGGCAAATGGGGTCAGGGTGATTAGCGTGGGTCCAAGGTCGGCATGGATGAGTTGGGCCAAATAACTAATTTCAACGCTGTACAGATCGACGACCTTAACTTAAACGCCCCCATGTTCAACTCCCTCCGAGACCTTCCCGACCCTCTATAACATCGTACACCTCTCCAACAACACAGCTCTTCTCCAATGTTGGCCTTTTTATTAACTCCAAACTAAAATGTCCGACCATGTTCAGTCGCTTCAGCGAAGAAAGTCTAAATTCTGGAATTTCCCAACTGAATTTCTCCCCCTCTCTACAACTTCAATTTATCTGCTCATTAGGAAAGTGTAAGCAAGAAACAATATTTACAGAATCAGACCCATATCCCTCCAGTCCTTTCCTGTCCAAGTACCTGTCCGTATGCTTTTAAAACATTGTAATTATATGTCTTTACCATCTCCTCTGGCAGATAGATCCACATAATCACCAGTCTGTGTGTGGAAAACCTACCTCTCATCTCTCCTTTACTACACTAAAGGGGCTATATACAACATCAAGCACATATGACAATCGCGTTTTTTGCTACCAGGTAATGGAATTGATGATATAAAGATAATTAAGATCAAATTTCATGGAACATTCATCACATCATTTGCCATTGATACATTACTTACAACTTCTCTGCCAAATAATCTGGTAGGTTGTAAATGCAATGTTAGAAACTGAGTATTAACGCCATAGAAAGGAATGACATTAGCTTGGAGGATGTGGAATCGATATGGGTAGAGCTACGAAACACTAAGGGGCTGAAAACGCTAGTGGGAGTTGTGTACAGGCCACCTAACAGTAGTAGTGGAGTTGGGGATGACATTAAACAGGAAATTAGAAATGCGTGCAACAAAGGTAAAACAGTTATAATGGGTGACTTCAATCTACATATAGATTGGGTGAATCAAATTGGCAGGGGTGCTGAGGAAGAGGATTTCTTGGAATGTATGCGGGATAGTTTTCTAAACCAACATGTAGAGCAACCAACGAGAGAGCAGGCTATTCTAGACTGGGTATTGAGTAATGAGGAAGGGTTAGTTAGCAGTCTTGTTGTGCATGGCCCCTTGGGCAAGAGTGACCATAATATGGTTGAGTTCTTCATTAGGATGGAGAGTGACATAATTAATTCGGAAACAAGGATTCTGAACTTAAAGAAAGGTAACTTTGAGGGTATGAGACGTGAATTGGCCAAGATAGACTGGCAATTGATTCTTAAAGGGTTGACGGTTGATATGCAATGGAAGGCATTTAAAGGCTGCATGGATGAACTACAACAATTGTTCATCCCAGTTTGGCAAAAGAATAAATCAGGGAAGGTAGTGCATCCGTGGATAACAAGGGAAATCAGGGATAGTATCGAAACAAAAGATGAAGCATACAAATTAGCCAGAAAAAGCAGCCTACCAGAGGACTGGGAGAAATTCAGAGTCCGGCAGAGGAGGACAAAGGGCTTAATTAGGAAAGGGAAAATAGATTATGAAAGAAAACTGTCAGGGAACATAAAAACTGACTGCAAACGTTTTTATAGATATGTGAAGAGAAAAAAATTAGTTAAAAGAAATGTAGGTCCCTTGCAGTCAGAAACAGGTGAATTGATCATGGGGAACAAGGACATGGCAGACCAATTGAATAACTACTTTGGTTCTGTCTTCACTAAGGAAGACTTCATTAATCTGCCGGAAATAGCAGGGGTCCGGGGGTCAAATGAGATGGAGGAACTGAGTGAAATCCAGGTTAGCCGGGAAGTGGTGTTAGGTAAATTGAATGGATTAAAGGCCGATAAATCCCCAGGGTCAGATAGGCTGCATACCAGAGTACTTAAGGAAGTAGCCCCAGAAATAGTGGATGCATTAGTGATAATTTTTCAAAACTCTTTAGATTCTGGAGTAGTTCCTGAGGATTGGAGGGTACCGAATGTAACCCCACTTTTTAAAAAGGGAGGGAGAGAGAAAACGGTGAATTACAGACCAGTTAGTCTAACATCGGTAGTGAGGAAACTGCTAGAGTCAGTTATTAAAGATGGGATAGCAGCACATTTGGAAAATGGTGAAATCATTGGACAAAGTCAGCATGGATTTATGAAAGGTAAATCATGTCTGACGAATCTTATAGAATTTTTCGAGGATGTAGCTAGTAGAGTGGATAAGGGAGAACCAGTGGATGTGTTATATCTGGACTTTCAGAAGGCTTTCAACAAGGTACCACATAAGAGATTAGTATACAAACTTAAAGCACACGGTATTGGGGGTTCAGTATTGATGTGGTAGAGAACTGGCTGGCAGACAGGAAGCAAAGAGTAGGAGTTAACGGGTCCTTTTCAGAATGGCAGGCAGTGACTAGTGGGGTACCGCAAGGCTCAATGCTGGGACCCCAGCTATTTACAATATATATTAATGATTTGGACGAGGGAATTGAATGCAACATCTCCAAGTTTGCGGATGACACGAAGCTGGGGGGCAGTGTTAGCTGTGAGGAGGGTGCTAGGAGGCTGCAAGATGACTTGGATAGGCTGGGTTAGTGGGCAAATGCATGGCAGATGCAGTATAATGTGGATAAATGTGAGGTTATCCACGTTGGTGGCAAAAACAGGAAAGTAGGCTTATCTGAATGGTGGCCGATTAGGAAAAGGGGAGATGCAACGAGACCTGGGTGTCATGGTACACCAGTCATTGAAAGTAGGCATGCAGGTGCAGCAGGCAGTGAAGAAAGCAAATGGTACGTTAGCATTCATAGCAAAAGGATTTGAGTATAGGAGCAGGGACGTTCTACTGCAGTTGTACAGGGTCTTGGTGAGACCACACCTGGAGTATTGCGTACAGTTTTGGTCTCCTAATCTGAGGAAGGACATTCTTGTCATAGAGGGAGTACAGAGAAGGTTCACCAGACTGATTCCTGGGATGGCAGGACTTTCATATGAAGAAAGACTGGATAGACTCGGCTTGTACTCGCTAGAATTTAGAAGATTGAGGGGGGATCTTATAGAAACTTACAAAATTCTTGAGGGGTTGGCAGGCTAGATGCAGGAAGATTGTTCCCGATGTTGGGGAAGTCCAGAACAAGGGGTCACAGTTTAAGGATTAAGGGGAAATCTTTTAGGACTGAGATGAGAAAAACATTTTTTACACGGAGAGTGGTGAATCTCTGGAATTCTCTGCCACAGAATGTAGTTGAGGCCAGTTCATTGGCTATATTTAAGAGGGAGTTAGATGTGGCCCTTGTGGCTAAAGAGATCAGGGGGTATGGAGAGAAGGCAGGTACAGGATACTGAGTTGGATGATCAGCCATGATCATATTGAATGGCAGTGCAGGCTCGAAGGGCCGAATGGCCTACTCCTGCACCCATATTCTATGTTTCTATGAGTAGTGCATTTCCGGAGTTCTGTTTTTGGGATAAGCTGTTGGACCAAGTGGCCTATGTCCAACTACCTGCAAAGCAAACCCACCCCTCACCTCTATCCACCTATTACTCGCCCGGCTTTGCCCTGCTGCTCACCTCTTCTAAGCTTTCTCCTCGCCCCTCCCCCTCTTCCCCCCCCTCCCCCACCACAATCCGTCTGAAGAAAGCTCCTGACCCGAAAGGTCATCTATCCATGTTTTCCAGAAATTCTGCCTGACCTGCTGAATTACTTCAACACATTGTGCCATTATTTTGTAAACCAGCATTTGCAGTTCCTTCTATCACCTCTGAATGCTCTTCCAGGTTGGCATTAAAAATCTAATTGAACTATTCCGAAGAGCAGCCGGAGGAATTCCGAATGGCGTATTGAGAAATCTTTATCTCCCAATCAGTGATTGCTGTTTGTGGAATCTTGCTCTGCTTAAGTTGGTTGCTTTTCCTCCAGTGTAATAGTGACACTACTTCAAAGTTGCTTCATCTAACATGGTCTCTAATTACATAAAAACTCCCAATGCAAAGCAATTACTACAGTCCACAGTGATGAACTGTGCACGTCCCGATTGAAATATGAACCTCTGTGGAGTCCTGTACCAGTATAGTAAGGCATTTGAATGACGCATATGGCTTGGACTCTGATTATTCAGCATTGAAAGGCTTGCACTGGTATATATGTTAGGTTGCAGTAATCTAACTTTAGGCCTTGTCTGCACCAATTCCAAAGTACTTCATTTTTATCAAGGGCAGACGCAAAGTCAGCATTTATGCCTTAGTATTTTGTTACTTTGTGTAATTTTGTTGTTTTTTATTAGCCAAATTTTATTATTGTGAGTTTATCCCCCTCTAAAGAGCTTTATTAATTATGTTTAAATTTGTGCACTTGCTCATGAAAAGTCATGGTTCAATCTCATCATTTTCTTCACAAGGAGGTGGCATTGATTCTTGATCAGTATATTGTGCAAGCAACTTGGAAAAATATAATAAATCCAGAAGCATTTTATAATTGTGTTAAGGGCAAGAAGGTAACCAGGAAAAGAGTAGGGCCCATGAGGGACTTGGGGCTATCACTCAATGGAGCTAGAAGATGCAGGAGAGGTCTTGTACGAATACTTCTTATCTCTGTGTAGGAAGGAACTGCAGATACTGGTTTATACCGAAGATAGACACAAAGAACAGCCTGTGAAAACCTTGTTGGATTGATTGAATGAATTGATTGAAAGATACAGCCTGGAAACAGGCACTTTGGCTCGCCAAATCCAACATACAGACTGCACCTGAGGTGAGGATTGAACCTGGGTCTTCTGCGCTGTGAGGCAGCAACTATAACAACTGTGCCACTGTGCCGATCAGTGATGGTACCTGGGATTTCTGTGTGGCACTGCTTGTGTGTAACAATCCCACCCCCCTCCTGGTTACACGGACAGATGACATTGAACACAGATCGTTACAAGACAGTAATGGGTGGCACAGTGGTGGAGCTGTTGCCTCATAGAGCCAGAGACCTCGGTTCCATCCTGACCTTGGGTGCTGTCTGTGCGGAGTTTGCGCGTTCTCCCTGTGACCGCGTGGGTTTCATCCAGGTGCTCTGGTTTCCTCCCACTCTCAAAGATGTGCGGGTCTGTAATTTAATGGGCCTCTAAATTGCCTTGAGTTTGTAGCGAGTGCATGAGAAAGTGGGAAACGTAGAATTAGTGTGAACGAATAATCAACGGTCGGCGTGGATTTGAAGGGCCGAAGGGCCTATTTCCAGATATCTCTAAGATTTTTGCAAACGACTGTGGTTTCTTGTCTTAGTTGTTCTCAATGTTTCCTTGATGAATCAGACCTTATTCTGCACTATTTGTCATCTTCAGGGCTGATTTCTCAACCAACGCAAAACCATTGATGTTATCTTGGACCACAGGAATGCGTGAAAGTCTCTTGCCCTTTCTTGGCAACGAAAAGTCAGTGTCCAGGAAGTCCCAATTTAATGGCCTGTCACTTTTAAATTCTATGAATCTCAGCATTAGCCATGCATCCCTATGGCTCAAGGACTTCAACGAGTTTCCTGACACCATCGGCCAATGCCCACACAATGATGGTATCAAGGAAGTCATTCATAAACCCACAACCATTCATTACTTGATCCCAACTCTAACCCTGTGAGAGTTCACATCGGCAATATCATCTGCTCTTACTATACAAATGTTCATGGTCTACTGACTGACAGTGGACACGGAGACATTATGCCATTATATTATGATGATAACACTATTCAGTGTTGAGTTAAGAGTTTCACTGGTAAGGCCAGCATTTATTACCCATCTCTAATTACCCTTAAGGTAGTGGTAGAGCTTGTGGTAGAACCACTGCCGTCCTTCTGGTGAAGATACTGCTTCAGTGCTGTTTGGTAGGGGTTTCTGGATTTGGACCCCGTGATAACGAAGGAACGGTGATGTGCTTTTGTCTGGATGGTTTTTAATGTTGAAATACCCAATAAAACTAAATGTCGTGTTTTTTGTGTTTTCGTAGGAAAATTGTAGAACGGATCGATGAAAACAACGACAATTACGTGACCTTGGAAGAGCTGAAGGCATGGATTATAAGGGTGCAGAAACGTTATATTTATGAAAATGTAGCTAAAGTTTGGAAGGACTATGACCTTAACAAAGACAACAACATTTCCTGGGAAGAATACAAGAAAGCAACGTATGGCTATTACCTTGGTATGTCTAATCTTTTTCAGCGTTGCCGCGGCCTGTGCCACTGGGGTAAACATTTCTATTCATAATAATCAGTGGGCACACTGGGTTAGAATGGTTGTGACCCTGGACAGAACAACCCTGGGGGTGGGAATTCAAATCTTGCCTTTCCAAGTGGGAACATTTAATACATCCATGAAAGTTGATGAGTTGTAAAAACCAAATGCAATCAATAAACTCGTAGTCATGCAGTACAGGAACAGGCCCTTCGGCCTAATTAGTCCATGCTGACCAAGGTGCTCCAATCTAAGCTATTCCTATTTGGCCCATATTCCTCTAAACCTTTTCTAAACATGTACCTGTCCAAGCGTCTTTTAAATGCTGTCATATTGGATGCCTCAACTGCATCGTCCAGAGTTAGGTACGACAAATAATCGGCAGCTGAATCTGATATTATTGCATTCTAGAGAATATTTGGAAGAGAGTGATTTGCACACAGAGAGTGGTTGGTGTCTGGAACACGCTGCCTACACAGGTGGTGAAAGCAGATAAGGAGCTTGTAGAGAAGCACGAGAATTGACATGGAAGGCTGTGGTTCTAATGTGGGTAAGTGGGATGTGTTTAGACAGGTGCAATGGTGGACCTGGTCACGGTACATTAAAGGGCCTGTTCAATGAGCACTGTCCTCTCCACCATCAAAAGCATCTACATGCGGCTCTGTCTCAATACAGCACCAGCTATTGTCAAGGATCCCCACCATCTAAGCCATTCCTCTTCTCATTGCCACAATCGGGCAGGAGGTACAAAATTCCTGAAGTCCCACACCGCGAAGTTCAGGAACTTTCCTACAACCATTAAATTCTTGAACTGACCTGCACAATCCTAATCCTACCTATTTTTCTAGTCTTTTTCTTTTCATGTGTAATTTATGTTTTTGGGTGTTGTCTACGTCTATGTGCCTGTGATGCTGCTGCATGCCAGATTTTCATTCAACCTGTACCTCGCTATTCTTATGCGCAAGACAATAAACTACACGTGTAGGAAAGAACTGCGGATGCTGGTTTAAATCGAAGATAGACACACAATGCTGGAGTAACTCAGCGGGACAGGCAGCATCTCTGCAGAGAAGGAATGGGTGACGTTTTGGGTCGAGACCCTTCTTCAGGGGAGTGGGCGGTACAGAGATAAAATGTAGTCCGAGACAGTAAGATTCGTCGGAGAACTGGGGAGGGGATGAAGAGAGGGAAAGCAAGGTCTACTTGAAGTTAGAGAAGTCAATGTTCATACTTAAATGTTCATGAAGTTAGAGAAGTCGACTGGTAAATTAATTGGCACTGAAAATGACCGGAATTGTAACTGAATAACAGCAGGATGGAAGGTGTTGATAAACGTGAGGGAGATTAAGTTATAGAAAAATAAATGGAGCAGTTGAACTGATGAGAATGGTTCAATGATGAGGAGAATAGCTGGCGTACACTCAATGGGCTGAATGGATTTTTTCTGTGGAACTCCTTAACCCGGTGAAAATGGCCACACAAGTGGATAGGGTGTTAAAGAAGGCATACTGCGTGCTTGCCTTCATTGGTTGGGACAAAGATTGGCAAGTCGTGTTGCCGTTGTAAAATATTTTGGTTATGCCGCATGTGGAGTATTGTGGACAGTTCGGATCACCTCATGACAGTAAGGATGTGGAAGCTTTCGAGAGAGTCCAGAAGTGGTTTACAAAGATAGTGCCTGGATTGAAATATATTAGCTACATGGAGAGGTTGGATTATTTTCTCTGGAGCATCTGAGGCTGAGGGGGTCACCTGATAAAAGTACAGTCAATTCTTAAAATGCAAGGCAAAGAGAGACGGTCTTTTTCAAAAACTAGAGGCATAGGTTTAAGGTGAAAGAGGGACAGTTTAAAGAAGATTTGTGAAGCAAGTTTTTTTTTTTTTTTAACACAGAGTGGTAGTTTCCTAGAACTGGGAACAGTGACTGCAATTTCCCCTCTGCAAGCGGAGGTGGAGTGTGGATACGAAGACACAATTTTGGTAATTAGATCGACACAAGCAGGAAACGGAGGGATACGGACCATTTGCAGACAAATGGGAATGGTTTATTTTGGCATTGTGGTCAGTACTGCCAGGGGTGGTGTGGAGGCAGATACGATAGTGTTGTTTAAGATGCTTTTAGATAGGCAGGAAATAGCAGGATACAGCTCGCGTGTAAGTAGAGGAGATTAGTTTAACTTGGCATCATGTTCGGCACAGACAATTAGAGATTAGAGATTAGAGATTCCTTTATTTGTCATTCAGACCTTTCGGTCTGAACGAAATTTCGTTGCCTGCAGTCATACATATAATAATAAATGACAAAACACACAATAAACACAAATTAACATCCACCACAGTGAGTTCACCAGGCACCTCCTCACTGTGATGGAGGCAAAAGTCTTAAAGTCTCTGTCTCTTCCCGCTTTGTTCTCCCTCTGCGCTGAGGCGATCCAGGCTTCTGATGCTGTGACCCCGCCGGGCGACGGTAAGCCAGTCCCGCGGCCGAATCCGTGCTCCGCGACGGGCCGGCTCAAACTCCGCGGCCCGGGGTGGTCGAAGCTGCCGAAGCTGCCGCCCTCCAGTCCAGCAGACGCAGCTGTAGTTGCGGGAGCCCCAGAAAAACAGGTCACCAACCTGTGACCTGCGCGCTCCCGACGATGTCGTCCACTGGGCCCGCGGCTGAGCCTCCGGATTCAGGTCGCCACCAGTGTCCTCGGTCGCCACCGCCGGAACGCCACCGCAGCCCCGAAGCTGGCCAGCCTCGCGCTCCCGAAGATGTCGTCCACTGGGCCAGCTGCGGCCGAGCCTCCGGATTCAGGTCGCCACCAGTGTCCTCGGTCGCCACCGCCGGAACACCACCGCAGCTCCGAAGTTGGCCAGCCCCGCGCTGGTAAGTCCTGGCTCTGCCTCCGGAGCCTCGAGGTCGGTCGCTCGCTTGGAGTTGGAGGCTGGCAGCTCCGCCATTTTGGCCTCAGCGCAGACGGAGGCAGAGAAGGGGGATACGACAAGAAAAAGTCGCATTCCCCCGAAGGAAGAGACAAAAGTCATGTTTCACCCCCCCACCCCACACATACACAACCCAATAAACTAAAATTTAACTAAAACAGGACAAAAGAAAACAACAAAAAAAGTAAAAACAGTAAAATGTCGATGAAGGGCCTGTTCCTTGTGCTTTGCTGAAGGGCCTGTTCCTGTACTGTTCTCTGGGTCAAAGGCCTGCAATGTTTGTTCTACATCTATGTGTTGTAGAGAAATATGGGAGAAATCACTTATTCCTGGTACTTAAGTAATCAGTAATGCGATGTCTGAAAAAGGGTCTCGATCCGAAACGTACCTATTCCTTCTATCCAGAGATGTTGCCTGACCCGCTGAGTTACTCCAGCATTTTGTGCGTCTCTTCGTTGTAAACCAGCATCTGCAGTTCCTTCTGACACAATCAGTAATGTGTCTTGTTTCTTGGGGAAACACTTTTTCTCAATGTTAGTTTCAGCGATTAACTGAATTGCTCCAGGATGCTGTGCAAGCTCTTGTTTAAGAATAATTTAATGCCGTCAGTAGTTTTATTCCTCCTGTTTGGCTGGGGCTGTGCTGGAACGTAACTCTCGCTGTGTGCGTCCACCATCACGGAGACGCCAAATGCCACTTCCACTGTTTGGTTGAATGGTTTCCTCTCACTACTTTGGTGGTTCCTTTTATAAAGCACTTACACACGATGATGTATGAGGGAGTGCAGACTGCCAGTGTGTCCCCTGGGAACTGAATCGGAATCGGTGGAGATTCTGTGCTGAGGCTGGAATGCACTGAAACAGTCCCTGAAACAGCAGTGAATTCCAAGACGTGATTAATAGAGCCTAAAGTTGGCAATGTTACCAGATGAATGCCGAGTGAGTTCATGACATTCCCCGTGACTGCAATTTCAGTGCAGCTTCCTTTAAAATACGCAGGATAATTGCACAAAGGAAGGTCGTTCTTGATAAATATTGATTTACTATCAGCAGTAATTTCCAGATTTATAATCAATGATAAATAAAACACTTGCCCACCTCTTCATTTTTAACTATTAGAAAGTTTGGCTTTCTTATGAGAATAGCATGTGGCAAATATGCTCTCTTTAGACTTTTAGAGATACAGTGTGGAAACAGGCCCTTTGGCCCACTGAGTCTGCACCGACCAGTGATCACCCCGTACACTAGCCCTATTCTACACACTCGGGACAATTTACTGAAGCCAATTAATCTACAAATCTGTACGTCTTTGAAGTGTGGTAGGAAACCGGAGCAGCCGGAAAAAATCCACGCAGTCACAGGCAGAACGTACAAGCTCAGTACAGACAGCACCGTAGTCATGATCGAACCCGGGTCTCTGGCGCTGTAAGGCAGCAACTCTACTGCTGCGCCACTGTTGCCTGTCTGGGGCAGACCACAGATGGAATGCAATAGGAAGACAAATCATGGGCAAACCTTTCTATGTGAGATCACTTTAATATACAGACAGAATGGAGTTATGCCATCAATTGGGCTCCTGGAATCTTTCAGCAGCCATTCCCAGTCTGATCCAGAGACGGATGGATGAAACCAATTGTTCGAGATGAAGAGACAAAGAATTGCAAATGCTGGTTCACAAGGTGCTGCAGTAACTCAATGGGTCAGGCAACATCGCTGGAGAACATGGATAGGTGATGTTTCTGGACAGGACCCCTCTTCTAACTTACTTTATTCCCTACCGCCTACCCCCCCCCCCCCACTCCTACAATCAGACTGAAGGATCCCGACCTGAAACGTCACTTAGCTATGTTCTCCAGGGTTGCTGCCTGACCCGCTGAGTTACTCCAGCACTTTTGTGTCTTGTTCGAGATTAAGTCGGCTGTGGGTGCCACTCAAAGGGTCTGAGTTCAAAATCCACTCGGGAGACAAACACCAAGATCCAGGCTGATCCTTCAGTGCAATTCTGAGGGGATGCTGCACTGTTGGAGGTGCTGTGTTAAACAGTAACGCTGTCTGCTTGCTCTGCTGGACATTAAATATGTCAACGCCACTGCTTTGAAGGGAAGCAGATGAATTGCCCCAAATGTCCTGCCCACTCTGTAGCCCTGAACCAATGTCACAGAAACAGATTATCACATCGCAGTTTGTGTAAACTTGAGCAAAATAATCACTTCATTTCCCAAATAATAGCAGTGGAGTGGTCACATTTCAGGTACCGAGTGAACTGAAATGGCAATAGAAATACTATTCTCTCTTAATGAAGAAACCCAATACCTTGTTTTGTAAAGTCAACCAATAAGTGCTGTTGCAATTTTCAGAGAGTCAATAGTCCGTGTCCTGTTGCCTCACACCTACGGGAGCAGATCTTAGTCGAGTGTGAGCTGGAAGCCCCGTCTTCATCGCTGCTGATTCTTTCTTCCATTGACTTTCACCAATCTTGCGTTATTGCACAGAATCTGGATATAGCGCATGGAATGAGAACTAAACGGCAGACTAATTGTACGGGCAGCATAATGCCACTGTTTCACATCGCCTAGATATCCGGGTTCAATCCTGACCTCCTGGTCCTGTCTGTGTGGGGTTTATGTGATTCCCCTGTGACTGTGGTTTTCATTCAAATGCTCTGCTTTCTCTGTTTCCTTGGAGGGCGACACGGTGGCAGAATTGCAGCCTTGCAGCACCAGAGACCCGGGTTCGATCCTGACCACGGGTGCTGTCTGTATGGAGTTTGTACATTCTCCCCGTGATCGCATGGGTTTTCCCCGGGTCCTCTGGTTTCCTCCCACACGTACAGGTTTGTAGGTTAATTGGCTTTGGTAAAATTTGTAAATTGTCCCTTGTGTGTGGGATAGTGCTAGTGTATGCGGATCACTGGTCAGCGTGGACTTGGCAGGCCAAGGGGCCTGTTTCTGCGCTGTATTTCTAAACTTAACTAAACGTGTGCAGGGTTTAAGGTTAATTAACTACCATAAATTGTCCCTAGTGTAGGGGTTCCCAACCTTTTTCATCCCATTTACCCCTAGCAACTTTAATAGCACATAACAATGTTATTTCACTTAGTTATGAACAAATAATGATGAACAGATACCAAACGCAGTCAGTCAATGAGAAAAAATATGTACAAATCCAGAATCAACAATTTTACCCCCTGGGTAGGTGAAATTTACCCCCTGGGGGTAAATTTACCCCAGGTTGGGAACCCTTGCCGTAGTGTGTGGGTGAGCGGTAGAATCTGGTAGGGGGCTAGGGTTAGCACACAATAAAAGCTTTTCACTGAACTTCGGTACACGTGACAATAAACTAAAACTGAAACTGAGTTGATGAGAACATGGGGAGAATAAAATGAGATTAGTGTTGAATTGGTGTAAAATGAATGCTTGAATACAGAGAAAGGTTGAACAAGTTAGGTCTTTATTCTTTGGAGCGCAGAAGGTTAAGAGGGGACTTGATAGAGGTCTTTAAAATTATGAGCGGGTTAGACAGAGTGGACGTGGATAAGCTTTTCCCATTGAGAGTAGGGAAGATTCAAACAAGGGGACATGACTTGAGAATTAAGGGACAGAAGTTTAGGGGGAACATTAGGGGGAACTTCTTTACTCAGAGAGTGGTAGCTGTGTGGAATGAGCTTCCAGTGGAAGTGGTGGAGGCAGGTTCGATGTTATCCTTTAAAAATAGATTGGATGGGTATATGGACGGGAAAGGAATGGAGGGTTATGGTCTGAGTGCAGGTAGATGGGACTAGGGGGAAGTATTTATTTTTAATTTAAATTTTTTTTTTTTAAATGTTCGGTACGGACTTGAAGGGCCGAGATGGCCTGTTTCCGTGCTGTTATGGTTATATGGTTATATGATGGTCAGCATGCACTTGGTTGGCCAAAAGGTCTGTTGACATTGACTCCCAAGCCGTATCTCACATTAACTTGATACCTGGCAAACTCTCCTGGGCCTGATGGCAGAATAAAATCCTGATGTAGTTAGAACACATGCAATAAAATGGTTTTACAATTTGCATCGGGAGTTATGGGAGCCACTTGTTTCATTAGATGATTGGATTACTGACTTGCAATGACCTGTTCTACACCATTTCACATTCATCGAAACTGCCCCATTCTCATTGCCATTGTTGGCACTGTCTAGGGTGAAAGCTTGTGAATTACTAACATGGTGCAATATGTGAATTAAAGTCCTCCGCCCTGCAGTTATTGCATCCACAACCTCTACATTTGGCACAACAAGCCTGGGCATGTGGGGTTTAGGAGGCTCTTTCTCCATGTCCTATTTTAAGTGGTGGTGGCTCATTGATTCGATACAGTCAACAAATATGTTATCCGTAGCCTCTAAGTACCAGTTATGAAAGATATAATTACCTACCCAAAGCATGGTTGCAACACTGCTCAAGGTCCACTAATGGAACAGAATTAAACCTGCAGGTGTATGGTGGAGAGCATACTATTGGTTGCATCATGGCCCAGGAGGGAAAGAGGTTACAGAGAGTGGTGGACATTGCCCGGTCCATCACGGGTACTGACCTCCACTATCGAAAGGATGTGTAGGTTGCACTGACTCAAAGTTAACCAGTATCATCAAGGACCTACCCCACCCTGGCCATGTTCTCATTTCAATCCAACCATTGGGAAGAAGGTACAGGAGCCTGAAAACCATGACCACCAGGTTCAGGAATAGCTACTTCCCAACAACCATCTGGTTTTGAACAATACACAATACTAACCTCAGTAACGATGAACTTCTATGGAATTTCATGCATTACACTAATATTGTGGTTATTGATTTATAGAATATTTAAGGAATTTATGTATATATCATCTGCGTGTATTACATTTACAGGCCCGTTAAGCTGCTGCAAGTAAAAAGAATATTGTTCTGTTGTCAGTACATGTAACAATCTAACACTCTTGACACATGAGAACTGTTTTATTTTGCCATCCACAGCTGGTAACTATCAAGGTGAATTTAAAACTTCAGCTATCCAATCTCTATAAATAAACATAATATGACTTGCGTTCCAAAATAATAAGAATGAAGAGTGTTTGAACTGCACTTAATTGAAATGTAGATATCCTAAAGGGCCTGTCCCACTTGGGCGACCTAATCTGCGAGTCCTGAAGAGTGCCTTCGACCTTCAAGCTCGAGGGCACACTCCTGGAAAGCCTCGAGGATCGACTGGCCGCATTGAAACCCCCACACACACGCACGCGCACACACACACACACACACACACACACACACACACACCCCCGCGAAGGTGGGGGCCAGGGAAAGTGGAGGAGCGCTGTATACGCGATGAAGAGGAAGGTGAACGGCTGCCACAAAGTACCGTAAGTCCTTCAGAGAGCGCAGAAGGGGAGGAGGTGAAGGAGTGGAGACACTTTTAAGAAGTTTAATAAAGTTTAGCGGGCATTTTACCTACCGGTAGGTCTTCCTAGGTCGTGAAACTCCAATGAGCCAATCAAAATGGCCGGTCAGCGAAGGAGATGGCCTACGGCTGCCCTCGAGTGCCTGTAAGTAAATAGCGACCCCACTGCTCTACGAGTGAAAAAGGACCATGCCGACCAAATTTTACTCGCGGAAATTTTTTCAATATCCTGAAAATGTTTCCACGGCCTAGCTGAGGCCGCGAGTAGGCGGGATCCTCCCTCGAGCATGAAGGAGCATTCCATCCACCTCATACGACCTCCTAGGACCTCGTGTCGACCATGCTGCGAGTTTGAGTCCAGGGCAAACTCTTGTAAACTCGCAGCTTAGGTCGCCCAAGTGGGACAAGCCCTTAATGCTTCTGCTTCTGTAGCAATCCAAATTCCAATATATTGTGATGTTAACTTGATGTTGTAATTGGAGATTTTAGTGTTATTGGAATTGGCTGCTTGTTGATATTGTGTCACTCGTGGCTTTGTTCCTGCTCTTTGAATCTTAATATTGTGGATGGAGGTATCAGTTCAGAGGCTTGAAGATAGACTAATTGTCCACAGCAGCGCTGAATGAGTGCTGCATTGTCAGTGCTGCCATCTGTTTGTTGAGATCTGATTGGCGTGCTAGAACGCTTGATGTATCAAAGGAGGGAAGGAAAGCTGGAATAAAAACAGAATCTGGTGGAAATACTCAGCAGGTCAGTCTGCATCTGTGGGAAGAGAAACAGTTGATGTGGCGGTCCAGTGATCCTTCATTCTCTTCTTCCAGATGCGACCTGCCCTGCTTAGTATTTCCAGCATTTTAATTTGTTTTTAAACTTCCAGCGTCTGCTGTTTTGTTTTTCACTTACTAAAGGAAATCTTGCCTTGATTTCCTGCCCAATATCGTTATCTGCCTGTTGGCTCTTTGTGCATATTTCCTACATTGTAATATGTAAACTTAAAGAGTTTAATAGGTTCATCATTGCAATTCTTTTCTCCTCTGTGTAGCAAAATGTGATGGGGGAGTACAGTGCAGTGGGTTTGCAACCTCCAGTAACAGAACCTGTCCTTTTGTAAACCACAGAGAATCCAGAGGAGTTTCAGGACACCGTTGATCAGTTCAGCTTAAAGAAGATGTTGCCTCGAGATGAGCGGCGATTCAAGGCCGCGGATATGAATGGAGACATGGTGGCGACCAGGGAGGAGTTCACTGCCTTCCTTCATCCAGAGGAGTTTGATCACATGAAAGACATTGTTATTTTTGTAAGTACTGGAGTCTCCGTGCAGCTCCTTAATCTCTTCAGAATTGTACAGCCTCTCAGTGCAGGAGGAGGCCAATTGGCCCCTAATATCTGACACATTTGAAAGGCAAAGTAGATTGTGTTTTCAATTTATGATGCATCGCCTCCAAAGAATTTTGTTCCCTCTCCTTCTACATCCTCCCCGAGATCTTTTGGTTCCGATTTATCTGGGAAATCCCAACAATTCATACGGATGGCAACATCAGGGCAATCCAAGATGTGCTACTGTGTACCTGGCATATCTGGTAAGAGTTGCTGCCTCACAGCTCCAGAGACCCGGGTTCAATCCTGACTTTGGGTGCTGTCTGTGTGGAGTTTGCACCTGCTCCCTGTGACCCCGTGGGTTTCCGCTGGGTGCTCTGGTTTCCTCCCATATCCCATGGACGTGCAGATTTGTAGATTAATTAGCCTTAGAGTGGATGCAAACGTGGGGATAACACAGAACTAGTGTGAAGGATGAATGCTGGTCAGTGCAGAAGCAGTGAGACAAAGGGCCTGTTTCTATGCTGTATCACTCAAAAACCCATAGTTTCTTACTGAAATGTATATATATTTTTTGCCTTGCTTCCCTCATTGCCCCTCCTGTAGGCCCTGATGAAAATGAAATACTTAACAGCTCCACAGTTACATTGCAGGAAGTCAACTGCACACAATTGCTGCTTTAAGGGCACCACATACAGTGGCTTGCAAAAATATTCATACCCCTTGAACTTTTCCACATTTTGTCACGTTACAACCACAAACGTAAATGTATTTTATTGGGATTTTATGTGATAGACCAACACAAAGTGGTGCATAATTGTGAAGTGGAAGGAAAATGATACATGGTTTTCAAATTTTTATACAAATAAAAAACTGAAAAGTGTCGCGTGCAAAAGTATTCAGCCCCCTTTACTCTGATACCCCTAAATAAAATCCAGTGCAACCAATTGCCTTCAGAAGTCACCTAATTAGTAAATAGAGTCCACTTGTGTGTAATCTAATCTCAGTATAAATACAGCTGTTCTGTGAAGGCATCAGAGGTTTGTTAGAGAACATTAGTGAACAAACAGCATCATGAAGCCCAAGGAACACACCAGACAGATCAGGGATAAAGTTGTGGAGAAGTTTAAAGCAGGGTTAGGTTATAAAAAAATATCCCAAGCTTTGAACATCTCACGGAGCACTGTTCAATCCATCATCCGAAAATGGAAAGATTATGGCACAACTGCAAACCTACCAAGACATGGCCGTCCACCTAAACTGACAGGCCGGGCAAGGAGAGCATTGATCAGAGAAGCAGCCAAGAGGCCCATGGTAACTCTGGAGGAGCTGCAGAGATCCACAGCTCAGGTGGGAGAATCTGTCCACAGGACAACTATTAGTCGTGCGCTCCACAAATCGGGCCTTTATGGAAGAGTGGCAAGAAGAAAGCCATTGTTGAAAAAAAGCCATAAGAAGTCCCGTTTGCAGTTTGCCACAAGCCATGTGGGGGACACAGCAAACATGTGGAGGAAGGTGCTCTGGTCAGATGAGACCAAAATTGAAGTTTTTGGCCTAAATGCAAAACGCTATGTGTGGCGGAAACCTAACACTGCACATCACCCTGAACACACCATCCCCACTGTGAAACATGGTGGTAGCAGCATCATGCTGTGGGGATGCTTTTCTTCAGCAGGGACAGGGAAGCTGGTCAGAGTTGATGGGAAGATGGATGGAGCCAAATACAGGGCAATCTTGGAAGAAAACCTGTTGGAGTCTGCAAAAGACTTGAGACTGGGGCGGAGGTTCACCTTCCAGCAGGACAACGACACTAAACATACAGCCAGAGCTACAATGGAATGGTTTAGATCAAAGCATATTCATGTGTTGGAATGGCCCAGTCAAAGTCCAGACCTAAATCCAATTGAGAATCTCTGGCAAGACTTGAAAATTGCTGTTCACAGACGCTCTCCATCCAATCTGACTGAGCTTGAGCTATTTTGCAAAGAAGAATGGGCAAAAATTTCAGTCTCTAGATGTGCAAAGCTGGTAGAGACATACCCCAAAAGACTTGCAGCTGTAATTGCAGCGAAAGGTGGTTCTACAAAGTATTGACTCAGGGGGGCTGAATACTTTTGCACGCGACACTTTTCAGTTTTTTTATTTGTAAACAAATTTGAAAACCATGTATCATTTTCCTTCCACTTCACAATTATGCACCACTTTGTGTTGGTCTATCACATAAAATCCCAATAAAATACATTTACGTTTGTGGTTGTAACGTGACAAAATGTGGAAAAGTTCAAGGGGTATGAAAACTTTTGCAAGCCACTGTATAAGAAAGAAGAATATAGCCCAATAAACTACAAAATTATCAAATTAAAGCAACAAAGTCCAAACCAAAACAACATAGACCTTGAACATTAAATCTTGATGTTAAATGAGTCAACTTTTATATCAGTTACCATATAATGGCAGCTAGTAAACGATACATGTTTTTCTTACTACACGAGTCCTCTGTCCTACTTCTGTTTAACCTACCAAGTTATTCCTCTGCTACTGTCTCCCAAGACAATGTCTGCACTTGTTACACCTCATCACCCGGAGACCACGTGATGCAACTGTTGGTTCAGGCAGTTGATAAAATTAATTAGACGGTCGTTTTTGCTTCAATATTCCCCTGATAACTATCAGTCAAACAATAAGCTGTTCTTGCACTGCCAAATTACACCAATGGTTCAGCACTGCATCAACGTTGTTGTATCAAATACATAGAGCAGTCTTTGACATTTCCACCCTCGGACTGTTTACCCTATCTATGCCTCCTATAATTTTACGTACTTCTACTGGGTCTCCCTTCAACCTCCAACGCTCCAGAGAAAACCATCTGGTCAAGTGATGCCATCGGACATGTGGCGACTGCATGGCCGAAAGGGATAGAAATGTATTTATAACATAACACAGGTATTGTTTATACACACAAAATGCTGGTGTAACTCAGCGGGACAGGCAGCATCTCTGGAGAGAAAGAATGACTGATATTTCGGATCAAGACCCTTCTTCAGAAGAACTTCTTATTCATCAGAGATCCTTCTGAAGACCCTTCTTCACAGGGTCTGAAGAAGGGTCTCGACCCGAGACGTCACCCTTTCCTTCTCTCCAGAGATGCTGTCTGTCCTGCTGAGTTACTCCAGCATTTTGTGTGTATCGTCAGTTTAAACCAGCATCTGCAGTTCCTTCCTAAACACGTATTGTTTAGTTCAGAGATAAAGTGCTGAAACGTGCCCATCAAGGCCTCACCGACCAGTGATCCTCGTGCACTAACACGATCCAGCACACACTAGGGACGATTTACAATTGTACCAAGCCAATTAACCTACGAACCTGAATGCCTTTGAAGCATGGGAGGAAATCAGAAATCCCAGATAAAACCCACGCATGTGACAGGGAGTACGTACAAACTCCATACAGACCGCATCCATAGTCGGGATCGAACCCGGATCTCTGGCGCAGAAGGGCAGAAACTCTACCGCTGCGCCACTGTGCCGCCCTCATTGTCGATGAAAGTCTGTGAAGCTGTAACCTAGTGGGAGGAGGAAACACAACATTTCACTCTGTTGTCCCAGTGAAATGACAGTCTAAACGAAGTGGGAATATAGCATACTCTTTAGACAAAAGTGGTTAACATTATGTAAAACTGGGCAACCAGTTAGTGCACATTAAAAAAAAAAGCAGAGAGACGGTGGGGAGAGGGGGACTAATCGGGCAGCAAATGGGGCCAGAGGAAAGATGGGGACAAAAGATATACTTAAAATGAAAATGGTCTCTTGTGTGGTGGTGTGAATAGTAAGACGATAGTGTTGATTTTCAGGAAGAACTCACCGCATTCTTTCAGTTGGAAACTGAATATTGAGGATCAAATATCTGAAATTTAATACATACAATCCAGCTATGGGCTGCAGTGCATGGAGAACACTCCCTAACCCCATTGTGTGGCTTCCCTGGTAAGGGCGCAGTGTTTGTTCATTATTCTGCCTTGCGCGTTCACTGTGCCCTGTTCTTCATGCTTCCCTTGTTCCAGACAGTTGCAGTTTTCACTTTACCGCCTATCCATTCAGATTTAGTTAACCTTTAACGCAGTATAAACTGCGGGACAATTCAACGAATAGGCAGAGGGTAGAAATTCCCTCTCAGACTCCCTCTCCCTGACTCTCAGTCTGAAGAAGTGTCTCGAACTGAAACGTCACCTGTTGCTTTTCTCCAAAGATGCTGTCTGACCCGCTGAGTTACGCCAGCTTTTTGTGTCTATCTTGAGCAGTGGGTACAAATTTGGCAGCTGCATATATTTGAGATTTTTACAGGGTATCTGCTCTGGTCACCACGAGGCCATGCAACACTGCAGCTGGTAGTGCTGCTGCCTTCCAGCACCAGAAACCTGGATTCATCCGATCTCTATTCCAGAGTGGTTGGGAATATGGATTAGTGTAAATGGGCTGTTAGTGCTCGGTGCAGTCTCAGTGTGCCGATGGGCATGTATCCATGCTCTATGATACGTAGAAAATAGTTACAGGACTAGGCCATTCGGCCCTTCGAGCCAGCACCGCCATTCAATATGATCGTGGCTGAACATTACAGAATCAGTACCCCGTTCCTGCTTTATCCCCATATCCCTTGAACCCTCAAAGCTATATCTAACTCTCTCTTGAATACATCCAGTGAATTGGCCACCACTGCCTTCTGTGGCAGAGAATTCCACAGATTCACAACTCTCTGGCTGGAAAAGTATTTTCCTCATTTCAGTCCTGTGGCCTACCCCTTATTCTTAAACTGTGACCCCAACGTGGGGAGTATTTTTCATGCATCTAGCCTGCCCAATCCCTTAAGAATTTTAAATGTTTCCATAAGATTCCCTCTCATCCTTATAATTCCAGTGAATATAAGCCCATTCTGTGACGATGGGCATACTAGGGGGTGCAGAAGCCATGTCTGAGGATGTTTCCAAGGATTGAAGAATGCTAGTTATAGAAGAGGATCCAAGATTTCAATTTCAATTCAATTTATTTGTCTTTTGGACAAATTTGTCATTTGGACCCCTTGAGGTCCAAACGAAATGTCGTTTCTGCAGCCATACAATACAAAACGAAGAAGACCCGAGACACAACACAATTTACACATACATCCATCACAGCGCTGTGATGGAAGGCAAAAAAACGTATCTCTCCACTGCACTCCCCCCCCCCCCCCCCCCCCGATGTCAGAGTCAAAGTCAAAGCCCCCGGCGGGCGATGGTGATTGTCCCGCAGCCATTAAAGCCACGCCGGGTGATGCAAGGTCGCGCACCGGGTCTTGGTGTTAGAGCCCCGGCGCGCGCCCGCAAAGTCCGGTGGCCATTCCAAGCCGCGCGGGGGGATAAAGCCCCGCTCCAGGTGCGCTTCAACCCCGCAACTCGGGCGGGAGAAGTCGCCTCTGCGGAAGCCCCGAAAAGCGGTCTCCCACCAGGGACCCGCAGGCTTACGGTGTTGCCGTCCGCCAGACCCGCGGTTGTAGCCTCCGAATCTCTGGCGGTCGGGTAGCAGCAGCGCTCCACCACAGCTCCACCCGCTCCAGACCCGGCCAGCCCTGCGACGGTGAGTAGTCCGCAGCTCCACGGGAGCCCCAGGTCGTTCCTGCTGGAGGCCGCTCCACGTTGCCCAGCCCCAACGACAACGGAGACCCGACAAAGAAAAGGTCGGGTCTCCTGTGCAGCGGAAAGATTTCAAAGTTTCCCCACCCCCACCCCCACCCCCCCACACACATACCCCGACAAAAAAAACAAAAAAAAACTACATAAAAACGTGACAAAAATAATAAAAAGACAGACGGACTGCAGAGGCCGCTGCAGACGAAAGTCGCGCCGCCCAAGATGGGCCTTGTCTCATTTAGAACGGAGGGTCAATTAAATTGGTTGTGTTAAAGGTCCTGCCTGCACAGATGGGAAGGATATATTTCTTCAGCAGTGGTGTTGCTAACTGGAAGACATAGATTCAGATTAATTGGTAGCAAGATTAGAGAGGAGGTATGGGAAAAAGTGTGTCACCCAATGATAGTGAGGGTCTGGAACTCGCGACTCAGCAGTGGGGGAAGCAGTGGGTCTCACCACATTTAACAAGTACGTGAATGGGCACTTCAGAGTCATAACCTGCGAGGCTAATTAGTGTTGGTTTATTATTGTCACAAGATACAGTGAAAAGTTTTGTTTGTGTGCTTAGTTTTAGTTATAGCTTTAGAGATACAGCATGGAAACAGACCCTTCGACCTACTGAGCATGCTGATCATTGATCTCTTGTTCACACTAGTTACCACACTACACTAGGAGCAATTTACAGAGGCCAATTAACCTGCAAATCCACACATCTTTGGGATGTGGGAGAAAACCAGAGCACCCGGACAAAACCCACGCTGTTGCAGAGAGAACGTGCAAACTCCACCTAGAAAGTACCCCAAGGTCAGGATCGATCCCGAGTCTCTGACGTTGTGAGGCAGCAGCTCTACTGCTGTGCCACTGTCCAGTCAAATCACAATCTACGAATACAATACAAGTAATGCAATGAGAAAAATACCAGAGTGCAGAATATAACATTGCAGTGTTATAGCGTTACAGAGGAAAAAGTCCAAGGTCCGCACAGTGGCAGGTTGGAAGATCAGGAATACCCCCCTAGCTCATGGGAGGACCACAAAAGATGAAGTGCTTTCAAGCTTTTGCATCTTCTGCCCGGCGGGAGAGAGGAGAAGAGGGAATGACGAGGGTGAAAATGGTCATTGAATATGTTGGCTCGAATCTCGAGGCATTGTGAAGTGTAGATGGTGGGAAGTCTGGTCTATGTGACGGACTGGACTACAGACAGAGATATTGTGTTTGGCTCCATTTTAAGGCACTCGTGTGTCAAAAATGTCACTGGGGCACAGGAAGTCGTAACCCCCAAGAGATCAGGGGCCGGTCCTTTGGGAGGGAATGAGAAGGAATATCTTCCCTCAGGATCATGAATCTTTGGAATTTGCTTCTTCAGTGAGCTTTGGAGGTTGAGTTCGTCAAAAATGCATCCTGCGTCTCCAAGCAAACTTAAGATTGTTTTTATTTCTAGGAAACACTTGAAGACCTTGACAAGAATGCAGATGGATATGTTGATGAGGATGAATACATTGGTAAGGATTAGTGCCTCTCTAACCGTTTTCTCCGGGTGCCACACACCACACACCAAAGATGTACAGGTTTGTAGGTTAATTGGCTTCGGTTAAAATTGTAAATTGTGTAGGGTAGTGCTAGTGTACAGGGTAATTGCTGGTCGAAGTGGACTTGGTGGGCCGAAGGGCCTGTTTCCACACTGTATCAATGTATCTCCAAAGCACATGGCCCAGAGGGAGAACATCTAGCCCAAGTGGTTCTACTTATAGGAGGAACATTTGGAAATTGGAACTGTTTGCCCGTGGCTGTTTGTGGCAACCAATTGTTCTTTGGGCACCTGAAGAAACTCCATTTGATAGTTGAGCCTTGGGTTAGGATTGCTACAGATTTTGGGATAGAAGAGGGTTCATGGAGGGCGAGAGAAGAGATTAGAGAAGGAAATGTGAATATTGAAATCCGACCTTGATAAGTTAATAAGCAGAGGCTGGGGGTATGTGGAAGGCCACCACTGGGGACGGTTAAAGTCTCTATCATGCGTGGCCTCCAAGCTCAGAAATACCAAGGGTCACAAAGCCATTCTGCCTCACCGCATTCTGCACTTCCAGCTGATATGTACACAAAGGAGGAAGGTGCGATCGAGCCCGAATGGGTCAAGACCGAGCGGGAACAGTTCACGGATTTCCGTGACTTGAATAAAGACGGGAAGATGGACAAGAATGAAATCCGGCACTGGATCCTCCCAGAAGATTATGACCATGCCCAGGCTGAGGCCAGGCATCTCGTCTATGAATCTGACAAAAATAAGGTGAGTGCAAGCATATTCCCTAAACTTTGTGTCTATCTCGGCATAAACGATCATTTGCAGTTCTTTGTTTCTATATATTCCATAAACTCCAGAGTGATCCATCTCAAACACAAAGAAGGCTGTGTTTTGAAGGTTGGCACAGTGGCGCAGCTGGTAGAGCTGCTGCCTCATCACGCCAGATACCTGAGTTCGATCCTGTCCACAGGTGCTGTCTGTGTAGAGGTTGCACGTTCTTCCTGTGACCACGTGGGTTTGCTCCAGTTTTCTCCCACACCCCAAAGGCATGCAGGTTTGTAGGTTAATTGGCCTCTGTAAATTTCTCCTAGTGTGTAGAGAGTGGATGCAAAAGTGGGATAATACAGAACTAGTGTGAACAGGTCGGCATGGACTCGGGAGTGGGGGGGGGGGGGGGGGGCAAGGGCCTGTTTCCATGCTGTATCTATCAATCAAGGTTTTAGTTTGGTTTATGTATTGAGGTACAGTGAAAATGTTGTATGCTATGCAGTCAGAGAAAAAACTATGCATGATTACAATCAAGCTACCCACAATGAACAGATAAAGGATAAATCAAGCAATGTGCCATCAGGCAATGTGTCTCAGTTCATCATAACACCATGAAGAAGGGACCCGATCATGAGGCAGACTTTATCCATTGCCATTCGGCCATTCAAACGGGAGTAAATCCCGGATTTCAGTGAAGGGCAGAAGTCTGGGACTTACTCGCAGGCTCTCAGATGGGATCTATTGATTTTGCCCTTCACTAGACTCCACACAAATATCCAAGATAAGGGCTCAGTCTTGCCAAGATTCCCTGGTGTTCTTCATGAATACTGTGTCCGGAGCCATCTGTAACACGATCATTGATTTCAATGGGGATTGTGGGTCAACCTTGCAGGATCATTGATTTTACTGGGGACTGTGGGTCAAAGTCTCAGAGGACAAAGACAAAGGTAAGTTGTTTCTTGGGAACGATTTTGCTTTAATTTGGTAATTTTTATAATTTTGTATTTTGCCTATGCCAACCATCAACCGTCCGTATTGACTGATTCTACATTGACTCCATTTTGTTCCCACCACATTTCCCCAGATTCAACATTCAAGATGATTGATAAGAACAATCAGTTAAAAAGATTTTCACTGTGCCTTGGTAAACTTGATAATAAACTAAACTAAACTAAAATGGAGAGAAAGAGGAAACTATTTCTGCTCTTCGGAGGAGCAAGTGTTTGTATATATTGCTGGTCCTTTGACTTTAATAACATAATGGGTGCTCTATCGTATGTAAGGGTGATTGTAAGGTGGGAATTCTTAACCCGGGAATGGCCCCTACAGCACAGAAAGGGTCCATTTGGCCCATTTCACCTTTTTATAAAGGTTGTCCAAAAATAGCTTCAAAGTGTTACCCATAACTGCAGTTTAATCCTTTTCAAGATCATCTGCAGTTGACTTTTGAAAGCTCGAGTGGAATTTCATTCCACTGCCCTTCCACGTTCAAATTCTGTTTTTGGATCTTGCTGTATATAGATTAGTAGTCTTGTTTCTTATGTTACGACTGTGACTACACTATACTTGACTCGGCAATACTTTCTTAGTCATAATGTCCTGAGTTTGAAAAGCATTTCAGCAAGTCAGATACTTTTTAATGATCAAACCCTTTAGAATGCAGTTGATTTTTTTTGTAACCCCAAAACCTTTTCATTTGATTTCTTTGCCAAATAGGATAAGCGGTTATCAAAGCATGAAATCCTGGACAAATGGAGTATGTTTGTTGGTAGCCAAGCCACCAACTATGGAGAAGATCTGACTCGAAACCACATTGAGTTGTGAGAAGACAGCAGAAGAACCTGCTTGGGTGACGGGATGATTCTCCTTCCACTCACAAGTTTGGACACGTCTCTGTTGAAGATGAAGAATCGGATTAATGGGCTGCAAGTTCCTACCGTGTGTCACGTGACTGCAGCTGTTCGACCAGCTAATATAGTCGACTCTTTACCTCAATAACTCATGGGCTGCCTTTGCCCAAATATTTGTTTGCACCAATACCGATCAATGTAAAAAGACTTCTCTGCAGTAGGGTTGTACAGTTAAGAATGTTGGAAACCATTGGACACCTTGTTTTTTTTTTCTCCCCGAACAGGACTTTGGCTGCTGGATCATTCTTGCTCCGTTATATCTTCTGTTGCCGTAAAGGACAAAGCCCCAGAACAATCACCTGGTGAGGACAGCCAAGGGTCAGCTGTCTCCCAATCAAACTGTATTCTTGTTGATCCTGTTATGGGACCCTAAGGTACAAGAGAACATGGTCATATAACTTCACCCCTGTGATGGCCACCACTTGGTGGGGCAAGGGCAGTATGTACATTGGTATGCCCAGAACTTCATGTACCTTTCCAAGTTGTACATCAGTTGTTTAGTGGCACAGCGGTAGGTTTGCTGTCTTACGGCGCCAAAGACCTGGGTTAGATCCTGACATGGGGTGCTGTCTATATGGAGTTTGCACGTTCTCCGTGTGACCATGTGCGTTTTACTGACTGCTCTGGTTTCCTCCCATATTCCAAAGACATGCGGGTTTGTGGGTTAATTGGATTTTGTAAATTGTCCCAAGTGTGTAAGATAGAACTAATGTATGTTTGGTGATCGTGGTTGGCGTGGACCCGAGGGGCCTGTTTCCACGCTGTATCTCTAAACTAAACCTGTCCTGACTTTGACATGCAGGGTGATTCTTTTGTTGTCATTGGCACTAAACTTCCTGTCTGCCATCATTGTGAGAGCACCATCAGTGTAGGAATTCGGGTAGAAACTTCCCCATATGCCTTTTCAAAGGTATATGCCAGCCTTGTCCGCAACTCGCACATTCTTTGGAAAGACACACAAAGCGTTGAAGTAACTTAGCGGGTCAGACAACATCTCTGGAGAACATGGATAGGTGACGTTTCGGGTTGAGACCCTTCTTCAGACCGAAGGTTCTGTTCCCACACTCTTATGAATACATTCATGAAAAAAATCTTCCATCTTATCTTTCCAAGTGACACATCATCTTGCCAATGGAAGTGTGTGGAGTAATTGGACTGCTTTCCACATTGACCTCAGTTACATGAAGTTCTGGCCATTTCCTGTCAAGCTGGGCGTTTGCCAATAGGATTTATGCTGAGGGATGCAGTGGTTCATTTGCTGAGGAGTACGGGGCAGGTGTGAAGAGGTGGCGCTGGGGCCCCATAAAGGATACAGGCAGAAGAATTGGTTAAGGGACGGTCCCATCTGTGTTTGATGTTGGACCATCAAATTAGACCAGTATGCTGCAAAAATGACAACCAAATATTTCTGGAGATGTTACAAGGCTTACATTACATTTAAGGATTGGTCAGTTTTTAAGTTTGGCAATAAATTGTTGGGAGGCTATTAATATAATTTGCTAATGTGCTTCCCAGCCACATAATCACAAAATTTAAGACTAAACGAAGTGAGATTAGGATGGGTCACCAAAGGTCTGGCCAATATTGGTTTGCCGCCCATAAAGTGACGAAGGCTGTTAGATCAGTCTTACTTGCAAGTAGATTGTGCTCTTTCCTCATATTACCTGGGCTGATTCTCTCTGCACACCTCATGTAAAGGATGGGTTTTAAGGAGTAAGAAAGCAAAAAAAGGAGAGGGGGAATTCCAGAGCCCAGACATCTGAAGGCACTTCTTCCCAACGTAGTGAGTGGATGATAAACATGTTCCACAGTGGAATTGGAGAAGCGCAGAGATCTCTGGCTGCAGAGCCGAAGGAGGTTGCAGGAAAAAGGGACAGGTGAAGCCTTAGAGGGATCCGAAAACAAGCTTAAGAAATTCAAAATGGAAGTGTATTTCAATAGGGAAGTAGGAGAGGTGGCTGCGGAGGGTCTTGGTACATAGAAACATAGAAAATAGGTGCAGGAGCAGGCCATTCGGCCCTTCGAGCCTGCACCGCCATTCAATATGATCATGGCTGATCATCCAACTCGGTATCCTGTACCTGCTTTCTCTCCAGACCCCCTGATCCCTTTAGCCACAAGGGCCACATCTAACTCCCTCTTAAATATAGCCAATGAACTGGCCTCAACTACTTTCTGTGGCAGAGAATTCCAGAGATTCACCACTCTGTGTAAAAAATGTTTTTCTCATCTCAGTCCTAAAAGATTTCCCCTTTATCCTTAAACCGTGACCCCTTGTTCTGAATCATTATTGGTATTTATTATTGTCACGTGTACCGAGATACAGTGAAAAACTTTGTTTTAGGTGCCGTACAGATAAATCTTACTGTACATGAGTGAAATGTGCGGTGCAAAAATGAAAGGAGAGTGCAGAATATAGTGTTACAGTTATTGGAAAGTGCAGATAAAAATAAATGCGAGGGCCGTCATCGAGGGAGATTAGATGATCAGGAATACATCCTTAGCATGCGAGAGGACTGTTCAAGAACCTGATAACAGCTGGGAAACAGCTGTTCTTGAACCCTGTGGTTCATGCTTTTCAAGCTTTTGTACCTTCTGCCCAATGGGAGAGGAGAGACGAGAGAATAACGGGCTTGTATGTCAGTTGCTTGCCCAAGGCAACATGAGATGTAGATGGAGTTTGGGGGCGGCTCATTCACGAGATAGACTGGGCTGTGTCCACAACTGCAATTTCTTGCGGTCTTGGGCAGTGCAAGACGTCAACACCAACATGTTGGAGGCAGAGTTGTGCAGTGGTAGAGTTGCTGCCTTACAGCACCAGAGACCCGGCTTCAATCCTGATTACCGGTGCTATCTGTACAGAGTTTTTCGTTCTCCCTGTGACCACGTGAGTTTCCTCCGGGTGCACCGGTTTCCTCCCACATTCCAAAGACGTGCACATTTGTAGGTTAAATGGCTTCTGTAAATTGTCCCTAGTGTGTAGGATAGAGCAAGTATAGAGGTGATCGCTGGTTGGCTCGGACTCGATGGGCCAAAGGGCCTGTTTCCACACTGTATCTTTAAAAAAACGATTGAAAACCAGAACTTCAGTTGATCTCGCATAAATGGACGATGCAACTTAAGAAAATGAACAGCAGTGAATTGGAATGGTTCTGTCCAGAGACTTGAAGGAGGCTTTCAGTACCACGTGGGCACAAGCACGGGTGATGCAGGTAATGATACCATGGTGGTCTGAGTTGGTGGTCTTGATGATGGTCTGGATATGTGGTTCGAAATTTATCTCTGGGTTAGATGGAACAGCAAGGATCAGTCTGGTTTCGGAGCAACAGAGCTGGGGATGAACTATGACCACGGGTTCAAGAAGGGACTGCAGATGCTGGTAAATGGAAGGTAGACAAAAGTACTGGAGAAACTCAGCGGGTGAGGCAGCATCTACGGAGCGAAGGAAATAGGCAACGTTTCGGTCCGAAACGTTGCCTATTTCCTTCGCTCCATAGATGCTGCCTCACCCGCTGAGTTTCTCCAGCACTTTTGTCTAACTATGACCACGGTCTCCACAATAATTATTGTGCGTCCAGTCATAGTTGTCAGAAGGGCAGTGTGATAGCTTAGTGAGTGCAGATGGGTGGGTGTGGTCCCAGTGAGGCAGTGGTGGGTACCTTTATCGAACCCAATGTGTGTGAATGGTATGGTTCTTAGTTTGTCCAGAAATTATGGTGGAGGGCAGGGATAGAGAAGTATAAAGTCTAATTCTCAGCCACAATATATTGAATATATAATAATGAATCGGGTGACATGGTGTGAGGGGAACTGAGAGGAGACTTACATGTATGTGTTGAAGAATCAGTTCGGAGAATGTCAGCCCAGGTACGTGGGATATGCAGAGAAGGCCAGTCGATGCTTTACATATATATTTGTGTTCACTATATTATGTTATCAGCAACATGTAGACACAAGAAACTGCAGATGCTGGAATTTTAGCAAAGTGCTGGAGGGACTCAGCAGGTCAGGCAGCATCTGTGGAGAGAATGGTCAGATGCCATTTCGGGTCAGGTCCCTCCATCAGAGTGATTGGAGATACGCTGGTAGTACTTCATGGAAGCTGGTCTCGTAAGCCGACGCTGAGAAGGCTATGACATCAGTCAGCCCTATAGTTAGTGTTGGGGGTTGTGTGTGGAAGAGAGAGAGAGAGAAAATATAGGTTTACTTTAACAAATAACTGCACAGCACACCATTTAAAGTTGTATGGTTATATCAGAGTGTATTGCTAAGGTTATTTGTGACCACAAATCAGAGCAGAACTCAAAACCGTGCTGCTTAAGTTCTCTAGGACATTTGTGGAGAATCCTTTCGGCAAGCTCCTTTAGAAAACACTTTCAATCTAAACCTCTTTACTGCAGCTTTGTGACAAAATTTGCCGCAGAGCAACATCACAGTGCGGCAGCAGTCGAGCTACTGCCTCACAGCGCCAGAGACCCGGGTTCGATCTTGACTACAGGTGCTGCCTGTGCGGAGTGTGTACATTCTCTTGTGACCGCGTGGGTTTTCTCCGGGTGCTTCAGTTTCTCCGGGTGCATTCCAAAGGCGTGCAGGCTTGTAGGTTAATTGGCTTCTGTAAATTGCCCCTTGTGTGTTGAATGCTAAAGTGGGATAACATAGAACTAGTTAATGGGTGACCGATGGTCGGCATGGACTTGGTGGGCCGAAGGGCCTGTTTCTATGATATGGCTAAAGTAAATGAAATCAGGAGATGTTTAAATAGAGATTTTAAGAAGCAGGAGAGAGTGGCTGAAGGGTTTATGGAAGGAATTCCAGAGTTCGAGGTCTCGCTGCTGAAGCTCAGGTCATGGTTGGTGGAGGGTCTCACAATGTATGAAAGACCTGAAGCAGGCCAGTGGAAGTGAGTGTGAATCTGGGAGGGGGGGCGGGGGGAAGAAAGGGTTGAGGCTGCTTGGATCGGAAGGAAGGATGGTATTTACAACTAAAACGGAGAGCATTGCAAGCAAAGAAACAATGCAGAGCAGTCAGCACAGAAAACATCACACGCTTTAAATAAAAAGAATCGAGAATATGCAGTTCGGGAAGTCTGATATACTACTAGAAAATGGTGTAAACACTCAGCAGGTCTGGCAGCATCTGCGAGAAGAGAAACGAGTAAGCATTTTAGGTTTAAGTCCATTTATAAAACTCTAACTTATAAAAGTTTAATTTGCTGAGAGTGTGGGCAAGAAGTGGATAGGACAAAGGAAATGTCTGGTAGAATGACTCGCAGATTCCCCAGGCAATTAGGTATTGTTTAAGCCATTGATAGATCAACTCGATGCTGCATTAACCGGTTATCACCATGGCAGACTTGACTTCTTCCTATCAGAGAAATTTCCTTTGCCCCAACCACCCCTCCCCAACTTAAAACTAATGTGTGTAGAAAGGAACAGCAGATGCTGGTATATACAGATATTTGTAATAGAAAAACTCACATGTGGTTAAAGTGCACATTGTCAGATTTTATTAAAGGGCATTTTTATACATTTTGGTTTCACCATGTAGAAATTGCAACTATTTATACATAGTTCCCCCCCCCCCTCCCCCCATTTCAGGGCACCATCATGTTTGGGACACATGGCTTCACAGGTGTTTGTAATTGCTCAGGTGTGTTTAATTGCCTCCGTAATGCCATAAGTGAGCTCTCAGCACCTAGTCTTTCCATCACCTTTGGAAACTTTTATTGCTGTTTATCAATATGAGGACCAAAGTTGTGCTAATGAAAGTTTAAAAAGCCATTATAAGACTGAGAAACAAGAATAAGACTGCTAGATACATCAGCCAAACTTTAGGCTTACCAAAATCAACTTTTTGGGACATCATTAAGAAGAAAGAGAGCACTGATGAGCTTACTAATCGCAAAGGGATTGGCAGGCCAAGGAAGACCTCCACAGCTGATGACAGAAGAATTCTCTCTATACTAAAGAAAAATCCCCAAACACCCGTCCGACAGATCAGAAAAACTCTTCAAGAGTCTGGTGTGGATTTGTCAATGACCACTGTTTGCAAAAGACTTCATAAACAGAAATATAGAGGCTACATTGTAAGATGCAAACCACTGGTTAGCCGCAAAAATAGATGGCCAGGTTACGGTTTGACAAGAAGTACTTAAAAGAGCAACCACAGTTCTGAAAAAAAGGTCTTGTGGACAGATGAG
Organism: Malacoraja senta; assembly: GCA_038087875.1. Classification (NCBI taxonomy): domain Eukaryota; kingdom Metazoa; phylum Chordata; class Chondrichthyes; order Rajiformes; family Rajidae; genus Malacoraja; species Malacoraja senta. Next base: position 9,286,427 of record CM075979.1, on the reverse strand, counting down.
ACGAAGATTAACTTATATCAGAGTGATGGCAAGAGCAAAGTATGGAGGAGAGAAGGAACTGCCCAAGATCCAAAGCATACCACCTCATCTGTGAAACATGGTGGTGGCGGTGTTATGGCCTGGGCATGTATGGCTGCTGAAGGTACTGGCTCATTTATCTTCATTGATGGTATTAGCATAATGAACTCTGAAGTGTATAGACATATCCTTTCTGCTCAAGTTCAAACAAAAGAATGAATGAATAAGCTTATTGGCCAAGTATTCATATACAAGGAATTTGCCTTGATGCTCCGCCCGCAAGTGACAACATGACATACAGTGACAGTTAGGAATGATACATAAAGCATTAATAATAAAACATTATTGATTAAACATGCGGATTAAATAAAATACCAGAGCAAAAGGAGGCTACATATTTTTGGTTATTGAGTAGAGCTACTACTCGTGGAAAAAAGCTGTTTTTATGTCTGGCTGTGGCAGCTTTGACAGTCCGGAGTCTCCTTCCAGAGGGAAGTGATTGAAAGAGTTTGTGGGCAGGGTGAGAGAGGTCAGAGATGATCTTACCCACTCGCTTCCTGGCCCTTGCAGTGTACAGTTCATCAATGGAGGGAAGGTTGCAGCCAATAATCTTCTCAGCTGATCGGACGATTCGCTGCAGCCTGTGGATGTCGTGCTTGGTGGCTGAGCCAAACCAGACCATGATGGAGAAGGTGAGGACAGACTCTATGATGGCCATATAGAATTGGACTATCATTGCCTGTGGCAGATTGTGCTTCCTCAGCTGCCGCAGGAAGTAGATCTTCTGTTGTGCCTTTTTGACTGTGGAGTCGATGGTAGCCCCCCACTTAAGGTCCTTGGAGATGATGGTTCCCAGGAACTTCAAAGACTCCAAATGCCTCAAAACATTGACCGACGGTTCATTCTACAGCAAGACAATGATCCCAAACATACTGCTAAAGCAACAAAGGAGTTTTTCAAAGCTAAATAATAGTAAGATTAAACGAGAACTTACCAGTTTGAAGTTTGATCTTTATTTTATGAGGAGTTACGTCGAGGGATTACGTGAAGACCCCGCCAGCACGCATGCGCGACATTCTTCAAAGCAACGGTGTGGAATCACAGTAATAGTAATGAAATAAACATAGTAAGATAAGAACTAGGATACCAGTTGATCTTTACAAGAGGGTGGGCGTGGAGGGCACGTAATCCCTCGACGTAACTCATAAAATAAAGACCAAACTTCAAACTGGTAAGTTCTCGTTTAATCTTACTATTTTACTTCGGAGTCACGTGAGTGACTACGTGAAGATTTTAAAGATCTGTGATTTCATGCCGTGGAAACGAGTCCATGCTTCACACACTGCATCAGTTGACTACTGATGAGTGATCATTAATAATGCATTCAGACATGATTTAGATATAGACATGTTGATGCTTTTAATAAACAACCAATGATAATAGTAACCTCACTCAACCGAGAGGGAACTATGAAACAGAACTAGCATAGAGTTGGCAACTACCCCCAATCTGGTAATGGGTTGTTATAAATGATTGGAAAGATTGTTAGTTTGACCACCCTGCAGTCCCTAGGATGTGGTCCCCCTAACGTCCATACCCTGCTGCTGTGGTAGTTGCAGCCCTGGTGGAGTGAGACTTGAATATTAGTGTTCACTCCTGTATAAGCCAGCCCCTTTAAAACCACCTGGAGATGGTCTGTAGTGATCCCTTCTTACAAGGCTAATGTAACTAACAATATTGCTAGTTCAGAGTCTTTAATGCTCTAGAGATCTACATTCTGGTGTAGATGTGTGACTACACACAACCAAAGGTCCATGAGATATATGAACAATCTAGTTAGACCTGATGCCCCTGGTCCATTCTGCTTGACTAAGTCATAAACATAATGTCATTTAGCCCGCAGATATTATCATAGTGTCCAGTTACTGCTAATGCCACGTCTGGACCCGTTGTGCTGAACTCAGTGCCATGGACATAACCACTTGTAGGCGAGTTTTACCAAGGACAGGGATGTAGCTGGAGCCCACCGATGAACAACGTGGCACAATGTTAACATCCTATATCTCTGCGTAACCAGGCCTGGGAGGTTTAGAGTTGAAGATACCCTTCATTACCTGAATCCCAGAGGGTGAGACCCAACAGAAGTGGATTCTGTTCCCCGCAGCCAGCATGATGAGAAGGCACAGTAAATAGCACTTTAACTTGATAATTGTCAATCCCATACAAAACTGACCTTCAAGCCATCAGTCATCCGTGCCAAGCTGAATGTAATATAACATAAAACAAATACCTCCCATCTCCTTATGAGGAGATACTACTGTTTGGTGCTATCCCTGCTTCTGCAGTGAGCACGTCCAAGGTATGGTTTGACAACCTGAGCCGCAGGAATGGCCTTCGCAGAGTCTGTAATCAAAGCATAGGTTATATCCTGCAAAAGGATGGTTCCCCGAGTCACGGTAAAACCAGCAAATTTTATGTCCAGAATTAACCATATACGGTTCTGTCATCATTCCCCACATCAGCGGGAACCATGGCTGTAGAAGCCAGGCAGGCACTATGAAAATACCTGAAGTGGGAGCTTGCTGAATTTGCAAGTCCCGTCTGATGAGGCAAAATGGAGGAAGACATTCCTCCCCAGTGTAGCGAGAATACATCCATCGCCATTGATATGCCACATATATTGCAACTGGTGATTGAGCCTTGGATGCAGACATTTCGATCTTCAGCGTTTCATCGAGCCACAATGTCATTAAACACTTAGCGATCCAACATCAATTCCGTATTGACAATTGATGATATACCAGTGCTAGATGAGGTTAGGTAATTTATCACCGGATACTTTGACTGATTATACCCATGTGATCAACATACACCTCCACCAAAGTGAATCAACTTGGACTTAAGCATGCACCCCTTAATCCACAGAATGCACCTGTTGTCTGTAAGTAGTTGATACCATATAACTGAACATTTGGTAACTCATGGAAATCCCATCCGTCTCCGTAATTTAGAGCTGATATTAGTAATTTTCCATCTTTGAGCAATAGCATCCGTTTGTAATTAACTGAAGATAATTGATGAAAAGTTAATGGAGCAATGCTGAATACTATTTGTCCACCATGGTGACTTTGATAGTTTCAGCCGGGAATAGGAAAGGTCTGGTAACAATGGTACTTGAGAATTGATTCCAATCTCTTGCCTCAGGGCGGAGTCCCAGACATTTCAGTTGGTATCAACGTAAATTTAACTGGATGGATGAGAACTCAATTCCAGCTAAATTTTGAAATACCTCTGGTGCCTTGTGAATGGAAACTGATCCCATGGTAGTTAACAGTCACGAAGTTCCCTATTCAGAAATGTCTATACTGCACAAGCGAGTTGTACCTGTTAACAATGAACAGGCCTTATTGCCCCAATTGCGATTCTGCCTAAAAAGGCAACGCCAACCATGTTTTCGAGAACTCTGGTGCTTGAATGCTGTGCAGTATAAACTAATCTGATCTGTAAACCCCAAGTGTAAATATTACCAACTAGTATCCGTAATCGGAAGCTTCCCCTTCATACCCCAAATGGGAGGACTTATGCAACCTGCCAAGGAGCTGCCTCAACCAGCTTCATCCTTCAATCAGCTTCATCCTTCATACATCCGAATGGTAGGACTTATGCAACCTGAGTCAGGAGCTGCCTTAGGTAAGCACCATCTGCATCCATCTGTTTTATCAAGTGGGAGGAATTGCAACCCTGAAACAGGTGTCGCTTCAGGCATATGTGCACTTCAGTAGCACCCTCTACCACTCCGGCTCATTTGAGTGGGAGGAAATTTGCAACCCTGAACCAGGAGCTGCTGCCTGACATGCCTTCCACACTCTTGCGGGGTTGGCACATCTTCCACGAAGGCCGTTCTGGGCCGCGGTCTAAAAAAGACCTCTGTTCTGATCGACGGCCTTCGGCTTTCACCAGTTTCGGTATCTGCTGGTGGGTGCATAGTAGACTTGTGGCATCTTCAGCCAACCCCATGTCTTCAGAGTCAGCCCAGAAGTGACTCCTAATGCTCCCCTCTGTCGAGGGAGATGCATTATGCAGCCCTCAACGAGGTGCTGCCATGGCCGTCCTAGGAGGCCCATGGTGACAAGGCTCCATATCCTGGAGCATGTCACATTGGAGCATCTGCTCCATCAACCGCCCATGCGGGATATGCGATCTCGGTCGCTGCCTGCCGGCGGTGATTCTTCACGGCCCGACTCGTCCGAGTCTATGGCCTGTCCGTCCTCTGCTTGGTCTTTCCGCCAGTCTGTAGTGTTGATTCAGACTGTACAGGTGCCGGCACGGAGACTGCTGACCGCATAGATTGCGATCCAGGTGCAGTCGGCCACTGCTGACTGCCCGTACTTCCGCGGTCCAGCCAGTCTGGATGCAGCCCGTTTGGACTTCGTTACCGACTTTGCGTGCTGGCGGGGTCTTCACGTAGTCACTCACGTGACTCCGAAGTAAAATGATCAATTCTTGTGGTCAAGTCAATCACCCGATCTGAACCCAATTGAGCATGCTTTTTCTGAAGGGGACTAGCTCCCTAAACAAGCATAAGCTAAAGATGGCTGCAATACAGGCCTGGCAGAGCATCACCAGAGAAGACACCTAGCAACTGGTGATGTCCATGAATCACAGACTTCAAGCAGTTATTGCATGCAAAGGATATGCAACAAAATACTAAACATGACTACTTTCATTTACATGACATTGTTGTGTCCCAAACATTATGGTGCCCTGAAATGGGGGACTATGTATAAACACTGCTGTAATTTCTACATGACGAAACCAAAATGTATAAAAATGGTCTTTATTAAAATCTGACAATGTGCACTTTAACCACATGTGATTTTTTTTTTTTCTATTACAAATCTCAAATTGTGGAGTACAGAGGCAAATAAATAAATGATGGGTCTTTGTTCCAAACATTGTGGAGGGCACTGTACCAAAGATAGACACAAAGTACTGGAGTAACTCAGTGGGTCAGGCAGCATCCCTGGTGAAAAAGGATGGGTGACGTTTCGTGCCAGGACCCTGTCTGAAAAAGGCTCCTGACCCGAAACATCACCCATCCTCTTTGTCCAGGGATGTGGCCTGGCCCGCTGATTTACTCCAGCACTTTGTGCCTATTTTAAAACTAACTTGTCTTTTTCCTGGCACTCATGAAGGGTCTTCAACCTGAAACATCTTGCTCTGAAACCTCTTGCTTTCTCTTCTGCAAATGCTTTCTTGCATGTTGTTACAGCTCCAAAGCGCCTTGCACATCAGCCTCTGGGTCTTCCAATGTACTGTAATGTGGGATGGCTGAGTGGGTCTTGAGGTTAGGATGTGGGAGGCAAAGTTCTGGCAGAGAACTAATCTGTAAAGCAAATCAAGTGGAGGAAGCCAATGGAAATTTTCTTGAAAGTGCCAGCTGAATTTGAAATGGTGCCATCTTCCAAAGCTCTTCAATCCACATTTTACTAGGCTTGTTAGAATCCTCAACCACAACCTTCTGTGGGCAGGGATGCTGCACGAATACTTTGTGAGGCAGACTCTGCAACATCACTTAGAAAAAAAATTGGATAAGTATTTGAAAAGGTGGAATATTAATAGGGAAGGAGGGGAATAGGCAGGGGTATGGGGGCCGAGGTAGAGGTTTTCCATTAAAAAGCACTCGTCAGTAGGGGGGAGGTGAGTGAGATAGCTACTCGTCAAGTAACTTGTCCGGAGACACAAGAAGACACAGATGCTTGAAACTGGAGTAAGAAACAAACTGCCGGAAGAACTCGTTAGGTCGGGCAGCATCTGTGGGAGCAGAGAAAAGGTCAATGCCCTGGAACAGCCCTGAAATATTGACCTTTTCTTGCCTCCACAGATGCTGCTTAACCCGCTGAATTCCTCCAGCAGTTTGTATTTCACTCCATGAACCTCACTGACTTTATTCAGTGTTACACACAAGCCAAGTTTTAATTTATCTTGAATCATGCGATACAATCCCAACGTTTTAAAGACATGCAAACATTTGCCAAATAGAACAAAGGTGAGTTCCTCAACCACGATAAGTTGCTTAAACAAATGTAACCAAGCTGAACTTTTCACATTGTATTTAAATAAAACACTTTGATGTAAAAAACATTTTGTCAACCAAACTCCATTTTGGCCATAATAATGAAGTTGGGTTTTTGTTGTATTAATTGAACAAATAAGTACAAATGTGCTTCCTTGGACTAATTGGGAGTCGCTATTTAACCACTTATGGTTACACTCCAGGTGCCTGAAACTCCTCACTTGAACTCCAATCTTTTCAATTAATAAAAGTTGTCACTAAAACCATTGATGATGTTTCTTTAAATAGAAGGGGGAAATACAATGGAAGGTGTCTTTTGGGATTGAGTTAAGATGTTTCAAGTGTAAAATGATGAGGCATAGATAGGGTAGACAGGCGGAACCTTTAATGCGAGAGGGTGCAAATTTAAAGGAGTGCGGGCAAGTTTTTACACAGTTTGGTGGGTGCCTGGAACGTGCTGACGCGGTGATTCATTCAACTTGGCACCCTGTTCAGCATGGACATTGTGGGCTGAAGGGCCTGTTTTATGTACTGTGATATATTTGGGCTAGAGGGAGTGTAACAAAGATTCACCACGTTAATCCCTGGAATGGCAGGTTTGCCACAGAAGTTAAAACTGAGCCCAGATTAGATGAATGAGAGTTGATTTCATTGAAAACATTAATGGGCTTGACAGATGGGCGTGGAGATGCTGTTTCTCAAACTAGGATGTCTAAAATCAGGGGGGCCATCTCAAAATATAAGGCTTGGTCATTTGGGATTGAATGAAGAAATTGATAATTCTTCACCTAGTGGTGCCATGAAGGCTGTCACTGAACTTTGTTAAAACAGAGATCAATGGATATTAATAAACATGGAGGTGGTGCTGTGGTTTTATTGAATGGTGGGTGGTGCAAGCACGAAGGGCTCATTATCTACCCCTGCTTCTGTATTCCATGTCCCTAATGGAATAGGGACATCCCTTGCAGCAGCTAGAAGCTTCTTGATTCTAGAATTTTGCTAGATTTCTAGATTGTTTGCTAGAATTCTAGCAAATTCTAGAATTCAAGACAGTGTTGAATGCTGCTAGAATCCAAGCAGGTGGATTGGATGCTAGGATCCAAGACAGTAGATCGTATCTATCCAACTTATCAATTTCACATCTTCAGCTGGATATGATCCCAAGGTTTCTTTGAAGGGAGTTTTTTTACCAATCTATACAGCGGTTTTATTACCTGTTGCTTTTCAAGCCAAAATCAGGAAACTCTGCCATACTCTGATCCCTGCTCACAGTGCATGAAGAAGTGTAAGAAATGAAAATCACTGAAGCTTTATTGTTTGTTAGAAACTTAGTGTTTTATTGCTGTATGGAAGAGAAATACAAATGAACAATGTGTTAGTACTCAACAATATTGTCTAGCTTTTGCCATAAGCATCTGTGGCAATAGGTAATTAAGAAATTACTTGGTTTGAAGCAAACATTATTCAGTTCTAAATCAGAATGAAACAAATTTGAAACTTTGTCGCTGGAAAATATAAGGGCAGTATCACAAAATCAAGCAAATGAAGGTTGTTGCCATTTCATTTCTGATCCGCAAGTCAAGATTTCAGCTTAAACGGGAAGGGACACTTAGATTTGCTACAATGAGATAGACAATAGGTGCAGGAGTAGGCCATTCGGCCCTTCAAGCCAGCACCGCCAATAGTACAGGACGTAGGGAGTTCTGCTAAGTCTTTAAACAGGTAAACTCCGATAATCCGGCATGGTCAGGAGTTAAGTAGTGCCAAGCTGCCAGATTTTCTGAACTATTGTATGTTATTCCCTATTAATATCCCAGCACAATTCAAAAACACTTTAGATGTTACACAGTATAACAGTAAATAGTCCAGTCAGCTGGTATATTTAAAGAGTGTGTGTGAACTGAGACTTGAGGAGTACAGGAAACATCACTTGTGAGCCAGTGGGATTTCTGAAGATTTGGATAATGGATTATCAGACCTATGCTGGATATCAGTTCCAGCAATCGGTTCTGGACAATTCACATCGGGAAAGATTCCAAAAGGATAGAAGTGACTTCGTGGGATAGTTCTAGGGTCGAGGGAATACAGCTGCAGTTTGGGGTTGTTCGCCTTACAGCATCTGCTGGGTTCGATGGTTTAAAATCATGGTGGGTTTAGATTATGGGCAAATGTTTCCAAATTGGCTGAAGGGTCAAACATCCGAAGGCACAGAGTTAAAATGATTGAATCTAGATCTTGTAGAAGTGTATAAAGTCACGAGGGGAATAGACAGGATGAATGCAGTAAGGTGAATCTAGAGCTAGAGGGCATAGGTTTCAGGTGAGAGGGGAAAGATTTAAGAGGAGTAGCCTTTCCACACAGAATTGTTTCTTGAATAGAACAAACTGCCAGAGGAAGTAATTTAGGCAAAGATAGACCCAGAAAACCAGTAACTGAGCGGGACAGGCAACATCTCTGGAGAGAAGGAATGGGACGTTTCGGGTCGAGACCCATTCCTTCTCTCCAGATATGCTGCCCATCCCACTCAGTTACTCCAGCTTTTTGTGTCTATCTTTGGTTTAAACCAGCATCTGCCGTTCCTTCCTACACAAGTAATTGAAGCAGGTACAATAACAATATTTAAAAGACACTTGGGCTGGTACATGGTAAGAAAAGGGTTAGGGTGATATGGACTAAACGCCAGTAAATGGGATTATCTTAGGTGAGACATATTGGTTGGCATGGATATTGACATGCTGTATCGCTAAACTAAATTAAACTAAACTAATTAGAAAACTACACTTGCATAGCTCTCTGTCAAGAAGCTACTTTTTCAATGAGGCATCATCGCCTGTTTTACTTTTCCAGGTAAATTTAGTGAGGCCACGGTGGCACAGGGGTAGAGTTGCTGCCTTACAGCGCCAGAGACCCGGGTTCGATCCTGACTACGGGTACTGTCTGTATGGAGTTTGTACGTTCTCCCCGTGACCTGCGTGGGTTTTCTTCAGGATCTCCGTTTTCCTCCCACACTCCAAAGCTCCAAAGATGTAGAGGTCTGTAGGTTAATTCGCTTTGGTAAAATTGTAAATTGTCCCTGGCGTGTGTAGGGGATTGCTAGTCAGTGCAGATTCGGTGGGCTGCTGTATCTCTAACCTAAACTTGATCAGGGATTTCAGTCTGACATGCATAGATTGTAAAATTCTGTATGCTCTGGTGAAACAAGAGGGGAAAAGTTGGCACCATTTTTCTCTGGGCAATGTTCTACTTTTACTATTTGCCTGGCAATCACAAAATGTACCTTTCAAGAGAAGGCGATGGCACTCTTTGCAACTGGTTTAGGTGCTAGAACATTCAGCAGGAGGCTCTCGGCTTAATCTGGATCATTTCAAAGGTCTCCCTCAAGTGGTCGGGCAGTACCTTGGGCTTCTCAGTGACCGGGTCGACGAAGACTTGGGTGGTGATTCCCGTGGTGCAGGCTATGTTCTCGAACCGCTCTAGCAGTGGGCTGCTGCCGTGGCAACCCTCCGCGAGGAGGTCGTAATCCAAGGGCTGGGTGGCCCGGCCCCGCCGGGGCTTGAAGAGAGCCAATCGGTAGCACACGCTGGAGCGGCCGACCCGCTCCACCCCCAGGGCCGCCAGTGGGTTTTGTGGAAACGTCAGGGCTGTGTGGAAGGTGCACTGGCAGTTCACGATAAACCCCACCACCGACGAGGTCTGGCGGTTGGCATTTAGCCCACAATACCTAAAGCACCAAGGAGAAAATGTTATCACCCAGTGGAATTGCAGCGAATTGTGGGCGCACCGCAGCCCAGACCGTCACACAAATCAAACTCCCTCCCATTGACTCCATTTACCTCGGCAAGGCAACCAGCATAATCAAGGACGGGTCACACCTGGCCACTCCCTCTTCCATCAGGCAAAAGCTCTAGATTCAGGGACAGATTGTAATCATGTATTGTCTTTCCGCTGACTGGCTGACTGGAAAGCACGCAACAAAAGCTTTTCACGGTACCTCGGCACACGTGACAATAAACTTGGTCTCACCGATCTACATCGGTGAGACCAAGCGGAGGCTTGGCGATCGTTTCGCCGAACACCTCCGGTCGGTCCGCAATAACCAACCTGAACTCCCGGTGGCTCAGCACTTCAACTCCCCCTCCCATTCCGTATCTGACCTCTCTGTCCTGGGTCTCCTCCATGGCCACAGCGAGCAACACCGTAAATTGGAGGAAATGCACCTCATATTCCGCTTGGGCAGTCTACATCCTGGGGGTTTGAACATTGAATTCTCCCAATTCTGCTAGCCCTTGCTGTCCCCTCCCCTTCATCAGCCATCTGGTTGTCTCCTCCCCTCCTCCAGCCCTCGGGCTCCTCCTCCGCCTTTTTCCTTTTTTCCTTTCTTCTCCCCACCCCCTATCAGTCTGAAGAAGGGTTTCGGCCCGAAACGTTACCTATTTCCTTCGCTCCATAGATGCTGCTGCACCCGCTGAGTTTCTCCAGCATTTTTGTGTACCTGACAATAAACTAAATTGACTAACTAAACTAACTATCTAACTAACTAAAGGTCTGAAGAAGGGTCTCTACCCAAAACGTCACCAATTCTTTCTCTCCAGAGATGCTGCCTGTCCCGCTGAGTTATGGTTGCCGGAGGTTGCAGGTAAGACCTTTTTTTCACCCAGTTTTATTCCACCAGGGAGGTCTTACCTTCCAGTGCCTGCAACCTCCGGCAACCACCTGCAACCTCCGGCAACCACCTTCAATTAGCATCGCAACCGGCTTCAACTAAAAAATTACCCATTTTTAAAACGGCAACCTATTTTTAGTCGCGGCCGGTTTTGAATTTTTTGAAATAATCGCCGGAACATAGAAGAAGCGGAAACCACTTTCGACCATTGGGGACACTGACAAAAACCTCCGGGAACCGCACGGAAACCTTGGGTGGGGCGCAAAGTCTCCAGAGGTTTCCGTTCAGGTTTCCTAAGTGGGACAGGGGCATTACTCCAGCAGTTTGTCTCTGCGGTTTAAACCAGCATCTCCAGTTTCTTCCTACACTCTAACTACCTACCATGTCCTGTGGAACCCAGCAAGTCTTCAAACAAAGATAGACATAAAGTGCTGGAGTAACTCAGCGGGTCAGGCAGCAGCTCTGGAGAAAAAGGATGGGTGACGTTTTGGGTCAGGATCCTTCTACAGACTCAATCTGGGTTGGATCAATACATCAACTTGCCTTGGTCCATCATTAGTGGTCGTCACCTCACCTGCTCTGGCCCAAAGCCCCGGGACATCCTCTTAAATTCTCCTGATGAGGAGGGTGATTTTATTGAAACATATGACCCTAATTGGGCATGGCAACGTGGATGTCAAGATGTTTCCACCATTTTGAACAAAAACACCTGGTTACAAAGTTAGATGCTGTAAGATCTTTAAGGATATGACAGGGTAAATATGTTTCCCCTATTGGAAGAATTTGAATCAAGTTACAAGATTGGGGTAAAACACAAAGTTTTGGAGTAACTCAGCAGGTCAGGCAGCATCTGTGGAGGGAAAGGATAGGTGACGTTTTGAGTTGGGACCCCATTCAGACTGATTCTAATCTACATCTACCACACTCGTTATGTTCTTTTAAATCTCAATTCACTCTGTTTACAGTAGTTCCTCCTTTTCACTCACGAATGTGTTCATATCTGGTATGATTTGCCTGGAAAGCAACCAAAACAAAGTTGTTCACTGTATCCCAGTACATGTAACAAGAATAAACCAATACTAATACCAATTGAGTTATACAGCATGGAAACAGCTCTTCAGCCCAAAGGCTGAAGGTTTCTCAGTGATCACGAGCCACTATCCACCATCAGGAACACAATGGAGAGACTTGTCCACACAGACATCCAACAGTTCCTTCAGTAAGAATTTTCTGAGAGTCCTTTCAGTAGATAGAACCCATAGGGAACAGGTAACATTTTGTCTGTGGTTTCAAATGCCTGTGGTCTGAAATGTCTGAGTGTCTCTACAACATAGAACATCGAACAGTACAATGGATGTGAAACAGTTTCCAAGATAATAAGGAGAATTGATGGGGGAATTAAAGAGCTGCTTGTTCTACTTGTGTAGAAAGGACCTGCAGATGCCGGTTTATACTGAAGATAGACACAAAGTGCTGGAGTGAGTCTGAAGAAGGGTTCTGACCCGAAACGTCAACGACCCTTTATCTCCAGAGATGCTGCCTGACCTGTTGAGTTACTCCAGCACTTCATGTCTATCTATCTGCTTGTTCTATTTGTTGGACAACTTGAGACTATGGACCTGTGCTCTGGCCTTTCATGAGTAAAACTGGGAAATTATTCTACATGTAGAGCATGGTGGAAGGTTGACATTTTCTTCCACAAACAGGACCTGATGCTGGGCAACTCTTAATCTTACATCTGAGATTGATTGCGTTTTTCTAACTAAAATCAAGGGATCTGGGTCAAACACTTCCACAGAATTAGGTTTTGGATTTGGGAGGTCATGTTGCAGTTATTGTAGGAATGATGTTGTCAAGCTGGAAGGGGTGTAGAGTAACTTTATGAGGATGTTGCTAGGACTCGTGGGCAAGAGGTGTATATAATTATGAGAAGAATAGACGCACAGAGTTTCTTGCCCAGAAAAGGGAATTGAGAACCAGAAAACAAAAGTTTAATTTGAGGGGGGAACAATTGAATAGGAACCAGAGGGGTAACTTCTTTACACAAAGGTTGGTAGGTTTATGGCAAGTGCTGCCAGAGGAGGTAGTTGAAGGAAGTCCTATTGCAATGTTTAAGAAACATTTAGACAGGCACATGAATAGGATAGGTTTCCAGGTATATGGGCCAAATGCAGGCAGGTTGGACTAGTGGAGAGGGGACATGTGGGTGGGTGTGGACAAGTTGGGCCAAAGGGCCTGTTTCCACGCTGACTCTATAGGTCAGCCATTGGAACAGCCTCAAGGGGTGAAATAGCCACTTCCCATTCCAAGTCTGTTGGCTGCAGTTGGCTGTGCTGACTTCTCCTGTAGCTGGAGCGAGGCAGTACATGCCAGCATTTGTCTCTGCTGTCCCCTAGCAGTCGATGTTCAACATTCCCATTCTGTCTGTGGCCTCCTGCACTGTTCCAGTAACCCAGAGGAACAGCAGCTCACCTCACACATGGACACCTTGCAACCTTCTGGTCTCCACATCAAAATCCAACTATTTCAGATAACTTGCTTCTCCTCTTAGTATTCAGTAGTACTGGGAATGTTGCAAATTCTGGATTCAGGTTTCAGCTGCAGCACTGATCGGTTTTTCACAGCTTCTATATGTTCCTTTGTTTGCTTTCTCTATCATTTTAACCACCCTCATTAATATATTTGAAAAAAGACACAAAGGGTTGGAGTAACTCAGGTCAGGCAGCATCCCTCGAGAACTTGGATAGGTGCGTTTCGGATCGGGACCCTTCTTCATACTCTGAGCCTGATTGACACGGGAGTCACTGGCACTGTGAAGTAGCAGCTCCAGCAGATGCACGATTGTGGGAAATTTCTGCAGAAGCAAAGGAGTAAGGAGCCATGGGCTCTGGAGACACTGAAAGTGCCCTGGGAGGCATGGTGATGTGTCTCGGCTCCCAGTACAGTAATGCTGCTGGGAGTCGATCTACTGGTTACCACTCCTGCCTTTTCAACCAAAGAGTGAATTCAAGTCCCACTGCAGAGATCTCAGCACAGAATCTAAGCCAATACTTCAATGCAGTCTTGAGGTACTTTGAACTGAAGACCATGATACGTACAAAGGATTGCGTGACTGTATCTTGCAGGGAGGTTCTCCTGGTATCTGGCCAATGGATCTCTTTCAATTAAGCCTCTTACTCTCCAGGCAAAAGAAGGTCCATCCCATTTAATCTCTCCTTGCAATTCAAGACCTCAAAGTACCGGAAACGACCTCCTTCGTGTCCTATCCTTTTCTTGACACATGGTGTTCAACTGGTATTTAATGGTACCTCTGTGGGCAGCTGTTTCTGTAATGCAAGAATTATCAATGCTCGTCTCACACATGAATGGTCTCCAGTTCAACCCAAGGGGGGAACACGCATGGATAGGACAGGTTTGGAGGGATATGGACCAAACGTGAGCAAGTTGGGCCGAAGGACCTGCTTCCACACTGTATCTCTCTATGACTCTAAATAATTTACAGGCCATTGCCTTATTTTGCCTATGGGATCTGGCTGTGCATATATTGCTCCCTGCATTCTTTAGAGATACAGCCCAAAGTTAATTGGCTTCAGAACAGAAGATAGAGCAGTTCAACACAGGAACAGGCCACTGGGCCCATGACGTCTGTTCTGATATGAAGCCGTGTTAAACTAATCTCCTCTGCCTGACCATGATCCATCTCCCTCCATTACCCACATATCCATGTATCCATCTAAAAGCCTCTTAAATGCCAGTATCATTATCTACTTCCAAAACCACCCCTGACTATGCCTTCCAAGCACTCACCAGTCTCTATGTAAACATCTTGCCTCCACATACTGTATCCTTTCAATTTTACCCCACGCATCTTATAGCTATGCCCTCTAGTCTTTGACATTTCTACCCCATCTATGGCTCTCATAATTTAATACACACTTCTTTCTGGTCTCCCCTCAACCGCCAGTGCTCCAGAGAAAACAATCCAAGTTTGTCCAACATCTTTCTTCCCACTTTCTTCCCAGCTGTGATCAGCCAACTGAACCATCCTATCAATAATTAGAGAGCGGTCCTGAGCTACCATCTACCTCATTGGAGACCCTTGGACTATCTTTAATCAGACTTCACTGGATGTTATTTAACCAAGCATTCACTAAACGTTATTCCCTTCATCCCATATTTGTGGATGGCTTAATTGTAATCATGTATAGTCTTTCCGCTGACTGGATAGCATGCAACAAAAAAGCTCTTCACTGTACCTCGGTACACTTGACAATAAACTAAACTAAACTAAATTAAATTAAAATCTACTCGAATCCAGGCAGCATTCTGATAAACATATACTACAGCCTCTCCAAAGTCTTCACACCCTTCTTGTAATGGTATGAGCAGAACTGCACACAATACTCCCAATGCAGCCTATATTACTCCCAGGGCAGCACGGTGGCGCAGCGCTACAGTTGCTGCCTTACAGCGCCAGAGACCCGGGTTCGATCCCGAATAAGGGTGCTCTCTGTATGGAGTTTGTACGTTCTCCCTGTGACCACGTGGGGTTTTTCCGAGATCTTCGGGTTCCTCCCACACTCCAAAGACGTACAGGTTTGTAGGTTAATTGGCTTGGTATAAGTGTAAATCGTCCCTAGTGTGTGTAGGGTAATGTTAATGTGCAGGGATCGCTGGTCGGTGCGGACTCGGTGGGCCGAAGGGCCTGTTTCCGCGCTGTATCTCTCAACAAACACTAAATTGTTTTCTGTTGGGAGTGCCTCAGTTACATCGAAGCTGTCAGAGGCTGACTAGAAGGGGTTAAGATTGCCAGCCAGCTCGGAGTCTCATTTACAGAGTAAGTCTGGCAGCCTCAGCACAACAGCGGCTTAATGACACAAACTGAACCTATAATACATTAACCTATAATGCCAGCCAGCTTCCTCCAGCCCATTAAAAGTGACCAGGTTATTGTAAGGACAAGCTACGAATGAGTTCTTCCAAGTGAAATATTACTCAATGCACAATGTAATTACTTTAATGTTATTTTTTAATATCATATCACCAAATTACATTAAGTCCCCAAATTGACACTCGTGTCTCTGAGAAAAAAGACATTATCCTATTGCGTTCTAGTCCCCCGGGAAAGATCAAGTGCCACAATTGGCTTGTGGGACACACAGCAATTAACTCCCTCAGTAGCGAAAGAGTGTCGGATCACACGACGCTCAGACAAGACGTGGGACTGAGACGCCGTGGTATCTGGGCTTTCAGTGCACCCTTGTTTACAATCTGCTTCAGATGTGCGCCGTCTGATTCCTGTGACTGTACTGAACCAGGGATTTCCCCCCAGAACACTCATTGTGCCAAGGGTGTAGTCACTATTGCAGCTCCAGTGGCTCTTAGGTGCTGCCTTGCCTCACTAGTACTAAACATCTGTATAGATGACGTTTCTGTTCGAGACCCTTCATCAGACCTCACGAAGGGTCTCCATTCGAAACGTGACCTATTCCTTTTCTCCAGAGAAGCTGCCCGAGTTACACCAGCATTTTGTGGCTATCTTTGGTGTAAACCAGCATCTGCAGTACCTTCTTCAACTAAACATCTGTATGTTGGTATTGGTGTTGTTATTGGTTTATTATTGTCACGTGTACTGAGATAGTGAAAAGCTTTCGTATGCATGCTATCCGACTAAATCAGATAATACTACACATGAATACAATCCCGCCATGCGCAAGTACAACAGGTAGAGCAAGGCGAAAAATACCAAAGAGAAGAATATAGTATTCAACATTGTTGCATTACATTTCCAGAGGAAAAAGTCCAACATCCACAATGAGGTAGGTTGGAAGATCGGGCTTAAGCCCTAGCTTGTGGGAGAATCATTCAGAAGTCAGATAACAGATGGGAAGAAGCTCTTCCTGAGTCTGGTGGAATGTGCTTTCACACTTTTGTATCTTCTGCCAGACGGAAGAGGGGAGAAGGAATAACTGAGGTGAAGAAAGTCCTTGGGTTTACAACCCATTGGGTTTAGTTTGGCTTGGAGATACAATGTGGAAACAGGCACTTTGGCCCTCCGATTCCACGCCGACCAGCGATCACTGGTACACTAGTTCTATCTTACACACTGGGGAATTTTTTTTATAGAAGCCAATTAACCTACTGATCTGCACGTCTTTGGAATGTGGGAGGATGCCAGAGAACCCGGAGGAAACCTACGTGGTTACAGGGAGAACATACAAACTTGTAAATGGGAGGCTTAGAATTATTTTCAGAAGATGCTGAACTCCATAAAGAGACCATGACTTTGAAGAGTGCCTGGTCAGAAGATGTTCTCAGTCTGAAGGTGGGTCCCGACCCGAAATGTCGTCTGTCTATTCCCTCCACAGATGCTGCCTGAACCACTGCGTTATTCCAGCACTTTGTGTGCTGCTCAGTATTCCCGCATCTGCAATTTTCTTGTGTCTCAGAAGATGGTCCTCATGCTTACATTGGGACAGTGCAGAGATATTCATGTGGGAGAGGGAATGGAACTGAGAAGAGGGAGTGGGAGTAAGAGTGCAGAGAGAATGGGAGAGAAGAGAGAGTGCGAGTAGAAGTGGGAAGGTGAACGGGAGAGAAAGTGGGAATGATACTGCGGAGAGAAATGGGGGAGAGAGAGAAGAAGAGGGAATGGAATGGGAGTAAGAGCAGGGAGAGGGAGAGGAATAGGAGAGGAGAAAAAGGGAGTGGGAGTGAGAATAAGAGCAGTGTGAGAGTGGAGAGGGAGAGGGAAAGGGAATGGGACCAGAAGAGAGGGAATGGGAGAGGGTTTGGGACAGGGAGGAGGGTGGGATAGGGAAAGGGAGAAGGAGGGAGGGCGAGGGAGTGTGTGTGTGAGAGAGAAAGGATGTGGGAAAAAGTGGGAGAGAGAGCGAGGAGAAAAGAGTGGGGGAGGACAAAGGAGAAAGAGTGGGATAGGGAGAGGGAACGGCTGACAGAATGGGAGAGGGAGAGGCAAGAAAATGACAGACTGCTCAGTCAAATACAAGCTATATAATTGTAACAGATGCAATGGACATAGCCCAATAAATGCTCTGAGATCTCTAGGCACCTACAGCATCTCTATACACATCCCAACATATTTGCTGAATGCCATTGTTCCTCCCTTCAGTTGCCAAGACCCTAATTGTGGTATTCCCTCCTCTGCTTCTCTCTCTCCCCCTCACTGAAAATGTTATGATTCCCCAATGGAGAGCCGTGCATTACGGATGCTGCACAGACACAACCTTGATGGTTAAACTTTGAATCAAAGCAGCACCACATTTTAAGATTACTTCCCAATAACCAATTAATCATTAGTAGTATTCGTTAAAATTAACTGATGATGAGAGACATGACTTAATTAAACTCTAGTCTAAAATAAAACGTGCTTTAAAAGAGAATTGATAATCGCTGTGCTTTGATTTTTTTTAAATGGTGGTTAATTCTGTACAGCATTCATCAGCTTGGTGTGACACGTATTTAATAAATGCAATTATAGCTGTAACCAAGCTGAGTGGCTTGTGTTAACATTTTCCTCATTTGATACGCCTTACAAGGTGTTGACAAAGTGGAAACAGGCCTTAAATCCTTTGCTTAAATGAGTGCCAAAATATAAGGTGCATGGCTCCCATTTCTAATTTCATTTGATCGTAAAATAGAATTCTCTGGTCATTAGGGTTGTCTTTGTACTCATTTGTGCTTTTCTAATATGGGACTGCAGCTGTAATAGATTGAAAGTAAATTGCCTTTGGTACTGTGCAGTCAGTTAATGAAACATTTTTCTTCCAATACACAATGCGAATTCCAGCCCTTTGGAGCCCCAGCTCTGGAATTCCAACCCCCTCTCTCCCCCTACCCTAAGCTTCTTTGCATGTCCCCACTCCTGATTGAAAGTGCACCCCAGAACGTGTAACTCTGAGTATCTGTGCTCCTCCCTCTAAGATAAGCAAGTTTCATTAATGACGATGTAATACATAGAAACCTTCTCCACCCTCTCCAAAGCATCCTATTGCTATTGAGGGAGTACAGCGTAGGTTTACAAGGTTAATTCCCGGGATGGCGGGACTGTCATATGCTGAGAGAATGGAGTGGCTGGGCTTGTAGACTCTGGAATTTAAAAGAATGAGAGGGGATCTTATTGAAACATATAAGATTATTAAGGGTTTGGACACGCTAGAGGCAGGAAACATGTTCCCGATGTTGGGGGAGTCCAGAACCAGGAGCCACAGTTTAAGAATAAGGGGTAAGCCATTTAGAATGGAGGTGAGGAAACACTTTTTCCACACAGAGTTGTGAGTCTGTGGAATTCTCTGCCTCAGAGGGCGGTGGGGGCCGGTTCTCTGGATACTTTCAAGAGAAAGCTAGATAGGGCTCTGAAAGATAGCGGAGTCAGGGGATATGGGGAGAAGGCAGGAACGGGGTTCTGATTGGGGATGATCAGCCATGATCACATTGAATGGCGGTGCTGGCTCAAAGGGCTGAATGGCCTACTCCTGCACCTATTGTCTATTGTGTATTATCCACGTACTTCCTGTATTCCTATAACTGGGTGCCCAAAACTGTGCACAGTACTCCAAATGTGTCTTACCCAAAGTTATACATGACCTCCTGACTCTTATACTCAATGTCTCGGCCGATGAAGGCAAGCATCCTGTGTTGCCACTTTCAGGGAGCTGTGGGCTTGGACCCCAAGTTCATCAATGCTGTCAAAGGGCATTAGAGGCAGCAACAACCAGGTGATCTGTTTTAATGATACTTAGTGATCAATAACTGTTCATCAGGATTCCAACTCAACTGCAGAATAAAGTTGTTGCATGTTTCGAAACACCTAAAGGGCCTGTCCCACTGGACGACGTAATTCAAGAGTTCCCCTAGAGTTTTCCCCTGATTCGAACTCGGAGAATGTCCGTAGCGGGTCCGTAGGAGTTCGTGGATGTCTCGTAGCGGTTCGTACAAGTAACGGTAGGTACTCATGAAATCCAACTCGTGACGCTTTTTCAACACTGTGAAAATGTCCACGAGTAAAAAAATACTCGTGATGAAAAAAATTGTTACTTTTTACTCGTACGAGCCACTACGAGACCTCCACGAACTCCCGCACGCACGCACGCACGCGGGGGCCTGGAAAAGCAGGGGAGCGCTGTCTGAAATTCACACCCACGATGAAGAGGAAGGTAAAACACCTGCACAGTAACGGTAAGTCCTTTAGAGAGCGCGGAGGTGGGAGGGGGGGTTGGGAGAAGAGGGTTAGAAGGAGTGGAGACACTTTTAAGAAGTATAATTAAGTTTAGCGGGCATTTTACTACCGGTAGGTCTTCCTTGGTCCTGAAAACTCCAATGAGCCAATCAAAATGCCCGGTCAGCGAAGGAGATTGCCTACGGCTGCCCTCGACTGCCTGTCAGTAAATAGCGACCTCAGTCCACTGCACTACGAGTTAAAAAGACCCAGGCTGACCAAATTTTACTCGCGGAAAAATTTTCAACATTCTGAGGCCACGAGTATTCGGGAACTTCCCTCGAGCATGAAGGAGAGTTCCAGCGACCTCATAGAACCTCCTAGGACCACGTGTCGAACATGCTACATGTTTGAAGGTCGAAGACACTCTTCTAAACTCGCAGATTAGGTCGCCCAAGTGGGACAGCCCCTTCAGGGTTCCTTGAGGCTGTGCTAGTCGCTATAAGAATGCAGACTCCTTTGATTTCCTCAAGGGGTAATTTACAGAGGGCACTGCCATCTACTGGCCAGTTAAAGAATAGGCTTTAATGGGACTGACAGCAAATCCCACTTAATACATCATGAATTTTGATAAGCACATTAGACAGTCATGTAGCCAGGAGGAGTAAGCTTTAATTTGATGACTACACAATGAGGGTAATATATTTTAATTTAAGCACTATAAACCTATTGAGTGCTTAATTAACTTTACCCGTCTTTAGGGGAATAAAGGCAATTTTGATGGGGTCGGAAGGACCTGTTTCAATATCAAACAGTTTTACAGAACAAATCCTTTTATCCAGCTCGGAGCTACTGATTAACACACAAAATTAACATGTTAGTAAAATTCATTTCCATGTCACTGGGGAAATTAAAATGCACGTGTACCAAAACATGATTACCTCTCGTATTGTCTGATTACACTAAAATAATTTAATGGCTTCTTTTTTAATAACTATAAAATTTAAAGTTTGCGAGGCGAGTGAATTTAATTGTCGCAGCGTGCAGAGTAACAAGGCAGGTGTGTCACATGATGTACACTCAGAAGCACTTTATAATTGTACAGAGGAATCAAAAATTGCAGACATTGGTTTCTTTTGCAATTCTTCCAGCACATCTCAAAGTATTTCTGAAGTCCAGTCACTGTTGTAAGGAAGGAGACTCCTCAGCCCATTGGCACACAGCAAGCTCCCATAGACAACGTTTTGATATCGGCAGATAGTTGGCTGGTAATTCCAAGGATGGAAATGCCAAAGACAGCTTTAAGGTTTCGTTTAGTACAGAGATACAGCGCAGAAACAGGCCCTTCGGCTCACCGAGTCCGCACCAACCAGGAATCCCCTTACACACCAATTACACACGGGACAATTTACAAATTTTAACAAAGCCAAATAACCTATAAACCTGTACGTCTTTGGCGTGTAGGAGGAAACTTGAACACCCAGGGAAAACCCATTCAATCACAGGGAGAATGTACAAATTCCGTGCAGGCAGTACCTGTAGTCAGGATTGAACCCGGGTCTCTGGCGCTGTAAGGCAGAAACTCTACCACTGAGTGGGATAGCTTTAAGGTGTGAGGGGCAAACATTAAAGTTAATGTGTGGGCCAAGTTATTTTACATAAAGGTGGGTGTCTGGAATGTACTACCAGGGGTGGTGTTGGAGGCAGATAAAATAGTGGCGTTTAAGATGCTTTTAGGTAGGCACATGGATATGCAGGGAATGAAAGGATATGGATCATGTGCAGGCAGAGGACATTAGTTTAACTTGGCATCATGTTCAGAATGTGGGCCAAAGGGCCTGTTCGTGTGTTGTACTGTTTTATACTCTATGTAAAATCATCAACACTGTTGATGATTAACATTAACATTTAATCATTAACACTGTTGCACAATTCAACAATGTCATCATATCATACTCTACCTTCGAAATTCAGTTGCACTGAAGTCAATGGAATGAGTTTCAGAGATGTAGTAGAACATGCTATCATCGCTACACACCTGTTCACCATGACTAACATTGGAGAAATGTCTGGGCAAGTCTGTTTGAATATTGAGTGATGCAAGGAACTGCAGGTGCTGGAATGTTGCATAGAACACAAAGTGAATGAATGAATGAATGAATGAATAAGTTAATTGGCGAAGTATTCACATACAAGGAATTAGCCTTGATGCTCCGCCCGCAAGTGACAATATGACATACAGTGACAGTTAGGAATGACACATAAACCATTAAACATTAATAATAAATCATTATTGATTAAACATGTGAATTAAATAAAATACCAGAGCTAAAGGAGGGTACAGATTTTTGGTTATTGAGTAGAGCTACTACTCATGGAAAAAAGCTGTTTTTATGTATGGCTGTGGCGCTTTGACAGTCCGGAGTCGCCTTCCAGAGGGAAGTGATTCAAAGAGTTTGTGGCCAGGGTGAGAGGGGTCAGAGATGATCTTACCCGCTCGCTTCCTGGCCCTTGCAGTGTACAGTTCGTCAATGGCGGGAAGGTTGCAGCCAATAGCCTTCTCAGCTGATCGGACGATTAGCTGCAGCCTCCAGATGTCGTGCTTGGTGGCTGAGCCAAACCAGACCATGATGGAGAAGGTGAGGACAGACTCTACGATGGCCCTATGAAATTGGACCATCATTGCCTGTGGCAGATTGTGCTTCCTCAGCTGCCGCAGGAAGTACATCCTCTGTTGTGCCTTTTTGACTGTTAAGTCGATGGTGGCCCCCCATTTAAGGTCCTTAGAGATGATGTTCCCAGTTACTCAGCTGGAGTAACTCAGAGGATCGGGCAGCATCTCTGGAGCACATGGACAGGTAACGTTTTGGATCTGGACCTTTCTTAGTTTGGTTTAGTTTAGATTAGTGACCCAGTGCGGAGACAGGCCCTTCAGCCCACCGAGTCTGCGCTGACCAGCGGTCCCTGTACACACGCACTATCTTACACACTATCGACAATTTACAATTCTTACCAAAGCTAATTAATCTACAAAGCAGTACGTCTCTGGGGTGTGGGAGGAAACCAGAGTACCTGGGGAAAGCCCACGCAGATCACGTGGAGACAGACAGCACCCGTAGTCAGTATCGGACCAGGGTCTCTGGCGCTGTGAGGCAGCAACGCTACCACTGTGCTACCATGCCACCCTTTCTGACTGTTTTGAATAAATATTTTTTCAGACCCTAGGAGGAGCTCCCAGGACCTGCTGATTTCATTCCAAACTAGAATATAATATTTATGATTTGAATGCACATCTTTCGGAGTCAGAAATAAGAGCAAAATCAACTGAGCAACAGAGTGCTGCACCATTGGAGGCTCCTTCTTTTGATGTTGAGCCAAGCTCTCTCTTTGCTGTGAGAGGTGGGCCAACAATTGGCATTGATATGGTTTATTATTGTCTAGTGTACTGAGATGCAGTGAAAAGCATTTGTTTGGGTGCTATCCAGTTAAATCAAATCATGCTGTAATTGAGTACAATCAAGCCATACATAAATACAACAGATGAGAAAAATATCAGAATGCTGAATAGGGTGCTGCAGAGTTGCAGTGTTACAGTTACAGATTTAAAAAAAGTCGAGGTAGGTTGGAAGATCAGTACTAGACCCTGTCTTATGGGAGGACAGTCATCTGATAAAGGGAGTGAAGAAGCTGCTCCTGAATTCAGTGGTACATGCTTTCAAGCTTTTGTGTGTTCTACCCGACAGGGAGGGGCGAAGAGGGAATTAGTGTGGCGAGAAAGGTCTTTGATTAAGTTGGCTGCTTTCCCAAAGCAGCATGAAGTGTTGGCGGAGTCGATGGAGAGGCTGGTTTGTATGATTGACTGGGTTAGAACTCTTTCCAATTTCTAGGAGCCTTGGGAAGAGGTGTTGCCAACCCAAGCTGTGTAGCAACCCAATAGTATACATTCTACTGCGCATCCGCAGAAGTTGGTAAGAGTTGTTGGAGACATACCGAACCTCCTTAGAGCCTGAGGAAGAGGAGGCGTTGATGTGCTTTTTTGGCCAAAGCTTCGATGTGGCTGGTCCATGACAAATTGTTGGCCAAGCTCTTAAAATCTTTCTTTGAGAACTCACAGAAGGTTCTCCACACGGCTGTGCGACCACTGCTGTGAATTCGGAAGGACGACAACTCATTTTAGACACAGCAAGATCTCAGAAACGGTAATGAGACAAATGTGCAACTGAGCTGTCTTGGTGATAATGGTTGAGGTGGAAAAGTGGAACTCAAGGTCTGGAAGACTGAAACTGTGGGTGCCAAGGAAGGGCTGATAGATTTTCAAGAGGTTAATAGCAGAGACTGCCAAAGAGTAAAGGGGGAGGAGGTGGCACAATTGGTTCTTTTTCCAGATACTAGTCAGACCTCAGGGCCTTAGATTTGACCAAGCCTCAGAAGGTGTCCATTGAGGCCTTATCCTAAAACAACCTGGTATCCTTTGAAAGGAGAGTCTGTAGTTTAGACATTACCTCCCCTCAAATCACTCACATGTGGTAAGAATTTATAAACACCTCTGGAAAATCAGATAATAAAAAGGTATTAAAATTGTGATGGTGAAAGAAAAATATATTACATTTTTAAAACGAATATTATAAACACGTTAAAAAATTAAGAAATAATTAGTGTAAAATTAAAACAAAAATCTCCAGCCAGGAATTTTCATTCAGCTTTTCACTGTAGACGTGACAATAAACTAAACTAAACTAAAACTGAACAAAACTAAAGATCAATGGGGACTCCGTTCCAACAGATCTATGACAAGCGACTCCCTTGGACTCTATGCTGCCTTTCCTGTTTTATTCAGCGCAAGAAAGTTGTTACTAAATTGGGGAAGGAATTCAGTTGAAGCTTCTTTTTCCAAGGAGTGGTTGGAAATTAGGACAAGGTGTAGATGAGACAAGTAGTGAAATTGTCTTTAAGGAGATGTTGGATAAGCTCATGGAGAGGAAGGACCAATGGGGTATAATGGAGATGGGGACTCATGTGCAGCAGGATTAAGTGGGCCTAAATATCATGTCACATTGTAGCCAGTGGCAGTAAACTGCAGAACCATAGGTCTTATTTGTGTAATGCCACTGGAGGAGTTTGGTCTTAATGAATGTGCAGGAAAGGAGACTTACCATCGGAGCCCGCGATCCCTTGCTGGGGATCGACGCTCCGACAGATTTCAACATCGAGGCGCTCACAGTCTCGGGTAGTGACTGATGTCGGGAAGCTCCAAAGTCGCAAGAGGTTCGACCGGCCCCGACCCAGGGTCTGATCGCCCGGCGCGGGGGAGCTGAGATCCCCCCGATGCGGGAGCTTGATCGCCCCGACGTGGAGGGCCCGACCGCCGGCTGCGGGAGGCAAGATTGCCCCGACAACGGAAGGTTCGAGTGCCCCGACCGCGGGAGAACAAAGAAGGGAAGAAGATTGAACTTTTTTTTCACCTTCCATCACAGTGAGGAATGTAGAGGAGTCACTGTGGTGGATGTTAATGTTAAAATGTATTTTGTGTGTCTTGTTGCTTTTTATTGGTATGACTGTATGGCAAATCAAATTCCTCGTATGTTGCAAAACATACTTGGCTAATAAAGTATGATTATGATTATGATGATTATGAGATGCTGATTCAAACCGACGATAGACACAGAGTGATGGAGTAACTCAGTGGGTCAGACAGCATCTCGAGAGAAAAGAAATAGGTGACGTTTCAGGTCGAGATCCATCTTCTGACTGAGAGTTAAAGCCCTGTCTCATGGTACGAGTTCATTCCAAGAGCTCTCCCGAGTTTGCCCTGATTCGAACTCGGAGATTTACGGTAATGGCCACTTGTCGGTACTCGGGGCTCTCGTGGACATTTTTCAACATGTTGAAAAATCTTCACGAGTCTTCCCGTGTTTACCCGCCATTAGCGAGTCTTCCTGAGTACCTGCCGTTAGCGTTACGAGCCGCTAAGAGACGTCCCTGAGCTCCGACGTACCCGCTACGTTCATTCTCCTGCTTACCACGAGTTTGATTTTTTTAAAACTCGGGAGAGCTCTTGGAATGAACTCGTACCGTGGGACAGGGCATTTAGGGGTAAGGGAAATGAGAGATATAGACAAATACACAACAAATGAATGAAAGATATACAAAGAAGTAATGATGATAAAGGAAACAGGCCATTGTTAGCTGTTGGCTAAGTGAAAACGAGTTACAGACAATGTCCGACCCGTTGAGTTACTCCAGCTTTTTGTGTCTATCTAGTCTTAATGAAGACGTCCAAGAGAATCCATTAGCAAATTTCCCATTCTATTTTTGTAATTCTCAGCCCAACCTCTCTCTTAACTGAGAGTCACAGGGCACAGAGACAGGCCCTTCAGTCCATTACCACCAAGCAGACATTAATGTTAATCCCATTTTTGTTATTCCCATACCTCTCCACCCCCCACAACTCCTCACAGACTCTACCACTCTCCTACACACTAATAATTTACAGTCACCAATTCACCTGCCGACCCCAAAATCGCAGGAAATACTCAGGCAGCATCTGTAGAAAGAGAAGCAGTCAACACTTTGGATCCATTACCGTTTGTCAGAACTGTGAAAGAGAGAGACTGCAATTAGTTATGGGGGAGGGATGTGTAGAACGAAGGGAATGTTTTGTGATGGGTTGAGTTGAATTGGCTTAATGATGGCGATCACCAACACATGAAGCTTCCTGGTCTCGGTCAGTCTAGTTTCACCTAGCCAATTAACCTACAAACCTGTACGTCTTTGGAGTGTGGGGGGAACCGGAGCTCCAGGGAGATAACCTACACAATAAGCAACCATAGTCAGGATCGAATCCGGGTCTCTGACACAGTGAGCCAGCAACATTACTGCTGCACCACCGTACCGCCATTCCTCAGACCGGCGATTGCCCACTAAATTACCCCAAGTGTGTCGATGAGTGGCAGAGTCTTGGTTTAGGACAATAATAAGCCCAAACCTCAACCTACAGTGCGAGGTATGTTCAGGGCATAGAATGAAAGGATTCTATAAGGATTGTAAACATTTCGAAGTTGGTAGCCAGGTCTGAGGAATATCTATCACAACTTAAGGAATAAGAGCTGCTGACACTGGAGGGGAGGAGGTTGGAGATGTATGAGAATAACATGAAAGGGATTAACATAGATGGCTGATTGGTGTGGATTTGGACATGTGTGGATGGGCTGAAGGGCCCGTCTCCATGCCTTGTGACTAACAGTAGTAGAGTGATTCAGGCAGAGTATTGCAAAAACAGAGCAGGAAATTGCTAAGACGTCTTCATTAAGATTAAACTCCCCCCAGTGGCACTGGTGTTACGGTTAGATGCCCCCCGGCTACAAGTTCTGGCATCAGTGGGTGACAGAGGGGCACATATATGATCAGTAGCCAGGAGCGAGGAGACAGAAGCAAATGAACTCCTCTGGGGCTTGAACCTCAGAATCATCATGGGAGAGAGGGGGGTGAGGGGGGAGGGGGAGTGACGAGAGAAAGGAGTGAAGGGACGAGGCAGTGGCCCAGCTCTCTACCCCTGGAGGCAAAACTGAGTGCCTTTCCAGAGAACAATTTCGCTTCCTTTTTTCTGACACACGGTAGAAAATCTGTTCAGCTCGTCCCAGCATTAAAAGCTCCGATGTAAATCGAGATGAAAGGAGCCCAAGCGGCTGAGGTAATTAAAAATGTATTTTGTATCTCCAAGTAATTGAATTGTGTACAATTGGCAAGTTAATGAGGTCAGTCCTCCCTCCCTGACGCCCCGACAGGAAACCCAGCAATAATTATCTCTCTGTTTTTTTTCCCCCTAACGTAGCAATTAATTTATGCCGTTCCACTCTGCCCTGCCTTCCCTGGGCCGCCCCCCCACTCACCGGTCCAGCCCCATCAGTCAACGTCATAGCTAAACCAGGTTGACACCTCAACGGATAAGGCTGCGTTGAGCAGGCTCCAGCTGTTGCCCGCATTTCCAGGTGGAGGTCTCCAGGGTTTTCCGCCTGCTGCCACTCCAGGGCTGAGGCAGAGCCGGCCCCGAACCTCCTTCATCCAACGGCCGGAGAAGGGAGCATTTGGCCGAGGGAGGAGGTGAGATGTGCCTCTCCTTGCAAGGTATCTCTCTCCAATGAAGCTGCATTTAAAATAACCCCATTTGGAGAGGACCTCATTGAAACGAGATTAGTACGGGTCAGTGGTTAGGGGGAGAAGGCAGGAAAATGGGGTTAGGAGAGATAGATCAGCCATGATTGAATAGCGGAAATACACTTGATGGGCCGAATGTCCTAATTCTACTCCTATCACTTATGACCTTATGAAACGTACCGAATAGAGTAAAGCTTGGATAGAGTGAATATGGAGAGGATGTTCCCACTAGTGGGAGAGTCTAGGACCAGAGCCCATAGCCTCAGGATAAAAGGACTTACCATTAGAAAGGAGATGAGAAGGAATTTCTTTAGGCAGAGGATGGTAAATCTGTGGAATTCAATGCCACGGACGACTGTGGAGGCCGTCAATGGATATTTTTTAAGGCAGAGATTGACAGATTCTTGATTAATTAGGGAATCGGGGGTTATGGGGAGAAGGCAGGAGAATGGGGTTGGGAGGGAAGGATAGATCATCCATGATTGAATGGCAGAGTAGACTTGATGGGCGGAATGGCCTAATTCTGCTCCTAGAACCTATATATTTTGAAGATAGTGGTGAGCATTGGACAGCACGGTGGCTTAGCGGTAGAGTTGCTGCCTTACATCGCCTGATACCCGGACTCGATCCTTACCATGGGTGCTGTCTGTATGGAGTTTGCACATTCTCTCTGTGAGCGCGAGGGTTTCCTCCGGGTGCTCCGGTTTCTCCCCACATTCCAAAGGTTTGTAGGTTAATTCGGTAAATTGTTCCTAATTTATAGGATAGAACTAGTGTACGGGTGATTGTTGGTCGGTTCGGACTCGGTGGGTCGAAGGACCTGTTTCCACCCTGTATCTCTAAACTAAACTAAGCTGCCATCTTGAAGTGCTGCAGTCCTTGATGGGGGTGTTAGGGGCAGGAAAGGGAGGGAGAGGGGGGGGTTGCTGGATTTTACCTAAATTCGGTGAATTCAATGGTCAGGATGTTTGTAAACAACCCAAGTGGAATGCAAGGTGCTGCCCCTCCAATTTGCGTGAGACCTCATTCTGACAATGGAGGAGGCCCAGGACAGAAAGGTCAGTACGGGAATGAGAAGGGAGTTTAAATGGTTAGCAATCAGGAGTTCCAATAGGCCTCGGTGGACTGAGCGCAGTTCCTTCCTACACATTCTAACGGGGAGTTATTGCAAAGCTAGTGAGGTCTGGCAGCACGAAGGATGTCAGACTTAGACCGCTAAGGAGAGACATTTATAGGGGCAGCCTTGCTAAAGCAACTAGGCTGATTGGACATAGATCATTTAACTGCTTGTTCATTAGAATGCCCTCTCTGAACTAATTTAATTTTGGTGGGACTGTGAGTATATTCCTCTGGGTTAATGGAGAACTGAATTAAATAGCAGTCCTAAAGGAGTATTCTAGCCTTAAATACCCAAGACCTATGGCTCAGATTTTCACACCATGTATGAATTAATGAGCATGAATTTCATTGCATTTCCATTATATTAAATTACAAGAACAATATAACCTCCTTGCAGGATCAAGGATCCTTTCTAAGGCATTTTCCTCTGCTTGTTTTTTCTAAACCATGTCAAAAATTTGTCTCTCTTTGCCATTCTAATTTAAATTAAATTTACTTTAAGGGTTACAATTGCCGAGAGCTCTACTGTTACCTTATTTTATTCTTAAGAAACATTTATTGCATCAACAACATGGAAAGAAATTTTCCCGCAGTAATTAAGAGTGATGTTCATTCAACCCTGAATTTTCTGGGAAATAATGACATTAAAATCCTATTGACTCTCACTTTAGTCTGTAACAATTTATTTGAGAAAGGTACAAGACACAATAAATTTTCCAGATGAGACATAAATGTCTCATTAGTAAAAAGGCTTCGATGCATCTTCATATGCATTTAGACCAGTTCGGAGAGGCACTGTAAATGCTTAACACGGACAATATTATGATAATAGTAGCAAGGCACAGACTATTTGGAAGAACTCACTCCTTTAGACTTTAGACTTTAGAGATACAGCATGGAAACAGGGCCTCACCGAGTCCATGCTGACCAACGATCACCCCAGTACACTAACATTATCCTGCACACTAGGGATAATTTACAATTTCACTGAAGCCAATTAACCTACAAACATTTACGTCTGTGGAGTGTGGGAAGATCAGGGAGTAAACCCACGCGGTTACAGGGAGAATGTACAAACTCCATACAGGCAGCACCCCATAGTCAGGATGGAACCCGTGTCTCTGGTGCTATAAAGGGCCTGTCCCACCAGCATGCGACTGCATCCGGCGAGCGCGACCAAACCGGAAGCGGGGGCCGCACGGAGGTCGAGTGATTGACGTGAAGTTCGAGCGAAGTCCGCGGGAAGTTCGCGCGTGACATTCGGCGTCAAGACGCTGCGTACGGCGTCGGGACGGTGCGTACGGCGTCGAGGCGGTGCGTGCGCCGTCGAGGCGGTGCGTGCGGCCTTCATGCGGCAGCGGTCCGGCAGGCCTTTGCCGCACGGAATTTTTGAACACTGTCAGTTTTTTGGAGCCCCGCACGATGTCAGGACCAACTCCGCACAACTCCATGCGGCTCCCGCAATCGAAGTGGGACCGGCCCCGCGAGGCCGCACGGCTAGTGCGACCACGTTAGGTCGCGCTTGACGCATGCAGTCGCATGCTCGTGGGACAGGCCCTTAAGGCAACAATTCTACCGCTGCGCCACTGTGCTGCCCCCTTCCTTTTCTGAAAGCCATTGCTCACTTTTCCATTCACTTGGGTTCAACCAGTCTTTTCAGCTAAAGTTTTGAGCTAAAAATTGAAGTGCCTAAGACTCATTTTCTATGTTCCAACACAATGGGATTGATGCAATATTGATTGTGGGATGCAATTGACATTTCCCTGTGAGCCCTATGCCTGAAGGGGAAGCAAATTGTGTCCTTGGAGACGCAAGGAACTGCAGATGCTGGAGGAAATCAGTGGGTCAGGCAGCATCTGCGGAGGGAATGGACAGGGTACCTTTCGGATCAGGACCCTTCTTCAGACTGAAATTGTGTACTTCCCTGTGCTCGAAGTGCCGACACGCTGAAGTTACAGGAGTTCCTCAAGACAGTGTCGTGAGCCCAACCATTTTGAACTGCTTTGATAGTGACCTCCTTTCCATCATAAGCTCGTAAGTTCATGTCATCGGAGCAGATTTTGGTCATTCGGCCAATTGGGTCTACTCCACTGTTGTGGGACGAATCACTGATGGTGATGCGTCAGAGTATAGACGTGAGATCGACCGATTGACCAAATGGTGCCAGCACAACAACCTGGCTCTCAACACCAGCAAAACCAAGGAACTGATTGTGGACTTTGGAAGGGGTAGGATCGGGACCCACAATCCCGTTTATATCAACGGGATTGTGGGTCAGTGGAAAGGGTAAAAATTGTCAAATTCCTGGGCGTGCATATTTCCGAAGATCTTTCCTGGTCCCAGCACACAAATGCAATTATAAAGAAGGCACATCAGCGCCTCTACTTCCTGAGAAGATTACGGAGAGTCGGTATATCAAGGAGGACTCTTTCGAACTTCTACAGGTATACTGACTGGCTGCATTGTAGCTTGGTTCGGCAACTTGAACGTCCAGGAGCGGGAATAAAATGCAGAAAGTTGTGACCACTGCCCAGTCCATCATCGGCTCTGACCTCCCCACCATCTAAGGGATCTATCGCAGTCGTTGCCTCGAAAAGGCTGCCAACATCATCAAGGACCCATACCATCCTGGCCACACGCTCATCTCTCCGTTGCCATCGGGAAGAAGGTACAGGAGTTCGAAATCTGGAACATCCAGGTTCAGGAACAGCTACTTCCCCACAGCCATCAGGCTATTAAACCCAACATTAAACAAGCTGAACATTAACAGTCAATTATTACTATTGCACTTTATCTGTTTATTTATTGTGTATATATATGGTCTATGGTATATCGACACACTGAACTTTTATCTCCTGTTCTGTATTACGTTTACATATTCTGTTGTGCTGCAGCAAGCAAGAATTTCGTTGTCCTATCTGGGACACAAGACAATAAAACTCTCTTGACTCTTGATCTATTGCACCCTTTCAACATCATTCTCCTGTCGTCTCCCCATAACCCTTGACACCCTTACTAATCAAGAATCTGTCAATCTCCGTCTTATAAGTACTCTTTGACTTGGCCTCCACAGCCGTCTGTGGCAATGAATTCCACAGATTCGCCACCTCTGACTAAAGAAATTCCTCCATGTCTCTTTTCTAAAGGTACGAGGTCATGGTCAGGGGTGGGGATATTTGCTGAAAACTGCACAACTTTCAATTCCATTTACTGCTCTTCAACAAATGAAGTCATGTAAGTAATGAATGTTAAAGCATAGGCTGATAAGTGGCAAGTAACAGTCATTTCACTGAAGAGCCAGACACTGACCACCTCCCAAAAAAGTGTCTAATCATAGAAAGCATCCTATTGGGATGCGTCACAGTTTGGTATGGCAACTGCTCTGCTCAAACTGTGAGAAACTGCAGAGAGTTGTGCATGTATCCCAGTGCATGACACCAACCATCCTCCCCTCCAATGACCCCATCTACACCTCACGCTTCCTCATCATCAGAATCAGCCTTGCCTTTGCACGTATGCTGCCACATATGCTGCTATAAACATCCTCTGAGTCTCTGAACTCAACTGCTCCAATTCACTGCTATTCAGTTTGCCATGTTGCATTCTCCATTAATGTGAGACCATCTAAAGTTCCGATGCCCACATCTTGCTCTGGCCAACATCACAACAAAATGCAGAGTTGTGGATGATTCCTTTAAAAGATCTGACCAAGGTAGAATGACACACGGGTAAATTTTCACCTTGAACGTGAGCTCAAGATACAACACACAATTAATTGTATTGGAAGGACCCTTCCTGATGTCATTTGCAACCGGTCCTGATTTTTTCTGGGCTTTTCTCGCATTCAGTTTCCCCCCTTCCCCCCACCTCTATCTTTCGGTCTGAAGAAGGGACCATATCCGAAATGTCACCTATTCCTTTTCTCCAGAGATGCTGCCTAACCTGCTGAGTTACTCCATAATTTTGTGTCTATATACACAATTAACTGCATTTGAAATTTGGAGAATTGTTTCACTTAGACGCTTGCCTGTTGTGGTGCAGGAAACTGATGTCCTGTGGAAGAGACACAAAACGCTGGAGTAACTCTGTGGGTCAGGCAGCATCACTGGAGAAAAGGAACAGGTGACGTTTCGGATCAAGACCCGTCTTCAGACTCTATAGACATCTGTAGACGACCAAGTCAGCATTTCTACATGCAACACAATTTCAATGTTTCCCCCTGAACAAAGATATAGCTCTTGATTCCATGCATACCCCCTGGGCCAGAAGTTTAAGCATTCAATACCCATTCCACAGAACATAAACCAGGGTGACGGGATTAAGGGAGATTGACAGTATTGGAAGTGGTGCAGTATCAGAAGGGATGTTAAACCAAGGTACTGCCTAAAATGCATCTCTCCAACTTCTTTGCCAACTATATCAATAGAAGATCACAGAGCTCAGTACATTTCCTTCCATTTGCACAATGTGTTTGATTCTTCAGGAGGCTGCAAAACCAGAATAGTTGCTAACGTTTAAATGTTCGGCACGGACTTGAAGGGCCGAGATGGCCTGTTTCCGTGCTGTTATGGTTATATGGTTAACGTATCCACCCACCCATTCCCAGGAAATACTGGCACTGCTGCAGCACCTGAGACCCACTGGCAATACTAATATGCCCAATCCCAAACTCACTGTCATAGGTGCCCAGTTACAGTACATGTCAAGAGACTGAAAGCAGTAAAGCATGCAAAGTCTTTTGAAACTATCACAGTTAAACCAGTAGATTTAACTGTGTCGGTGCAGACCTGGCGGGGCCGAAGGGCCTGTTTCCGCACTATATCTCTAAACTAAACTAGACCAGTGAACAAGTTTCAAGGTTTCAAGGTCTCAAGGTTTCAAGGTCAGTTTATTGTCACATTTACCAGTTAAGGTACAATGAAATTTGAGTTACCATACAGCGATAATTATGGGCCTGTCCCAATTAGGCGACTTTTTAGGCGACTGCAGGAGACTATGCAGTTGCCACATGTTCACGGGTGGTTTCCGGGGAGTCGCCTTCATGGTCGTGAGGAGTTCCCGCATTCTGGAAACTAGTCGCGGCCTCATTATGGTCGCTGTGAATTTTTCAACATGTTGAAAAATTAGTGGCGACTAGAATGAAGCCGCCATGGATAGTAGCGAGAATTCTCGAGCCATAGGTGGGTCGCCAGGAGGTCCTAATGCGTTGCCAGGAGGTCGAAGGTTCTCGGAGGTTGTAACCGATGCTGACCGGTGAATTTCATTGGCTCATTGGGAAAAAAAGGTAAGCAGTAGTTTTCAGAACCAAGGATAACTGACTGGTAATGTTAAATATCCGCCGAGCTTCACAGCCGTATATCTCTGGCTTCTTAAAGGTTGTCTCCACTCTTAAAGGTTGTCTCCACTCCTTCTCCCCCCTCTACCCCCCCCCCCCTTCCCTCTCTACCCCCCTTCCCCCACCCCCTCTTTTAAAGGACTTTCCGTAAACTGTGCTTTAGCCATCTTTTTACAGCGCCAACCTTCCTGTTCATCGCGGTGTGTGTCTGTTTCACCTTGTCTTTGCACCGTGTGAATTTTTTAGACAGCGCTCCCCCCGCTTGCCCTGTCCCCAGCCTGCATAACGGGCTGGTGAAGGAAGCGATGTGTTTGTGTGTGTGTTTGTGTGTTCCACTCTGACAGTCGCCGTTCCAGTTGTCAGTTTTTCAGGTGACTGCCGGCAACTTGACAGTCACCGGCAGTCCGCTGAAAAATCGGCTGAGTGGGATAGGCCCGTAAGTGAAAAGCAACAAGACACACAACCACATAAAAGTTAAGATAAATATCCACCACAGTGGATTCCACATTCCTCACTGTGATAGAAGGCAATAAAGTTCAACCTTCTTCCTCTTTGTTCTCCCGTGGTCGGTGCAGTCGAACCATCCGCAGTCGGGGCGATCAAAGCTCCCGCAGCCGGCGATCGAAGACCCCGTCGGGGTGATCGAAACTCCCGCGTCGGTGCGGTTGAAACTCTCTCCGCGGCATGGAGCTCCGGAATCTGCCTCTTCTTACCAGAGACCGCGGGCTTCATGATGTTAAAGTCGTTAGGACCCGCGGTTGGAGCTTTCATCCCTGGCAAAGGGATCGCAAGCTCCGCGATGTTAAAGTCCCGCAGACTCCCGCTCCTTGGAGCGCCAGGTCAGTCTCCAGGAAAGCCCGCCAACTCCAGGATGTTAGGCCGCAGTGGGGACGGGGATACGATACAATACAGAAAGAAATTACATCTCCGTCGAGGTTAGAGACTGAAAAAAAAGTTTCCCCCAACATAAAACATACAACAAGGAACACTAAAACATATTTTTAACACATAATAAAAATAACAAAAAGAAGAAAGGACAGACAGACTGTTGGCGAGGCAGTTGGCGAGTGATCAACAGGCTGAGTTTGAAGAAGGGTCTCAAACCGAAACGTTGCCCATTCCTTCTATCCAGAGATGCTGCCTGACCTGCTGAGTTACTCCAGCTTTTTGTAAGTATCTTCGGCTGAGTTTGAAGCTCTTTTATTGCAGTTAAGATACAGGATACTTGGACAAATACATGGATAGGAAAGGTTTAACAGAGTACGGGCCAAATGGGGGCAAATGGGAACTAGCTTAGATGGGACACCTTGGTTGGGATGGGCGTGTTGGGCTGAAGGGCCTGTTTCCATGCTCTATGACTCTACGAATCTACTAAAAATGTACAAATATCCTGGCATTGCAAAAGTGACTACACTTCAAAAATATTTGACTGTGATATTTTAGTTTAGTTTAGAGATACTGCATGGAATCAGGCCAGTCGGCCCACCGAGTCCACGCCGACCACGCACACTAGTTCTATGCTACACACAAGGGACAATTTTACATCAGCCAATTAACCTACAAACCTGCACATATTTGGAGTGTGAGAGGAAACCGGAGCACCCGGAGGAAACCCGCACAGTCACATGGAGAACGTACAAACCCCGTACAGACAGCACTTGTAGTCAGGATCGAACCCAGGAATCTGGTGCTGTGAGGCAGCAACTCCACCGCTGCACCACTGTGCCACCCCTCAGCTCAGGAAAGATTCAGTAGATATTCAAGATTCTTCTTTTACTCCTTCCCTCTGTGTTTAAAAACTCTTACAGCGGAACAGGGACCCCATTCCTCATTCGACAAGTCAGGCCAATGGGAGTTTATCCACTGGAATGATTGATGAAGTCATGCAAGCTAAGCTGCTTAACAACCAGAAATCAGATCAATCCCTGGTAATGAGAGCGATTTAGTGGCGATAAGTCAAAAAAGTGTAGGATCATCCAAGCAGACTAACACAGGCAGCTACATTTCGGGAGAAAGAAACAGCAATGTAATTTAATTTAAATAAGTATGTTTGATTAAGTGTCACGTGTACTATGGTACAGTGAAAAGCTTTTTTTTGTTGCTGGCTATCCAGTCAGTGGAAAGACTATTCATGATTACAATTGAACCGTCCACATTGTACAGATGCAGGATAGAAGGCATAATGTATAGTGCAAGATAAAGTCCAGTAAAGTCCAATTGAAGATAATCCAAGGATCTCCAGTGAGATAGCTGGTAGGTCAGGACCGCTCGCTCGTTTCTTGATAGGATGGTGCAGTTGCCTGATAACAGTTGTGAATAAACTGTCCCTGAATCTGGAGGTGCGCGTTTTCACATATCTGTGCCTCTTGCGTAATGGGAGAAGGGAGATGAGGGAATGACCGGGGTGAGACTGGTCGTTGTTTTTGCTGCTGGCTTTGCCGAGGCAGCGTGAAGTGTAGACGGAGTCAACGGAAGATAGGTTGGTTTTGTGTGACTATTGTGTATCAGTGTCCACAATTCTCTGCAATTTCTTGCCGCCTTGGATGGAGCTGTTCCCAAACCATGACATGATGCATCCCGATAAAATGATTTATATGGTGCATTTGTGGTGAGAGTTGTTGGGGACATGTCGAACTTCTTAAGCCTTCCAAGGAAGTAGGTGTTGGTGTGCTTTCTTGACCATTGCTTCGCTGTGGCTGGTCCAGGACATGTCGCTAGTGATATTTACTCCTGGAAACCTGAAGTTTTAAACCATCTCTACTTCGGCGTCATCAATGTATAATGAAGGGGTGTTATAACAATCAAAGGGCCCAAGAGTAGGGATGGAAAGAAATTTGAACTAAATATACATCAGAGTAATCTTGTTCCATGATCTTAGAGTGGTAAATCTCCGAATCATCCTACGCACATCATATTTAAATTGTGTTATTGGAGGTGCACACGGTGAAACGATGACCATACACAGAACATTGAAGAGTTTAGCACAGAATTTACCCTTCAGCCCATAGTGTTTGTGCCAAACAAAATGGCAATTTAAACTGATCTCCTCTGCCTACACGTGACCCATATCCCTCCATTCCCTGTATATCCTTGTGCGTATCTCAAGGCCTCTTAAATTCCCCTGTTGTGTCTTCCTTCACTTCTTGGCAGCACATTCCAAACACCTATAGAATGCTCTGAGCTCATCGAGGAGGGATGGGTTGTTCCCAATGATTCTGCTTCACTCACTCTTTAGCATGCGAGTTGTGCCACAATTGATGGGCATCCTGTGGTTAGTCTGGTACTCTAGTGTGGTCTGGAGTTAACTCATGGTGTCCCTGAAGGCCTAGCAAAGGTCATACCCAAATGTCCTGAACAGGTTTGGGTCACCCAACTTGAAAGGCTCAGATTTGGTCTTCACTAGGTCGTGGATCTCACGGTTCCTCTATGGTTTCCGGTTAGGGAATGCTCGGATTGACTTGTCACAACAAGGAACTGCAGATACTGGTCTATACCAAAGAAAGGCACAAAATTCTGGAGTAACTCAGTGGTTCAGGCAGCATCCCTGAGAACATGAATAGGCAACATTTCGGGTCAGAAGCCTTTTTCAGACTTGGCGATGTTTCGGGTCGGAGCCCTATTCAGACTAGTTTGGCACAAAGTGATGAAGTCCGATGAAGTCTGTGAGAGCAGTGGTGTGCTCATTTGGGTTGGCTGCTGAGTCTTTGAATATGGACCAGTCCAGTGACTCAAAGCAGTCGTGTAGGAGCTCCAACGACGAGGACTATTTCCTAAGACTAGCATTGCACGACGTTTTGCACCTGATCCTCATGCTTCAGTTTCTACTTATGGGCAAGGAGAGGAAGCAAAGCCTGATGGCCATATTTTACATCTGATGGAGTGGGAAGCATCTTTGATGATTACGTGGCTGTGGTCAAGGTGTTTGAGCCTCTGGTGGGACAGGAGACATGCTGATAGCATTTTGAAGGGAGGGACACACGAGTTGCTGAGAGACCTATTCCTGCTCTTACTTTCTTATGTCCTTATGACTAACCCACCATCCCAGGGAAATATCTGGTGACTCTTTGTAGCGCTCCCTCTATTGCTAGTATATCCATACTTCAGTCGGGAGACCAGACCTGTGAACACTATTCCACGTACAATCTCACCAGGGCCCTCTGTAATGCAGCAAGACATTACATCTTGTACATAAATCCTCTTACAATAATGGCCAGCGTACCATTTGCTTTCCTAACTGCTTGCTGCACCTGAACGTTAACCTTCAGTGACAGAAGTAATCCTGATCAAAAGAATTGCAGCTCTGAGTTGCAAAGTGTGCTTTCGAGTTTGAAGTACTAAAGGTGTTTTAATTCAGCTGACACTATGTGCATTCTCTTTCAAGTATTAATGCCTGCTAAAACAGAGCGCGGGTGATGCTGACTGCTGCTGGGACAGAGATCTGGTTAACTTCAGCCTGTGTCTGCCTGATATACAGCAAAACTGGAGACAGAACAAATGGCCAACACGAGGAACTGCATATGCTGGAATCCTGTGCTAAAAAGCAAAATGCTGGAGTAACTCAGCGGGTCGGGAAGCATCTCTGGAGAGCTTGGATAGGCGACATTTTGGGTCGGGAACCTTCTTCAGATTGATTGTAGTGGAGGGGAGCTTTCTCCCTGCTCTTCCAGCTTTCTCCTCCTAATACAATTAGTCTGAAAAAGACTAACCCAACCAAAACATCACCTACCCATGTTCTCCAGAGATGCTGTTATGACCTATTGCAGCATTTTATGGGGGGGGGGGGGGGGTTTGCTGGAAATGAGAAAAGCTGTTTATTTGGAGTCAATTGTATGATTGTTTGACTATGCTTGAAGCCAAAGTATAAATAATGAAAGAGAAAATGCACTAATAGACAGTTTGTTAAAATCATTTTTATCTTGGGTTTTTTCCAGCCAGATAACAACTAATATCAGTTTTCATTGTCTAGCTTCGGTGGCATACATGTTTATTTTGTGCAAAACACAAAGTGCTGGAGGAGCTCTCTGGGTCAGGCAGCATCTTTGGAGAGAATTGACAAGCAATGTTTCAGGTCGGAGAGAGACACAACAAGCTGAGTAACTCTCCAGAGATGCTGCCTGTCCCGCTGAGTTACTCCAGCTTTTTGTGTCTATCTTTGGTTTAAACCAGCATCCTTCCTACACATGATGTTTCTGATCGGGACCCTTTCTCAAATTCATTGTAGTTGGTGGGGGGAGAAAGCTAGAAAAAAAGCTTATTTACATGTATAAATCTAGTTTCATTTGTTAATATCTCCACATTAAATTGAACAGCAAAAGTGTTTTGTGTCCGAGTTGATTAATGGAAGTAACTGAGGCTTGTTCTTCTTACTCTCTGGATCATCTTCCTTCACTCCACTCCCAGTAAACATCCACAGGGGGATCAGCACGTGAGGCTGGTGATAAGGTTGGTTCAAGCCAAGGGCATTTTCTACAAGAGCCAAACTCTGCTCCAGCTTGAGGCCTACCCATTCTTTCCCAAAGCCTGCAGGCCTCCTGTGGGAGGCAGGTCAAGCCTGAGCTAGGCCTCAACACAGCCTCCTCGTACTCGAGATATCCAGTCATGCCCCAGATTTCTGACAGCTGTTTTAAACTCTTCATATCATCTGAAACAATCAGCATGCAATAGAGGGTAGTATTCCCTTTACAAAGGTGATAATAGATAACAAGCTGAGATTAAAGTAATTACAGTTAGGCAGCTGGCAAGGCTATCTCGCCATGTTGTAATATTGTTGATCCTTCAGCATCTGGTTCTAATAACAGTACAGGCAAGAAGATTTTTACATTAATTACACCAAATAATTTATTATAAGCACATTTAATTACAACTGATAAGAGATAAACTGTTCAAAAGAATTAACTCTTCTATGTCACTGATAACAATAAACCCTTTATTGCCACATTAAACCCTTTACTTCAGCATCATTAGGTGGAGGGAAGTGTGAACAGTCTGAATGGTGGTGATTCCTTACCTGATAAGATAATAGCAGATTAGCGTGTCAAAGTACTCGTGGTATACGATGTTGTTAACATGACCGTACTGATCGTTGTCTTGCCAACGGGTCTGAATGGGCAGGAAGTAAGGGTAGATCCCTTGTAGCCGGTAGTGGTTCTCGGAGTCAGTGGCCTGGGACACGCCACTCCGTCTCACACCCGTGCTGAAGGGACGGAGGAAGCTGAGATGGGCCAAGAGTCTCATGATGTGTCACCTAAGGCAACAAGGAAGTCTGGGGAGTTAAAACGTCCATTAGTCAACAAAATAAAATTACCAACTACAGCATTGCCTTTGAATATTTTTGTTTAAAAATTCTTGACATGGTTGGTAGCCCTTCTACATCAGAAGGCACAAGATTGATGTTCTGGGTAATCAAAGCTGAGACGCCAGCATGTTCTGGAGGGGAGAATCACACTGCAGGAAGTTCTGCCTTTAACCAAGATGTTAAAGTATCTGAGGTACACAAAAATGCTGGAGAAACTCAGCGGGTGCAGCAGCATCTATGGAGCGAAGGAAATAGGCAACGTTTCGGGCCGAAACCCTTCTTCGGACTGAATCAGTCTGAAGAAGGGTTTCGGCCCGAAACGTTGCCTATTTCCTTTGCTCCATAGATGCTGCTGCACCCACTGAGTTTCTCCAGCATTTTTGTGTACCTTCGATTTTCCAGCATCTGCAGTTCCTTCTTAACAAACATGTTAAAGTATCTGCCCTCTTTGACGGACCCAAATGATCCCATGAAATTATATCAAAGAAAACCACAGTGTTTCCTTCCTCACCCTGCACTAATCCCCAATCAACACTGGAAAACCCCTCAGTGTCCCACACTCCAGGAAATAAAATCCTATTCTGCCCAACCTCCCCCTATAGCTCAGGCTCTCAAGTCATGGCAACTTCCTCTAGCTTCCCTTGAATGACATTAAAACCATTATTGATGCGATAGTATCCTTATAGACAATAGACAATAGGTTCAGGAGTAGGCCATTCAGCCCTTCAAGCCAGCACCGCCATTCAATGTGATCGTGGCTGATCATCCACAATCAGTACACCATTCCTGCCTTCTCCCCATATCCCCTGACTCCGCTATCTTTAAGAGCCCTATCAAGCTCTCTCTTGAAAGTATCCAGAAAACCGGCCTCCACCGCCCTCTGAAGCAGAGAATTCCACAGACTCACAACTCTCTGTGTGAAAAGGTGTTTCCTCATCTCTGTTCTAAATGTCCCCCTTCTTCTTAAACTGTGGCCCCTGCTTCTGGACTCCCCCAACATCAGGAACATGTTTCTTGCCTCTAGCGTGTCCAAACCCTTAATAATCTAATATGTTTCAATAAGATACCCTCTCATCCTTCTAAATTCCAGAGTATACAAGCCCAACTGCTCCATTCTCCCAGCATATGATAGTCCTGCCATCCCAGGAATTAACCTTGTAAACCTACGCTGCACTTCCTCAATAGCAAGAATGTCCTTCCTCAAATTAGGGGACCAGAACTGCACACAATACTCCAGGTGTGGTCTCACTGTACCACTGCAGAAGGACCTCTTTGCTCCTATACTCAACTCCTCTTGTTATGAAGGCCAACATGCCATTCGCTTTTCTTTGACTGATGAACAAGACCCCATTGTATTTCCCCTTTTCCCAACTTGACACCATTTAGATAATAATCTGCCTTCCCGTTTTGCTACCAAAGTGGATTTATCCACATTAAACTGCATCTGCCATGCATCTGCCCACCCTGCATTCTCATAGGCATCCTCTTCACAGTTCACACTGCCACCCAGCTTTGTGTCATCTGCAAATTTGCTAATGTTACTTTGAATCCCTTCATCTAAACATTGGTGTATATTGTAAATAGTTGCGGTCCCAGCATCGATACTCACTGTAGTCACTGCCTGCCATTCTGAAGGGGACCTGTTAATTCCTACTCTTTGTTTCTTGTCTGCCAACCAATTTTCTATCCATGTCAACACTCTACCCCCAATACCATGTGCCCTAATTTTGCCCACTAATCTTCTATGTGGGACCTTAGAAATACCTGCCATTGTTGTTCCACTGTCATCCCTGCTAGGGTATCTTTCCAGTCAACTTTGGCCAGCTCCTCCCTCATGGCTCCATAGTCCTCTTTGTTCAACTGTAACATGGACACCTCCGATTTACCCTTCTCCCTCTCAAATTGTAGATTAAAATTTACCATATTATGGTCACTACTAATGGCTCCTTAACCGTGATGGAAATGGGTTTTAAGAACTAGGGGTACTCTAAGGTCCGTGAGGCTGCGGTTGGGAAGGAAGGGGGGGGGGATTTCTTTATGTGCAGTCATACCCATGTAAGAGTACAAGAATGCATAACTTGTTTATTGTGTATTATATGTCATAGCTGCTTTCTTGCCTCTCTCCCTCTCTCTCTCTCTCTCTCTCTCTCTCGCAGCCATCGTCTGCTTCGGTGAGGGAAGCATGTCGGTGATTGATCAAAAGGCCCCTCGGAGACTGTGTCTGATTGGCCGCCGAGTGACCAGCGCATTATGTGATTGGACACAATGCCCTTGGAGACAGTGGCTGATTGGACGGGAGGAGACTGATTTGTTGATTGGACGGGAAATTTAAGGGAAGCTGGTCGGTGATTGGATGCAACCCCCTTAGAGACAGTGATTGATTGGCCGCCAATTGGGCACCAAAAATTGACAAATAGGAAAACAATAAAATCGGAATTCCGATTTAAATTGGAAGAATATCATGCCTGATCTGCAGCAAAGATACTACCATCCGCTCTAGTATCTTTGATCTGCAGTTCCTTCCTATTGAAGAAGAACCCTGGCCCAAAACAACTCCTAATCCATACCCTCCACAGATGCCGCCTAGCCCACTGAGTTCCTCCAGCACTCTGTGTATTTTATTTAACTCTTGAAATTGAAGTTAGACATAAAGCTGGAGTAACTCAGCAGGACAGGCAGCGACTCTGGAGAGAAGACCCTTCTTCAGACGGAACTGAACTCTCATCGGTGAGAGTACTTGTGATTTTCTGCAGAAGGGTCTCGACCCAAAATGCCATCCACTCCCCAGAGCCGCCACCCGTCCCGCTGAGCCACCCCAGCCC
Source organism: Malacoraja senta (assembly GCA_038087875.1). Lineage (NCBI taxonomy): Eukaryota > Metazoa > Chordata > Chondrichthyes > Rajiformes > Rajidae > Malacoraja > Malacoraja senta. The sequence continues at coordinate 9,242,767 of CM075979.1, read as the reverse complement.
CCCCCCCCCCCGCGTCCACCTTCAACTCCAGAGCCAAACAAAAAACACAGAGTGCTGGAGGAACTCAGCGTGCCAGGTGGCACCCGCGGAGGGAATGGACCAGGAGCCACCACGGGCCAGGGTTCCTCCCCCCTCCTCCCCCCAACAGGAAGGAATCGCAGATGCTGCCATCCCCACAAAACGCCAAATGATTCCGGGAATGCCGAGGCGAGAGGGTGAGAGAGAGGGAGTGAGAGAGCGACAGAGATCCAAAGGACGGATTCGGATCCCAACTATGCCTCACTGAGACCTCGCCAGGAGTCTCAAACCTACGGCCACCTCCAATTTGAGCCATGTGGACCAAGATACCATGTTGTAAACAACCACGTTTGCTACTGGAGAAACTCAGCGGGTGAGGTAGCATCTATGGAGCAAAGGAAATAGGCAACGTTTCGGGCCGAAACCCTTCTTCAGATTGATGTGAGGGTGGGGGGCGGGAAGAAGAAAGGAAGAGGAGGAGCCAGTGGGCTGACGGAGAGCTGAGAAGGGGAGGAGAAAGTAAGGACTACCTGAAATTAGAGGAGTCAATGTTCATACCGCTGGGGTGCAAACTGCCCAAGCGAAATATGAGGAGCTGCTCCTCCAATTTACGGTGGTTCTCACTCTGGCCATGGAGGAGGCCGAGGACAGAAAGGTCGGATTTGGAATGGTAGTGGGAGTTGAAGGGCTAAGCCACCAGGAGATCAGGTTAGTTATTGCGAACCGAGTGGAGGTGTTCGGCGAAGCGATCGCCAAGCCTATGCTTGGTCTCACCGATGTAGAACAGCTGACACCTAGAGCAGCGGATGCAATAGATGAGGTTGGAGGAGGTGCAGGTGAACCTTTGCCGCACCTGGAAAGACTGCTTGGGTCCTTGAATGGAGTCAAGGGGGGAGGTAAAGTGACAAGTGTAGCATTTCTTGCGGTTGCAAGGGAAAGTGCCCAGAGAGGGGGTGGTTCGGGTGGGAAGGGACGAATTGACCAGGGAGTTACGGAGGGAGCGGTCTCTGCGGAAAGCAGACAGGGGAGGAGATGGGAAGATGTGGCAAGTGGTGTGGTCATGTTGGAGGTGGCAAAAATGACGGAGGATTATTTATTGTACGCGATGGCTTGTAGAGTGGAAGGTGAGGACAAGGGGGACTCTGCCCTTGTTACTAGTGGGGGGGATAGGGAATGAGTGTAGAATCACGGGGTATAGAAGAGACCCTGGTGAGAGCCTCATCTACGGTAGAAGAGGGGAATCCCCGTTCCCTGGAGAATGAGGACATCTCTGATGCTCTGGTGTGGAACACCTCATCCTGGGTGCAGATGCGGCATGGACTGAGGAATTGGGAGTAGGGGATGGAGTCCTTACAGGAAGCAGGGTGGGAAGAAGTGTAGTCTAGATAGCCATGGGAGTCAGTGGGTTTATAGTGGATGTCGATCAGGAGTCTATCACCTGCGATGGAGATAGTGAGGTCAAGAAATGTCGGAAATGTTCCAGGTGTATTTGAGTTAGTGGTGAAATGGATGAAGTCAGTGAGTTGTGTGTGGGTGCAGGAGGTGGCACCAAAGCAGTCATCGATGTAGCGGAGGTAGAGTTCGGGGATAGGGCCACGGTACGTCTCGAACGAGGATTGTTCAACGTACCCTACAAAGAGGCAGGCATAGCTAGGGCCCCTGCGCGTACCCATAGCTACGCCTTGTATTTGGAGGAAATGGGAGGAGTCAAACGAAAAGTTATTGAGGGTAAGGACCAACTCCGCTAGGCGGAGGAGAGTATCAGTAGACGGTGATTGGTTGGTTCTCCGGTCGAGGAAGAAACGGAGGGCTTTGAGACCCTCCTGGTGGGGGATGGAGGTGTAGAGTGATTGGACATCCATGATGAAGATGAGGGAATGGGGGCCTAGAAAATGGAAGTCATGGAGTCTACGAAGAGCGTGTGAGGTGTCGTGAACATAGGTTGGGAGGGATTTGACCAGGGGGAATAGGATGGAGTCGAGGTATGTGGAAATAAGTTCGGCAGGACACGAACAGGCAGTAACAATGGGTCTGCCAGGACAGTCAGGTTTGTGGATTTTGGGGAGAAGGTAAAATCGGGCCTTGCGGGGCTGGGGAACGATGAGGTTGGAGGCTTGGGGGGGCAGGGAGCCGGAGTTGGTGAAGTCAGTGATGGTGCTAGAGATAGTGGCCTGGTGCTCGTCTGTGGGGTCATGGTCCAAGGATAAGTAGGAGGAGGTGTCAGAGTTGGCGCGTGGCCTCAGCCTTGTAAAGACCAGCGCGCCAGACAACCACGGCACCTCCCTTGTCGGCAGGTTTGATCACCCAGTCTGGGTTGTTACAGAGTGAGTGGAGGGCTGTACGTTCAGGGGGGGAGAGGTTAGAGTGAGACAGGGGAGTGGAGAAGTTGAGGCGGTTGATGTCCCGCTGGCAATTTAAAATAAAAAGGTCTAAAGCTGGAAGATGGCCTTGAGGGGGCGTCCAAGAAGACGGGGTCCGTTGGAGACGGGAGAAGGGGTCATCAATGGGAGGCGAGGACTCCTTCCCATGGAAGAACGCTTTGAGGTGGAGGCGACGGTAGAAGAGCTCCACATCGTGGCGGGCGCGGAACTCATTGAGGTGGGGACAGAGGGGGATAAAGGTGAAGCCTCTGCTGAGGGCAGACCATTCGGTATCTGAGAGGGGGAGGTCAGGGGGGATGGTGAACACACGGCAAGGATGGGGGTTGGGGCCGGAGGAAGGCAGGTGAGTGGACTGAGGCCGAGGCGATGTCTGGTGGGGGGGGGGGGGGTGGTGGGTGGTCAGGCAGGGAGGGGGTATGAGGACTATAGCGTGGGTGGGGAAGAGCTGGGGTCACATGGTTTGAGGGGGATGGGGAAGACCCAGTGGAACAACCACTGAGGTTCCCTGTGTTGGGGGGACCGGCACTAGGACCCAGCGGAGTCAAACCCGAGGAGTAGGAGTCTGCAGCGTGGAGACTTCAGGCCCGGTGCTGCGCCTAGGCCTCAGGTAAGGCGACGGCTGCGGCCTGCTGGAGAACGTGGAGTGGCGAGGGGTCGGTGGAGTCGATGGTGGAGGCCGGGTCAGCGGGCGTAGCGTAGGAGGTCCCGGTGGGCGGATGGTCGGTGAGGCGTCGAGGTTCCTTCAGGTGTTTTTTTTAATTTTCCCCTTACCATTTCCATACTTTTTCGATAGCTGCCATGACCCGTTTGATGTCATCCTTCGCCCTGCTCCTGGTCTCGGCCCGCACCAATCTGCCGGACATGCTGTGTGTGTGCGTGTGTGTTTGTTTGGCGGAGTCTGAGGGGAGAAGCGGCGGCACCAAGGGCGAGCGAATGCGCGGACAGACGGACAAAAGCAACGATCATAGAGCAGAATAGGTGACATTTTGGGTCGAGACCCTTCTTCAGACTGACAGTCAGGGGAAAGGGAAACGAGAGATTATAGGCATATCTTCCAATCATTTGTCCTTAGTACCGTCTCTATCTCTTGTTCCTCTTTCCCCTGACTCAGTCTAAAGAGGGTCTCGACCCGAAATGTCACCTATTCCTCTCTATGACCATTGCTTTCGTCCATCTGTCCGCTCGTTCGCTCGCCCTTGGATTAAGTAGCGCAGGATAAAGCTGCGAATTCACGCACAGGATGGAAACTGGAAACTGAGAAGTAGGGGAACGCCGTCCCCCTGCATACCCCCCCATTTCCATCACTGCTCCTTAACCTCAAGTTCCCTTATCAAATCCAGTACAAGCTGCTCTAAGAATCCATCACGGAGGCACTCCACAAACTCCCTTTCTTGGGGTCCACCACCAACCTGATTTTCCCAATCTTCCTGCATGTTGAAATCTCCCATTACAACCGTAGCATTACCTTTGCTACATGCCAATTTTAGCTCTTGATTCAACTTGCACCCTATATCCAGGCTACTGTTTGGGGGCATGTAGATAAGTCCAATTAGGGTCTTTTTACCCTAACAATTCCTTAGTTCTATCCATACTGACTCCACATCTCCTGCTTCAATGTCACCCCTTGCCAGGGACTGAATTTCATTCCTCACCAACAGAGCTACCCCACCCCCTCTGCCCACCTGTCTGCCTTTTCGATAAGATGTATACCTTGAATATTCAGTTCCTAGCCCTGGCCCTTTTGCAGCGATGTCTCTGTAATTCCCACAACATCATACTTGCCAATTTCTAACTGAGCCATTTTATTTCTTATACTTTGCACATTCATATACAACCCTTTGACCTCGGTATTCACCTCCCCTCTTACACCGCTCACAATTGGCCCTGACCTTACTATCTTATCCCTTCTCAGACTTTCCTTCCCATTAATTTGGGAGTCTTTTGTAATTTTTCCTGTACTCACTTCCCCTTCAACTCCATCTTTATACTCCCAATTTGTCAATCCCTTCCCCCTACTATTTAGTTTAAACTCACACATGTAGCCCTAGCAAACCTGCGTGCCAGAACGTCGGTCCTCCTCCAGTTAAGGTGTAACCCGTCCCTTTTGTACAGGTCACCCCTACCCCAGAAGAGATCCCAGTGGTCTATAAATCTAAATCCTTGCTCCCTGCACCAGCCCCTCAGCCACACATTAAGACCCCCTATTTCTCTGTTCCTTTCCTCACTAGCACAAGGTACTGGAAGCAATCCAGAGATAACCACCCTAGAAGTCCTGCTTTTCAGTTTTCAGTCCTAACTCTCTAAACTTGCATTGCAGAACCTCCTTCCTCTTCTTCCCGATGTCGTTTGTGTTTACATGCACAACTACTGCCGGCTGTTCACCTTCCCTCTCGAGGATGTTCTGAAAATGGTTTGTGGTATCTTGAACCATGGCACCAGGGAGGCAACCGACCATCCTCGAGTCTCGCCTGCCGCCACAGAATCTCCAGTCCGCACCTCGGACAATAGAGTCACCCACCACTGGGGCTCTGCCCGACGTCGGTCTCGCCGGTCGAGTCTCATCTCTAGATTTGGAGCCACCGAAGTGTCCACCGCTCGGACTGGAAGCGTCGTCTCCCCCGACAGCTCCCAAGAGGGCGTACCTGTTTTCATTAGGCACAGCCGCCTGCGTCTCCTGCACCCCACGGTTACCACCCTTTCTCTCAGTCACACACCTTCGTTCTTCCTGTATCCTCGGCGTGACAAGCTCACTGCAGGTCCTGTCCAGGAAACTCTCGTTATCCCGGATGGCCCTGAGGTAATCCAGCTGCTTCTCCAGTGCCCCAACACGGTCCTTCAGGAGCTGAACCTGGACACACTTGCCACAGTTGTAGCAGCCAGAGAGAGGTTCCATCGGTGCCCCTGACCTCCCACACCCTGCAAGCATCCCACTGACTCATCTTACCCATCATGTGTTCACCGCGTCCCGTCCCGTCCTCTCCAGCTGTTGGCGTAGTCTCCTCTCCGAAGACTCTCAAGGCCACTTCCCTCTCAAGGCCGCTTCCCCCAGAGCAACCTTGCTTATATTGGCTGATATATTGCCTAATTCGGCAATTTACAAATCAAATTCCTCAGTTTAAAACTGTTGTTTTCCCACACCTTCTTTCCCATGGACTTTCAACCAATAGTCTCTTCTCCTTGCTTCTGATTGATTGCTGCTTCTCCGAGCTCCAGGAAAGGACTGGGCTAGAACTGGCTTTTGGCCCTCTTTTTAAACCGTTTTTTTCCTCTGACTCCTTCTTTGCCACGGACTTTCAACCAATAAAACAGCAATCAGATCTTATTAAATCCTGAAAGGAAATGCTTTCTCTGTGCATACAAATCTGCATTTCTTTTAGCTGACTTTTGTGATTTCAGTGCACAGGCTGTGGAAAGCGCCAAGTAACATTGTTTTAAAATGTACTGACACTGCAGATCTCGAAATGGTTGCTTGTAATTAGGTTGCCACATTCAAATGCCTTTCCAGCACATTGCCTTGGACACTGCCACCCTCGACTGAGTGCAAGTGATACCTCGAACAGCAGGAGGAAATCTGTACGGTTACTCTATCCATACACAATTGATTAGTGTTGCCACAAGTCGAGAGTCAGAACACTGACTCATTATTAGACTTGCTTTTAGCAAAAGTAAATATTGGGACAAAGCCAAAAATGGTTAATTAGTAATTACTTCACATCAAGCCCAGATAACAAAATGTTTCTTTTAAGAGGAAAGTGATGGGAACACAACTGAAATAAATCCCAGATGAATCGCCCGATTTTTCAGCGGATTTTGACGTGACTATTCCAATCTTGTCCTTGGTCAGATTAACGGCGCATTCTCTCTATGACCATGAGCTCAACCAAACAGTCAACGGGCAGTTCCCTAACTCACCCCAATTATCAGTCAGCCTTGAGCTCACTGACCTACAATGGCTCCTGATCATTATTTTCACATTCCCCCAAGGCCGTGCACCTCCCAATCTCTGTCACCACCTCCGGTTCTGCAGCCCTGCAGGATTCCTGCCATCCATCCAATCTCGCCGCTTCCACTTTCCTGACTTCTGACACTTTTTCTCTGTTGGCCATGCCTTCAGCTGCCTGGCTCCCAGATCCGAAATCCTTTTCCTCAGCATCTCCATCTCTCTTTGCTGTTACACTTCCCTGAATATCTTCTTCCCCTCTCAAATCAGGCTTCTGAGCAGTCCTTTCATAAGCTAGGAATTAAGTCTAAATAATTATATATTTTTAATTAAACAATAAAGGAATTAAATTAAATGAGTCTGATTCAAACCCAATGATCCCTTTGTGGACATTGGACTTTGCCTACGTAACTGATGCACTACAATGCTGAGAAAAATATTCTACACCCTGTAATGTCCCCTTTGCTCTACTTGTGCTTGAGTTTGACTTGATTATATTTATGATTCAATGGTTCGATAGTTTAATGGTACTTTATTGTCACACGAACCGAGGTACATTGGGATTCCTGTTTTGCATACAGTTCAGTAAAATTATTAGTACACATAGGCATGTATGGTAGATATGGTATATCTGATCTTTAGTTTTAGTTTACCTCAGAGATACAGCGTGGAAACAGGCCCTTCAGCCCACCAAGTCAATGCTGACCAGCGATCACCCCGTACACTAGTCCTATCCTACACCCTAGGGACAGTTTACAGAAGCCAATTAACCTACAAACCTGCACGTCTTTGGGATGTGGGAGGAAACCCATCCGGTCATGGGGAGAACGTACAAACTCCTTACAGACAGCACCCGTAGGCAGGATCGAACCCTGGTCTCTGGCTCCATAAGGCAGCAACTCTATCGCTAAATAGTATCAGGGGATCAATAGAACAAACTGGGGAAATATAGGACACAGGTTTGAAAATGGTCTGATATCCAGAGGCCGTACCATTCACCTACATATCCCCACCAACCCGGCAGGGGCAATAAAGAGCCAGTGTTAATAATAATGACCAACAAATTACCATTAAGATTCATCAAGTACATTCATGGGCTTTAGAGGGCTATGAGCCAAATGTGGGCAAATGGGACTCACCCAGAATGTCATATTGATCAGCATGGATGAGTCGGGCTGAAAGGTCTGTTTCCATGTCATATACTTGTTTGTCTCTATGATTGTAGGTATGTTAGGATAGGAAAATGGCTGGCATACCCAGGTTATGCAAGCTAAGATTCTAGGTGTATGCCTCTGGTTGACTCTATTGCAAACCTGTATGGATTCGTGGCCTCCTTAGTCTGGGCATGGATAATATATATATATTTGTACACACATAGATTATGTATGTATGTATGTATATGTATATTTAGCCAATTTTAAGTCAAGACGATTGAATTCTGCTAATAGTCTCCTGATGTTTCTTCCCAACAAACAGGCGGTACTGGGATCAGTCGGGACACATCACTCCAACCAGATCAATCAGACTTAAAACCTCATTCAGATAAACAAAACAGGAATCTTGATGCCGTCTCACATGGAAAAAAAAGCTGGAGGAAAAATAGATGTTGGACCGGCTCCAAATCTCCTCACTGGAGACACGGGTCCCATCTGCTGAGCTTTGCATCTGAACTTTAACTACCATTCAAAATCCATTTCCACAGAGATCAATTCACAAAGCAAACAGATGGACCCCCGCCTCCCCAGGCCGCTGTGTTATTTGTTTAATAAATTTAATTAATATCCAACTACAGTGGATTCCTCCTAGAATGGCGAGTGTCTGTATGAAGCTGCAGTAATGACTGATTCCCCTTTAAAGTTGGGTAACAGTGTTCCCCGGGTCCTGCCCCTGTTGCCCCGTGACTAGCTGCAAGAGTGTTTATTGCCACAGAGTGCATCCCCATCTCGGGGATTTTCTTGTTACACTGTGCCCTCTCGGGGGGGGGGGGGGGGGAGGGGGGGGCAGCCGGGATGCTTTGCTTACAGCAGCATATATTTCTAATGTTGCTTCAGCAGGCTCGCATTATGTCATTTCCGTTCTCAGCAAAATTGCCAACAACCCTCCTGGTGTGTACAGGTTAATGAGTACACACTCTTTTTCGCCCTCGAGGCACCTGGCTGCTTTTCAGCAGACTTGCTAATTAGGCCCTTTGATATTAATGTTAAAGGATGCTCTTTTCATTATTTTTCTTCCAAAAGAGGTGACAATTTAACTCGCGCCTAATGAATGGCGGCGCAGAGATCTCACGCCGACTCCCCCCGACTATGTCAAGTCACTGGTAGAAGGATATGAAATGACGAGAGGCATAATTGCCAGCCTGAGGTCGACTTCAGATCCCTGAGAAGGCATTGCCTTAGACTGGAAGAAATCGTTCTCTGGGGCACCTTTGGAGGTATTATAAAACATTTCAAAATGGACTGCTGAAAGGATGAGATAAATCTGACGCCCTGGCTACAGTTCTCCAGTACTCAGATGGGCGCCAGACCCCTGTGCTCGGATCCCAGTACTCGGACATCATTGTCCGCTCCTGCAATGAATGAATGAATAAGTTTATTGGCCAAGTATGTACACATACAAGGAATTTGCCTTGGTGCTCCGCTCGCAAGTAACAACACGACATACAGTAACAATTAAGAATGACACATAAAACATTAAACATTAATAATAAAACATTACAGATTAAACATGTGAATGAAATAAAATACCAGAGCAAAATGAGGCTACAGATTTTTGGTTATTGAGCAGGTTATTGGGAAAAAAGCTGTTTTTAAGTCTGGCTGTGGCGGCTTTGACAGTCCAGAGTCGCCTTCTAGAGGGAAGTGATTCAAAGAGTTTGTGGCCAGTGTGAGAGGGGTCAGAGATGATCTTACCCGCTCGCTTCCTGGCTGTCGCAGTGGGGGGGTGGGGGGGGGGGGGAAGGTTGCAGCCAACAACCTTTTATTGTAATACAATACTGAGATCCAGCACTTGAACTTTGGGGTACAGAGCTTCTGGCACTGGATTTTCACATTGGGATTTAGCATGCAGATCTGGGGATCAAGTACTGTGGTACTATAGTAGACTTTAAACTTTAGACTTTAGCGATAAAGCGCGGAAACAGGCCCTTTGGCCCACTGAGTCCACGCCGACCAGCGATCACCCCGTACACGAGAACTATCCTACACACTAGGGACAATTTACAATTTTATTGAAGCCAATTAGCCTACAAACCTTGTAAAGGGCCTGTCCCACCAGCATGCGTTTGCATGCGTCTAGCGCGACCAAACGAGGTCGCTTGAGGCGTACGGCCTCGCGGGGCCGGTCCAACTTCGATCGCCGGAGGCGTATGGAGTTGTGCGGGGCTGGTCCCGACATCGCGCGGGGCTCCAAAAATCTTGCACTGTCCGAAAATCCCGCGCGACAACGGCCTGTCGGCCCGCAGCCGCAGTGAGGCCGTACGCAGCGCCTCGACGGGCGTACGCAGCATCTTGACGCCGTACGCAGCGTCTTGACGGCGTACGCCTAGCACGTGCCGTTGCGTGATGACGTCCCCGCCCGACGCCGTACGACGTCCAAATTCAGTCGGCCCGCCTCCTGCCCAGCTGATTGGTGAGTATGATGTCGGGACCAGCCCCGCATAACTCCAGACGTCTCCGCGGTTGGAAGTGGGACCGGCCCCGCGAGGCCGTACGCCTCAAGCCACCACGTTTGGTCATGCTAGACGCATGCAATCGCATGCTGGTGGGACAGGCCCTTAAGTCTTTGGACTGTGGGAGGAAACCAGAGCACCCAGAGAAAACCCACACGGTCACAGGGAGAACCTACAAACTCCATACAGTCAGCATCCATAGTCAGGATCGAATCCGTGTCTTAGGCGCTGTAAGGCAGCAACACTGCGTGCTACTGTGCTGCCCACTCTGGTAATATGGTGCTCTGGCACTATCCTCTAGTACTATAGTACACTGGTACCACCATCTGGTGCCCTGGTACTATAGCACTTTATTACTATCCTTAAAAGGATAGTACAGCAAAATCCAGCAAACTTACTACAACAAAATCCATAGCAGCCCTCCCCATGTTTCCCTCATTGGCTCAATATTGGTCATAAGGTCATAAAAGATAGGAGCAGAATTAGGCCATTTGGCCCATCAAGTCTACTCTGCTTTTCAATCACGACTGATCTATCTCTCCCTCCTAACCCTATTCTCCGGCCTTATCCCCTCAACCTCTGACACTCGTAGTAATCAAGAATCTATCTATCTCTACTTTAAAAATATTCACTGACTTGGCCTCCACAGTCTTCTGTGGCAAAGAATTCCACAGATTCACCATCCTCTGACTAAAGTAATTCCTCCTCATCTCCTTCCTAAAGGGGCTGTCCCACTGTACGAGCTAATTCAAGAGTTCTCCCGAGTTGCCCCTGATTCGAACTCGGAGAATTACGGTAATAGCCGCTCGTAGGTACTCGGGGCTCTCGTGGACATTTTACAACATGTTGAAAAATCTTCACGAGTCTTCACAAGCTTACCGCGTTTCCCGAGTACCTGCCGTTAGCGTTACGAGCCGCTAAGAGACGTCCCGAGCTCCGACGTACCCGCTACGTACATTCTACGTGCTTACCACGAGTTTGATTTTTTTTTAAACTCGGGAGAGCTCTTGAATTATCTCGTACAATGGGACAGGCCCTTAAAGGAACGTCCTTTAATTCTGAGGCTGTTAATCCTGGCTAAATTGGACCGGTCAGGACTTCAAAATGGGGTTAAGTTTCAGGGCTTGCTGGGAGATTTGGTCAAATTGGGAATGCTCTCTGCAGAGCTGGGACAAGCTGCGAGAGGTGCCAGAAAGTCAGGAGCTTAGATACAATTCATATGCAAAGGGGCAGGGAACCTGCAAGCCTTGTCAATCTGATGCATAGAATGCATAGAATGGATTGGGTGGTTGCAAACTAGACAGTGGCGGACTGGCCAGGGTGTCAGCTTGCCCGATGGCAAGTGGGCCCCTGATGAAGTGGGCCCCTATATCAAGTGGGCCCCTGATGAAGTGGGCCCCCTTTGTCTCTTGCCAACCAATATTTTTAGACCCAGTCCGCCACTGAAACTAGATATACATTTTGTAAATAGGTTGTATATAATAGTTGCAGAATCTGACTGCTGGATGTTTATTGGATGGGGTGTTAAGCCTTGTCTGAAAGTTCTGTAAATCTGGGTAAATGTTTCAATAGTTGACTTCCTCTCGAAGTCCGTTGTGAATACAATGTATTGAGCTGTTGTATTATTGGGTTAGGGAAATGTCTGTTATGTATGGGGTTAATCGATATCTGTAATTGGGTAATTGGAAGCAACCCCCTGTGTGGTTCAGCCCTCAGGTTCGCAGGGCAATAAAAGGCCTTGATTACGAGGCTCAAGGTCAAACTTCTGGAGAACTTCTGGAGTGTCTCTGACTGCGTGAGGCCCAGAGGGCTTGAACAGACAGATGCAAGGATCAAACCCGCGGTGGGGATAGGTATAGTGTTTGATCTGTGACGTGCTTTTGGTAAAATAAAATTTAGTTATTTCAAGTACTTGAGCCAGTGTTTTTACTGAAACTAGACTGGGGGGAAGTTCAGAATCAAGCAATTATCAAGGCTATGACCTCTGGTCCTAGACTCTCCCACCGTACACACACATGCATAATGGGGCAATGGTTTTTGATACGTTAAAGATGGCCTGTCAACAAAAGTGAGAGAGTGGTTCCACCGGATGACAGAGAGTGCAGACACAAGATGTGGACACAAACTGTGAGCAATTTTGGGCACCATATCTGAGGAAGGATGTGCTGGCACAGGAGAGGGTCCTGAGGAGGTTTACAAGAATGATCCCAGGAATGACTAGGTTAACATATGATGAGCGTTTGACGGCACTGGGCCTGTATTCGCTGGAGTTTAGAAGAATGAGCGGGGACCTCATTGAAACGTACAGAATATTGAAAGGCTTGGATAGAGTGGATGTGGAGAGGATGTTTCCACGAGTGGGAGAATCTTGGACTAGAGGTCATAGGCTCAGAATTAAAGGATGTTCTTTTAGAAAGGAGATGAGGAGGAAGGAGGGGTCTATCTCTCCCTGGAGGGAGAAATAGATCAGCCATGGCGGAGTAGACTTGATGGGCCGAATGGCCTCATTCTGCTCCTATCACTTATGATCTTAAGACAAGTCACTGCAAATCATTGACCATCCTTCTGCCTCACGGATGCTGCCTGACCAGGAGATAGAGCAACTCAACACATGCCAAAACTACAGATTCTCACATTGGCTGCAATGTTGGAGTATGTGACCAGTCAGAAATAATCTGAGGGACGACACTAAACTGTACATAACTTCAAAAGCAAATTAAATTCTGCCAAGGGCAAATATATAGCATCTTTTTTAAGTTAGCGTTAATATTGAAGTTGAAATCAGTGTTTGAAGCCTGTCCAATAAATTCATCATAGATTACTGTGGTTGCAGCAAGTCCCCTTGAAAAGCTTGTTAATATGACACAGCCCTAGGGCAGATTGGATCCATAATATTGAAGTACTGGAGACTTGCGGAGAACCAAGGAACGGCAGATACTGGTTTACAACAAAAGACACAAAGTGCTGGATTTACTCAGCGGTTCAGGCAGCATCCCTGGAGAACATGGATAGGTGACGTTTCGGGTCCCTTCTTCAGACTTGTATTTCGGGTCGGAAAGAGTCTGAAGAAGGGTCCCGACCCGAAACATCACCTAGCCATGAACTCCTGCAATGCTGCACCATCCACTGAATGACTCCACCAATTTATGCCCGTTTTAACCTGTGGAGAACATTTGTGGTTAGAAATTGGCAGTCTAGATGATCCAGTGGTTAGGTTTGGGCTCTGGTACTTGGATCTGGAGTAGAATGTTGAAATGTAGTCTGAAGAAGTATCCTGACCCGAACCATTCCATATTCACATTCTCCAGAGATGGTGCCTGACCCGCTAAGTTACATCAGCACTTTGTGCCTTTTTTCCCCAAAATATTGCTGGAACGTCGAACTCCAGTCCAGATGCAGGGATCCAGACCAAGGATGCTGGGATCAGTTCACAGCTGTTGGGCTCCCACATGGATGTTGGGCTCCTGTTCTTGAATGCCTCGATCTAGGACGGTCACTGGAATCTAGTCGCTGGATGCTGGGATCCAGTATGGATGCTAGGATCCAGTACCAGGATTCTGGGAGACAGAACTCAGATGCCAACCATCCCAGCGACAATGATTCACAAATTCAAGCATTTTACTGAAGGCAAGCAACAGCCAAATTAAGCAATGACCTTATAAGAAAATGGCCAGCTTCAACGAACTTTGTTCCAATTCCCTCAATCCCTGCTCCATCTTCACTGCCAATTTCTACAGCAAACATTCTCCGCAGGTCTCCAGTTAAAGATCCAAACTGCCCCAGGGTAATGTCACATTAACAAGCTCTGCAAGGGGACTTTACGGTGCTGCTATCGCAGTAATCTATGTTGAATTTATTGAAGAGTCTTCCAACGCTGATTTCAACTTCAAAATTATTGCTACCCTTAAAAAAGTAATGGATTCTTGCTCTGTGGAGAACCCTTCTTCAGATTACATTCCAGCATTGGCCTCCAGAACCAAATAACAGGGCCAAAACCTGACCACTGGATCATCTTGACTGCCAATATCTAATAGCAAACATTCTCCACAGGTTAAAAAAAATGCTCTTCGGAGCTTTTGATGTTCTATCCAGTTTTCGAAGATTATTTTTGACTAAGGATTATTGTTTAGTTTAGTTTAGTTTAGATTAGTTTAGCTTAGTTCAGTTTATTGTCACGTGTACCGAGGCACTGTGAAAAACATTTTTGATTATTTTTAATTAAGGAAGATTGGTCACGTACTCCAGCATTTCAGCCAATGACATGAGAAGCTGTACATCTTTGGCGTGTGCTCAGTTGCTCTCTCTGCTGTTCAGGCAGCATCTGTGGAGGCAAAAGGATGGTCGATGATTCTGGTCTCTTGTGCCTGCACTCTCCCCCTCCTGCTCCTGGGAGCCATTTCCTCTCTTGCATTGACGAAGGATCTTTAACATATCAAAACAATCCGAGCCCCATCATCAGGTCATAAGTGAAAGGAGTAGAATTACGCCATTCGGCCCTCAAGTCTACTCCGCCATTCAATCATGGCTGATCCATCTCTCCCTCCTAACCCCATTGTCCTGCCTTCTCCCCATAACCTCTGACACCTGTACTATTCAAAAATCTATCTATCTCTACCTTAAAAATATCCACATGCATCCCATCATGCATGTGCGAACTTCCAACGAGGGAAAAATGGGGAGGGGTGCCCTAAATCATGTTGAAGCAGTACCTGTTATGTTCAGTCCAAAGGGGGAGATGGGCAGTAAGAGAATTCTATAGATTAAAAACAAGACAAACCTGATAGAAGTATATAAAATTATGAGAGGCATTGATAGGGTAGACAGTCAGAACCTTTTTCCTCGGGTGGAACTGTCGAAGGGTAAAGGGCGAGGGGTGAAAGGCGAGAGGTAAAGGTGAGAGGGGCAAAGTTTAAAGGAGATGTACTGGGCATGTTTTTTTACACAGAGAATGGTGAGTGGCTGGAAGGCACTGCCAGGGGTGGTGGTGGAGGCAGATACGATATTGGTGTTAAAGAGGCTTTTGGGTGGGCACATGGGGATGCAGGGAATGGAGGGATTTGGATCATTGCAGGCAGAGATGATTAGTTTAACTTGGTCTCATGTAGGGCACAGACATTGTGGGCCAAAGGCCCCGTCCCTGTGCTGTACGGTTCTATGTTCTCTGTTGGATGTTATTTCTATAGCAACTACCCTTTCAGAACAGTGCTTCACAGCCTTTTAAATACGTTTGACCATTTTTTTTGACAAGTGGAAAATATTGCAGCCATTGTTTTAGCAGCAAGCTCCCAAAACGGTGGTACTGAGTCAAAGAACTGTTTAAATCAGGGCCCAGGTGACAGAAGGCCAGGTCACTGATGATGGGTGTGGGAAGTGGAGGTGGTCAAGTCAAGTCAAGTTTCCTTTATTGTCATTCAGACCTTTCGGTCTGAACAAAATTGTGATGCCTGCAGTCATACACAGAACCAATAATAACAAAACATACAATAAACACAAATTAAACATGAAGATGGAGACATTGGATCCAGAGCTCTCCCATTCATTCTGATCTCCACCATGGGAATCAGCTCTCACCTTGCTGTGATGTTCCATTGTCATTCCGTGCTCCCAGAGAACTCATTCAATAACAAGACATGATTCATCTTTTTGAGGACTGCACTGCACGCCTCTTCTTTAGTATCCATATTTAGAGTGGTAAAGAAAGCGTATGGTATGCTTGCCTTCATGGGTATCTCTTTTTCTCCCCCCCCCCTCCTTCCCACCCTCCCTCTTTCGCTGTCTGTCCTTCTACCTCTCTTCTGTTGGTACAGTCAGAATGGTGTGTGACTGGATACAGTCAGGGTGGTGTGTGACTGGATACAGTCAGGGTGGTGTGTGACTGGATACAGTCAGGGTGGTGTGTGACTGGATACAGTCAGGGTGGTGTGTGACTGGATACAGTCAGGGTGGTGTGTGACTGGATACAGTCAGAATGGTGTGTGACTGGATACAGTCAGGGTGGTGTGTGACTGGATACAGTCAGGGTGGTGTGTGACTGGATACAGTCAGGGTGGTGTGTGACTGGATACAGTCAGAACGACGTGTGATTGTGAGTGCAGTCAGAATGGTGTGTGTGAGACTTGGATGGAAACATACATGGTGTCATTCCCACATTTCCCACATCTGACAGCGCATCAGAACACCTTCACTGATGGTAAGCGCTCCGTCACACCTTGCCGCTGTGAAAATTGCTAAATAAATCCAAACCATCCTCACATTTGGTTGATCATTTAAACATATAACAGTCGCCATCGAGCAATTTCAAGCCTGCGGTCTTAGCTCAGTTCATTACCGTCCATCTCCAAGTATCAGTTGCGCTGCACTGGGTGTTTTTACCTGAATCCACACATTTAATTATCAGTGTACAATTAATCCTGTGGATCAACTACACTCTGAATAAGGCGTACAACGGCTCAAATTACTGCAGCAGGTGAGAAACTTCCAATCCAGGTTCCACTGGTCACACTCACCTGTTAATCCACCCAGAAAGGCTTTGCACTCTGCACTTCCTCGAGGCCCTTTTAATCTTTTATCAGTCAACTTGTCTTCCACTGCTGATAATTATAAGTGACTGTGTACTCCCCGTCCCCCCACAACTAATATGGCCTCATAATGTCAGACAGCACTGAAACAGGCTCTTTAACCTACCTCATTCATGACAAATAAATTGGCAAACTGGGCACATGCGGTTCTTGGGGTGGAGAGGGGTGATAGCGGTATAAAGGGGAGGGTAGTGTCTTGTGTTCTGTGTCTTGTGTCTACTGTTTGTGGGTAAGGGTGTCTGTTTAGTGTTCAGCCATGAGCGAATGGCGGTGCGGGCTCGATGGGCCTGGTGGTCTACTCTCGCACCTACTTTCTATGTTTCTATGTTTCTATGTTTCTATGCCATTAGCCTGCATTTGGCCCATACCCCTCCAAACCTATCCTATCCATATATCTGTCCATAAATAAATGTTTGCGGCATCATGGCGCAGTGGTAGACTTGCTGCCCTACAATGCTAAAGACTCGGGTTTGATCCTGACTACAGGTGCAGTGTTTGTACGTTCTTCCAATGACCTGCGTGGGTTTTCTCCGGCTGCTCCGGTTTCCTCCCACACTACAAAGACGTGCAAGCTTGAGGGCTAATTGGCTTTGGTAAAAATTGTAAATTGGCCCTAGTGTGTGTAGGATAGTGTTAGTGTGCGGAGATCGCTGGTCGATGTGGACTCGGTGGGGTGAAGGGCCTGTTTCTACGCTGCATCTCTACACTAATTACAACTAAAATAAGGAACTGAATTTATATTTGAGGTAAAAAATCCAACCTTTCCATTTTTTGTTTTAATTGAAGTGCACACAGAAATAATTTGCAGGCACAGCAAAGGGAGATCCGGGCCAAGTCACTGACTTGAGATATTAACTCTAGTTTCTCCCTCCTCAGGTGCTGCCTGATTAGTTCAACATTCCGTCCCTGACAACCAATTTAAATAAGGCAGACGCAAGGAACTGGACTTTAGACTTTAGACATTAGAGATACAGTTCGGAAACTGGCTCTTCGGCCCATGGAGTCTGCACCGACCAGCAATCCCCGTACACTAACACTATCTTACACACCAGGGGTAATCTTCATTTTTTACCAAAGCTACTTAACCTACAAGCCTGTACATCTTTAGAATGTGAGAAGAGACCATAACACCGTGAGAAAACCCACGCGGTCGCAGGAAGAACGAACAAACTTCGTACAGACAGCACCCGTAGTCAGGATCGAACCCGGGTCTCTGGCTCTTGTAAGGCAGCAACTCTAATGCTGCGCCATTGTGCCGCCCCAAATTGGAAATAGAGTAGAATGTGGCGGTGCCGTCAACATTGCTGAGGGAGTATAGTAAGGGGCTGAGAACACAGCCTTGTGAATTATCATGGAGGATATTTTGCCACCTTCAATTAGCTGTCAGCTGCAGTACCACTGATCAGGAGCCCAGAAGTGAAACTCACCTATTTTTGATCAGGAGCAGCATAGTGGGCCAAAAGGGCCACATTCTGTGCCATAAATTACTGATTAAACCTCTCGGTTCCTGTTTTCCGGTTTATAATTGGGGATAGTTAGCGCACGGTGCCACAGCGGTAGAGTTGTTGCCTTAAAGCGCCAGAGACCCGGGTTCGATCCTGACTACAGGTACGGAGTTTTACGTTCTCCCCGTGACCGCCTGGGTTTCCCCCAGGTCCTCCGGGTTTCCTCCCACACTCCAAAGACGTTTAGGTTTGCCGGTTAATTGGCTTTGGTAAAAAAACTGTAAATTGTCCTTAGTGTGTTGCGTGTGCCAGTGTAATGGGGATCGCTGGTCGGCCTGGACTCGGTGGACCGAAGGGCCTGTTTCCGGCGCTGTATCTCTAAACTAAAACTAAACTAAATGGAGATCGGCATCCAATCCAATCTTAACTGTGGCTGAGGCTCTGCCGCTGTTAAATACTGTAGGCAGGAGGAAGAGCTCTCCCTGGCTGACATGTCATATTTATTAGCCTGGGGGTCAGGTTTTACTGGATTGCGTCCAAAGCTCATGTATTAGTGTACTCTCCTGCGAACAGTACAATAGTTGCAATGTTCACTCAAAGGTAATGACCTGCTTCTTCTTGCGTTTTTGAAGGTGCTCCACTCTGCAAACTGTATTATATATCAATTACCTCATCTCACAGAAGCAACCACATGGCTAACCTTGTTAATGTTGCATCATTTACTTTACATTCAATGTTTCTGAACACAGCTTTTACCAATGGTTTGGGGCATGGGCAGGGCTTGGAGCTTCATTATAGGTTATGAACAGCAGTGTTTGTGTTCGTATGGATTAAATTAAGGCCTGAACCCCTTCCTTGTCATGCGTAGGAAGGAACTGCAGATGCTGGTTTAAACCGAAGATAGGCACAAAATGCTGAAGTAACTCAGCAGGACAGGCAGCATCTCTGGAGAGAAGGAATGGGTGACATTTCGGGATGAGACCCTTCCTTGTCCAGTTACCCTTGGAGAGTGGTCTCAGGGAACAGTGCACTGAGAGAGCAGGGTGAGGTGATATTAACACTGGAACATCCTAAATCAGGCTTTAACGTACCATTAAACTATTAAACAGTGTGTGACGCATTCCTTTTCACATCAACCAATTTGCTAATCCTTTCACATATAATGAATAATAAAGCAGCGATCTTTAAACCCCTCACCAGCCCCTTCCCTCATCCCATGTCCTTCCTGCCCCTCACCAATCATGCAACCCAGCCCCATCCAATGTGCCAAAGTAACCTTTTATAGAAAAATTGGACAAATTGCAAGTGTTCGATGGGGACTTAAATCTAAAGGCATCAAGTTCAGAACCGGCAACATAATTTTTTTTTTCACATCCTCAGCGCTAATCCTTCCCACCAATCTATAAATTTAACATGCACTGTGCTAGCTCTACAATATTGACAGTCCTTACGTGTAATATCCATTGCTCGAAACTGAGAGCAGCCAAATAACATCTTCCCTACTCCCCCCTCAATTACTCTAACCTGATACCAGGTACATTATTTTAGATAGGAATAAAGTGCTGAAGTAACTCAGTGGGTCAGGCAGCATCTCTAGAGAAAAAGGATAGGTGATGTTTCGGGTTGGGACCCCTCATCAAAGTCCTGACCCGGAACGCCACCTATCTTTTCTCTTGAGATATGCTGCCTGACCCGCTGAGTTACTCCAGCACTTTGTGTCCATCTTCGGTATAAACCGGCCGATGAGCAAAGTGCAGGAAAGAGACTGAGATCCTTGTATCATGGCGCCAGAATAAAAACTCGGGGTCCATGGCACCAGCAACCTAACCTGGTCCCTTCACACGGATGCAGGGATCAAGAAAGTACATCGACGTATTTACTTTCTTTGACATCTGAGAAGATTCAGCATGTTCACGAGGATTCTCTTCAATTTCTGAGTTGCACTATGGACGGGATGTATCTCAGGCTGGTATGGACATAGTACTGCGCTGCTCTTGTCTGCCTGAACTTGCAGAGAGCGGTGAACACAGCCAAGGCCATCCCTGGTTTGTCACTGCCTTCCATTCAGCCCTTCGTCACGGTTTGTTGCAAAAGGAAGGCTGGAAGTATCGTCAAGCTTACCTTCCATCCTTTCTCTCTTCCACCTTCTGGGAGAAGATACAGGAGCCTGAAGGACCAGTCTTCCACAGAGAAGCAAAGCTTCTTACCCACTGCTATCAGACTCCTGAATCAATCACCTCTTTCATACACCCTTCCTGGAGATACTGTACTAACAGGTACCCTCACTCAAAACTTATTGTACCGTATTATTTTATTTTTGCACCTCTTCAAATTGCACTACAATCTTGCACCATTATGCAGTCTTTCTTAGATTAGTTTAGAGATACAACGCGGAGTGAGGCCCTTCGGCCCAGCGGGTCCGTACCGACCAGCTAACCCCACACATTAACACTACTCTGCACACAAGGGACAATTTGGATTTACATTTATACCAAGCCAATTTAGATCTCAGAGAAAACCCACGCAGGTCACGGGGAGAACGTACAAACTCTGTACAAACAAGCACCCGTAGTCAGGATCGAACCCGGGTCACAATTATATTGTGTCATTGTATTTATTATCATATTTATCAGTGCTATGCATAGTGTTCATTCTATGAGCTTCACATGAACAAGCAATTTCATGAACCACAACCTACACCCCTCAGCCAATAATTGAGATCACTGAGGCCTTGTAAAATTTGGTCTTGTAAAATTTACAGTAGCCAATTAATCTACCACTTCTTACAATCTATTTTCTCTCAAAAGCCCATCAATTGCATCCAGTTCTCTTCCACTCTCCTGCACTCTGGGCAATTTACAGAAGCCATTTACCAAACTTTGGGATGTGGGAGGAAACCGGTGAATCCGGGGTAAACCCTGCAATCACAGGGAGAACGTGCAGACTTCACATGGGAAGCACCCAAGATCGAGATTGAACCCATATCACTATGGCACAGTGTCGTCCAATGACTAAGTGTAAGAAAGAACTGCAGATGCTGGTTTAAATTCGACGGTAGACACAAAATGCTGGAGTAACTCAGCGGGTGAGGCAGCATCTCTGGAGAGAAAGAATGGGTGACGTTTCGGGTCGAGACCCTTCTTCAGGCTGATGTCAGGGGAGGGGGCAGGACAAAGATAGAATGTAGGCAGAGACAGTAAGACGATTGGGAGAACTGGGAAGGCGATGGAGAGAGAAAGCAAGGGCTATTTGAAGTTGGAGAAGTCAGTGTTCGTACCGCTGGGGTGTAAACTACCCAAGCGAAATATGAGGTGCTGTTCCTCCAATTTGCTCTGACAATGGAGGAGGCCCAGGACAGTAAGGTCAGATTGGGAATGTGAGGGGGAGTTGAAGTGCTGAGCCACCGGGAGATCAGGTAGGTTAAGAATGGCTCGTACAATGCCATAAAGGCACGCGGCCCTGTTTGGGGTATTCTGCTTTGCGATTCACATTAAGCCATGAGCTATTGTAAACATATATTAGTTTCCCTCAGAGAAAAGTAGTCAACATAATTGCAAATGTCCTAAAAATAATCATCACTATGTTTGAATTATTTTTAATTTTACTTATTTCCCATATCAGCTTGTTCTTCGGAAAAATCCATCCCTAATAACTGACTTACAATCCTCGGATTGCTGGCTTTAATTACTGCTCTCACATTTCATCCTAATGTTGTAAATTGTGTTTACTTGTGCCAAATTGCATTTATCTTTGTGTTTAATAGCCTCTGTGTATATTTTCAAATTGAGTGTTTTGCTCCTTAACTGCATTAGTGTAATTAAATTATTTTCCTTTTAATTGAAGTGCTTAATGTGTCCATGGTACCTTTTCTTTCTGTTTATTTTTTAATGAGGTCAGATGGGAGAAGGTGGTGGTGTCCAATCAGAACCAGTGTGGAGATCAGCATTGTCACAATTTAACACGTACAGGAGGTTAGTTTAATCTGGCATCATGGCCAGCACGGACATTGTAGGCCGAAGGGTTTGCTCCTGTGCTGTGCTGTGCTATGTCCCATTGTGAAGGGTTTGGAAAAGGGTGGGAAAACTCTTTTGAGGAAGCAGATGTTGAGGGAATACTGAGGAGGATGGAGGGAGGGCATAAAGGGTCTAGAGGTCACGTTAAGAAACATTTAGACTGGCACATGGATAGGACAGGTTTAGTGGGATATGGGCCAAACGCAGGCATGTGGGACTAGTGTAAATGGGCCATGTTGAACCATGTGGGCAGGTTGGGCCAAAGGGCCTGTTTCCACACTGTATGGCTCTATGACTCAGTTGAAAGGAAGTACCTTGAATCTGCTTAAGATTGGGGGAAAGTGGGGAAATGCCGCATGGAGATTTACGGGAATTGTTTCCAGGCATTCCAGCATGAAATTCCAGACCTGCACTCCAGCAACATGCTGACATAAACCACATCATCTCAAGTACTTTTTTTTCCCAAAAAGACACTATATTTCCCCTGAGAGACAGAAAGTTACAAACCTAATGTGAATAAACAGGATTATTGTACAGCAAGAATATGGTGGCCGAATGGCTGTAGGACTCTTTGACTCTAAGGTAGCAAAGTTCTCAGTGAGGAAGTACAGAGGTTTTCTCCCCAGTGCACTGTCCAATATCTTCTGCTCCACCACAAACAAAGTTCCCCTGGTCAATATCCCATTACTTGCTCTGCACAGATCTGCTGCCATCTGCAGGAAAGAACTGCAGATGCTGGTTTACACCAAAGATAGACACAAAATGCTGGAGTGACTCAGTGGGACAGGCAGCATCTCTGGAGAGAAGGAATGGGTGACGTTTTGGGTCTGAAGAAGGGCCTCGACCCGAAACGTCATCCATACCTACTCTCCAGAGACGCTGTCTGTCTCGCAGAGTTACTCCAGCATTTTGTGTCTATTTTCAGCTGCCATGTTCTTGGCTCACACAGAGATTTCAACATAAAACTAGAACAATACAGCATAGGAAGAGGCCCTTCGGCCCCCAATGTCCATGCCGGACATGATGCCAAGCTAAACTAACCCCCCTATGCCTGCCCGTGAACCATATCACTCAATTCTCTGAATATCCATGTGGCTATCTAAAAGCCATTTAAATCCCACTATTGCATATGCCTCCACCATCACCCCTGGCAGATCATCTTTAAAATGTACCCCTCTCACCTTAAAGCTATTTCCAAACATTGTCTGTAATAAGTGATGCAAGTTAGAAGCTTTGTATTGCTGAAGACAAATACTACCACATAAAAGTATTTTTCATCTGATTATCAAGGTTTTTATCTGAATTTATTAGAAAGCAATTGGGGGAGTGGAGAGACTTAAATGATAATGCAAAGTTCTGCCTTGTAAGATTAGAGAATTAAGAAAAAGATATTAAAAAAATTCAAGTTCAAAGGTGAAATATTTAGATATTCAAACAGTTATTCAATGAAGAGAAAGAAATTTGATCAATGGCTCGATTTGGTAGGTCAAAGGTCGTGGCACAAATGACAGGCACACAAAAGAAATTATAAGATGAGTTAACAGAGCTTCCTGCAAGAGTTAGCAAGCTGTGCAAAACCGATTGTGTGTGAAACCTATTGAGCAATATGTGGGGGCAGAGGGAAACAAGCCGGTTGCAAATGGAGGGAATACAAATTGCACAGGAGAGTATCCAGGGCAGTGGGTCTCGCTGCATCAATCTGCACCCCACTCAGCCCACAATTAAGATCACTGAGCTGCAGCCTTGTAAAATTAGTCAGACAGCACCACCTGCAGGACATGGTGTGAAATGCAAACGTAAAACTGATTTGATAACCAGGGACAACAAGGACATAATACTGTGGGCGCAAGGAACTGCAGATGCTGGTTTACCACAAAAAAAAGGCCCTCAAAGAGCTGTAGTGACTCGGTATATAAGCAGAAAACAGGATAACTGTGAATTGGGGAAGTGGGTCAAGAAATGACGGATGGATTTTAACAGGGCGGCACGGTGGCGCAGCGGTAGAGTAGCAGAATGGTGAAGAGGGCGTTTGGCATGCTTGCCTTCATCAGTTGGCATTAAGTACAGAGGTTTTGGACACCATCTTGCAATTGTACAAGTCGTTGGTGAGACCATATGTAGTACAGTGTACAGTTCTGGGTGCAAAAGGATGCTATTCAGCTGGAAAGAGCGCAGAAAAGGTTCACAAGGATACTATCTGGATTAGAGGGCTTGAGTTATAAGGTGAGGCTGAATAGAGTGGGCCATTCTTCCGAGAGCACAGGAGGTTGAGGTGTGACCTTTTGGAGATATACAGTATACAGTTTTGAGGGGTGTAGATAAGATGTATTGTCACGGTCTTTTTCCCAGGGTAGGGGAGAGTAACACTAGATGGCATCGATTTAAGGTGAGAGGGTAAAGATTTAACAGATAGTTAAGAGGAACTTCTTCACAAAGTTGGGTGAAGTGGGTATAGGGAACGGGCTACCAGAATAAGCAGGAAAGGTGGGTTAGATCGCAATGTTAAAAATACTTTTAAATGTATTTTTAAAATACATTTGGACAGGTGCAAGGATAGGTATGGACCATTTGTAGGCAAATGAGGCTAGCTCAAGTAGACATCTTTGTCAGCATGGTTGAGTTGGGTCAAAGGGCCTGCTACCATGCTGTATAACTCAGTGGCACAGTGGTAGATTTGCTGCCTTACAGCGGCAGAAACATGGGTTCAATCCTGATCATGGGTGCTGTCTGTACGGAGTTTATATGTTTAAGAAAGAACTGCAGATGCTGGTAAAATCTAAGGTAGATACAAAATACTGGAGAAACTCAGCGGGTGAGGCAGCATCTATGGAGAAAAGGAATTGGCGACATTTCGGGTCGAGACCCTTCTTCAACCGTGGGTGTTTATATGGAGTTTGTATGAAGTTTATATGTCCTCCCCGTGATCTACGTAGGTTTTATCCGGGAACGGTTTCCCCCCACACTCCAAAGACGTACAGGTTGGTAGACTAGTTGGCTTGGTAAAATTGTAAATTGTCCCTGGTGTGTGTAGCTTAGTGTTAGTGTACGGGGATCGCTGGTCGATGTGGTCTCGATGGGCCGAAGGGCCTGTTTCAGCGCTGTACCTCAAAATTAAAACTAAACGCTGTGACTGACTAAACTTTAAATGGTTTCTTCAACAGATGATGTCATTAGTTTGGTGCTGAAGGTTTGCCTCTATCCAGTCGATGTCACTGTACAAAGAAAAACGAACTTCTTTCCCTTAAGGGCCTGTCCCACCAGCATGCGATTGCATGCGGCGAGCGCAACCAACGTGGTGGCTTGAGACGTACGGCCTCACGGGGCCGGTCCCACTTCCAACCGCGGGGCCGTCTGGAGTTGTGCGGAGCTGGTCCCGACATCATACTCACCAATCAGCTGGGCAGGAGGCGGGCCGACTGAATTTGGACGTCGCACGGCGTCGGGCGGTTACGTCATCACGCAACGGCACGCGCTTGGCGTACGCCATCAAGACGCTGCGTTTGGCATCAAGACGCTGCGTACGGCGTCGAGACGCTGCATACGCCCGTCGAGGCGCTGCGTACGGCCTCAATGCGGCTGCGGGCCGGCAGGCCGTTGCCGCGCGGAATTTTTGGACAGTGTCAGTTTTTCGGAGCCCCGCACAACTCCATACGGCTCCGGCGATCGAAGTGGGACCGGCCCCACGAGGCCGCACGGCACAAGCGACCACGTTAGGTCACGCTAGCCGCATGCAGTCGCATGCTGGTGGGACAGGCCCTTTAACCTTTACACCTTCCAGCTACAGGCAGATCCTCTTCCTCATGCACTTTATGCTCAGTCAGTTTGTTAAAGGTTGCTTTATTTTAATGTTTATCCCAACTATTGGTATATATCAGAAAAAAAAAGAACTCCCAACAAATAATTAGGCCCAAGTTCAAAAGTAACATCAGCAGCCACCATAAGGTAATTAATGTGATATCACAATCTGAGCTGGCTGTTCCCATTTTTCTCACAAGATCCATTACTTTGCCCCCGACATTCTCACAGGAGGCAGGACCTCGGTCTTTCAAGGCACAATGATGGAATATGGAAGCGGTGGGGTCTGAAACCTAGTGTCATCAATCTGAGGCCTGGGTTAACCAGGGTTCCTCAGCTGCCAATCCCAGGGCACATTCCTCAGAGGCAGCCATTGGTAACCCCAGGGCTGCGGAGAGAGGCAGCTTGCTGCTGTGTTTCTCTGCCCTGATTCGGGCTTCCTTCAGCTTTACTGTAGAGATACAGCATGGAAACAGGCCCTTTGGCCCATCAAGTCCATACCGACCATCGTTCACTCGATCACACTAGTTGACACAGTTCTATGTTATCCGATGTATTCATGAGAGAATTAGATATAGCTCTTAGGGCTAACGAAATCGAGGGATTATGGGGAGAAAGTAGGAACGGGGTACTGATTTTGGATGATCAGCCATGATCATATTGAATGGCGGTGCTGACTCGAAGGGCCAAATGGCCTACTCCTGCACCTATTTTCTATGTTTCTATGTTTCTATCCCATTTTCACATCCACTCCCTGCTCGCCAGGGGCAATTTTACAGAGGTCAATTCACCTACAAACCTGCATGTAGCACAAAGAGAAAAATACCGGAATGCAGAATATAGAATATAGCAGCATTGTAGCATCATAGTAACAGAAAAAAATCCAATGTCTCAAATGAGGTAGGTTGGAACATGTCAGCATTTTTACTTTAGTTTAGAGATACAGCGCAGAAACAGATCCTTCGGCCCACCGTGTCCGTGCCAACCAGCGATCACCCCGAACACTAGCATTATCTTACAAACTAGGGACAATTTACAATTTTTACCGAAGCCAATTTCCAAAACTGTACGTCTTTTGATTGTGGGAGAAATGCACCTGGAGCAAACCCACGCAGTCACGGGGGGAACGTACAAACTCCATATAGACAGAACCCATCGTCAGGATCGAAGTCGGTCGCTGGTGCTGTCAGGCAGCAACGATACCGCCACGTCACCGTGCCGCACTGTCTGTAAATGTTTCATGAATATAGAGTCAAGGAGTTAGAGGATTGGGACTACACCCTAGCTTGTGGAAGGACTATTTAAGAAGCTTGATAACAGAGAGGAAGAAGCTGTGTCTGAGTCTGGTGGTGCGTGCTCTCCAGCTCCTGTAACTTCTACCCGATGGGAGTGGGAGAAGACGGTATGACCGGGGTCTTTCGTTATGTTTGCCACTTTTCCCAGGCAGCATGAAGTGTAGATGGAATCGATGGCAGGGAGTGTGGTCTGGGTGATGGACTGGGCTCCAATAAAACTCTTCAATTTCTTGTGGTCTTGGGCAGAACAGTTCCCGAAACAACCAAAAAAGAATTTGCACTCAATTCTTTGCTTTAAGAAGGCATGACTCATGATCATAAACCACAATTTGACCAGGACCATTGGGAAGCATCTGAGAAGTAAATCACAGAGTTTGCTGTAGTTTGGTTTGTTCTTCTTCCCATGGGAGTTTCTGCAATTCCAGGATTGAGCACTAGAGGGGGGAATTGTCTGCAGAGACGACTCCCCACAGCAGTGCACAGTTAGCTTACATTTGTCTCATCTCAGGGGGTCACTGACAGGTTAGACAAGTATCATCTTCTGGCAGAATTCCAGGGGAGTAGGTATGAGTGCTGAAGTGGGGATTAAGCTGCTGTCGGACAGTAAAAGTATTTCCAAAGAGACTGGTAATAAAGCTTTTCAAAGTAAAATTAAATGTGATAAAATGGTGCAACTAGTTTAGGTTTTTTAATTCAGGAATACAGTGCGGAAACAGGCCCTTCGGCCCACCGAGTCTGCGACGACCAGCGATCCCCGTGCACTAGCACTATCCTACACACAAGGGACAGTTCACAATTTTTACCGAAGCCAATTAACCTACAAACCTGCACGTCTTTGAAATGTGGGAGGAAACCGGAGCTCCCGGAGAAATCACAGGGAGAACGTGCAAACTCCGTACAGGCAGCACCCATAGTCAGGATCAAACCTGGGTCTCTGGCGCTGTAAGGCAGCAATTCTAACCGCTGTGCCGCCTTGCAGTTGATCTGTCAGTGACCCAGGTTCGATTCTGGTCTCTGGTGTTTACTGTGTGGGGTATGCGTTTTCTCCCTGAGTCCGTGTGAGATTCCTCCAGTTACTTCCCAGGCCCAAAGATGTGCGGGTCGGTGGTTTAATTGATTCTATCACTGACCTACACACTAGGGGTAATTTCTAATGGTCAATTAACTTCCCAAAAGATCTTCATAACCCCTTGTCTTCCTGATAGACCAACCATCTGCCTCCCTCAGAATATGGAGTCATCCAGCTTAGAAACAGGCCCTTCGGCCCACCATGTCCATCAAGCATCCAGTTATACTAATCTCCTTTATTCTCCTCACATTCCCATCAACTGCTCCCAGATTCTACCAATTATCTCTACATTACAGTGCTCAGTTAACCTACCGATCTTTGAGATGTGCAAGGAAACCAGAGGAAAAACACCAAGTGGTCACAGGGAAAACGTGCAAACTCCACGCAGACAGCACATGTCAGGATTGAACCCATGTCGCTGGAGCTATGAGGCAGGGGCTCTACAAGTTGCACCGCTATGTCATCCCAGGTATAATCTGTTCAAGAACTTGTCTTTGAATCAGCAGTGGCTGAGAATGTCTGAATTTAAGATCAGTGCATAGAGTAGAAAACCTGACCCGAGACTATCAGTGTAGTTGATGACTCCTGCCTCCCCCCCCCCCCCCCCCATTCCAGCGGCCCACACCTCCGACCACAGACAAGTGCCTCCTTCCACATTGTGCTCCATTTTGTTTTTCCAGTTCCTTAGCCTGCCTTTCATTCCCCTCACAGCTACTCTGCTGCTCAGCTTTGTGTCACCTGCAAACCTGGATACGTCATCATCTATAGTTTCACCAGTCATTCACAGAGATTGTGAGCCCCAGTACACTCCATGCCACTCCAACATGAAAACAACCCACTGACACACAGGGTCTCTTGCCCAGAGTAGGCGAATTGAGGACCATAGGACATAGGTTTAAGGTGAAGGGGAAAAGATTTCAGAGGAATATGAGGGGTAACTTTTTCACACAGAGGGTGGTGGGTGTATGGAACAAACTGCCAGAGGAGGTAGTTGAGGCTGGGACTATCCCGCCATTTAAGAAACAGTTATACAGGTACGTGGAAAGGACTGGTATGGAGGGATATGGGCCAAACGCGGACAGATGTGACTAGTGTAGCTGGGACATATTGGCTGGTGTGGGCAAGTTGGGCCGAAGGTCCTGTTTCCACATTGTATCACTCTATGACTAACATCCCAGCTCTCATTTCAATCCTTACCAAACCTCCATCCTCGCAAATAAGTTACCCTCGAATCTCTGTGACCTTATCAGGTGCCTTTTGAAAGTCCAAGTCCATCACAGTTCCTGGTTCTGCCTTATCTTCACTATCTACAACATCATCAAGTTTGCTTCGCAAGATTTGTTAGTCACAAATTCCTCCGCATTTTTTAAAATCGTTGTGGGCGTTACTGCAAACCCCAGCATTTACTGCCTGGCGGTTTCTCGTAAATTAACCGCCATACAGACAATTTCCTTTTGCCATTAAAAAATGGGAACTCTTGCTAGCCATTCATGTAGCCACTCTGTTAGCACATCCTCAGTAACAGATTCCAGCAATTCTCTGGAAACAGATGTCAGCTCACTGCCTGGCAGGCTGCTGGTTTCATTCTTAGCCATCTCTTGATCAATGGCATGTCTTTGCTTCTTTCCAATCCACAGGGACCATTCCCAAATCTGGGATGTTTTGGAAGATCATTACTAATACATCCACTATCTCTAAAATTAGCTAGGGAGCAGGTCAGATTCGGGGCAGACGTCAACTTTGGGTCTCCTTAATTTCTCCACTTCTTTTTTAGCATTACAGATAAACCCTGAGCAACGCACTATGTAAATCATGGTATTTGATAGACCACAGATATTAATATCATGTCGTGTAGGAAGGAACTGCAGACGCTGGTTTAAACCAAAGGCAGACACAAAAAAGCTGAAATAACACAGCGGGTCAGGCAGCATTTCTGGAGAAAAGGAATAGGTGACGTTTCTGGTCGAGACCCTTCTTCACACTGAGAGGCAGGGCAAAGGGGAAACGAGAGATATTCAACACTCGGTTGTTTCCAGCTTTGTCGGATTTGTTCGATTGTAGTAGATTTACAGAGAGAAATTAACAAATTAAATTAATTTTTCACACAAAGGGTGGTGGGTGTATGGAACGAGCTGCCGGAGGAGGTATTTGAGGCAGGGACTATCGCAACGTTTAAGAAGAGAGGTAAATGGATGGGACATGTTTAGAGGGATATGGGTCAAACACAGGCAAGTGAGACTAGTGTAGATGGGACATGCTGGCTGGTGTGGGCAAGTTTGGCCAAAAGGCCTGTTTCCACACTGTATGACTCTACAAATAGGCTGATTGGGGCAAATGACTCTAACACAGGCAATCGAAGAGTCATGCGAATCAGTCTCCATGGGACCCCAGTGAGGGATAGTGAACAGACCTGTTACCCAATGAGAGTCAGTGTGTGTAGCTCTACTCCATAGAGGCTCAGTGTGTCTGAGCCCCACACCCCAGGGACAGACAATGTCTGTGGAACTCAAGTGTAGGAAGGAACTGCAGATGCTGGTTTAAACCGAAGATAGACACACAAAGCTGTAGTAACTCAGTGGGACAGGCAGCATCTCTGAAGAGAAGGAATGGGTGACGTTTTGGGTTGGTTCTTTCAAGAAGGGTCTTGACCCCGAAACAACACCCATTCCCTCTCTCCAGAGATAACTCCAGCTTTTTGTGTCTATCTGTGGAATGCACCCCAGTAGAGTCGGATGTGTGATTTTATTGCAGCGTTACATGGAAGCAATAATATACCCAGCAGGTTATAACAGATCTATGTTTGTGAAAGATTCTCCTCTGACAAGGACAGTGTCAAGGGAGGAGATCGGAAATACAGTGCTTGGAATCTGTTGTACAGATTGTAGTTGTGGAATGCAAGGTGTGCGTGTGTGTATACATGGTGCATACATGTGTGTGTGTGCATACATGTTTGTGTGTATATACGCTTTGTGTATGTGCGTATTTGTACATGTGTGTGTGTATGTGCATGTGTGTTTGTGTGTGCATGCATGTGTAGGTGCATGTGTGTGTCTGCCCACGTGTGCGTGGTGTGCATGTGTATGTGTGTTTGTGTATATGTGCGTGTGTGTGTGTGTGTGTGTGTGTGTGTGTGTGTGTGTGTGTAAGCATGTGTGTGTATGTATTTGTGTATACATGTGTTCACGTATGTCCAATTGTATCTACTGTAACATATATAAAAAGCAGATATACCAAAACCAGATCGATCTTAAAGTTGCTCATCCAACACCCAGAATGTAAGCAGATTGCTTGGTATTTATATATGTTCTTCAGTCTCATCACCCCCTGCCCCCGTCCGTTTTTTCTGCTGCATTAATTGTGTCTTTTGCTGATAAGGTGTTGAAGGTGTTGGAATACATGCTTACATTCTGCAATACGATATATAGGTTAAGATGAGACCACTCAGCTCCCTGAGCCTGTTCTATCATTCAATTAGTGCAGAGAAGATTTTACAAGGATGTTGCCAGGACTTGAGGACCTAAGCTATAGGGAGAGGTGTGCAGGCTAGGACTGTATTCCTTGGAGCTTGAGAGGACGAGAGGTGATCTTATAGAGATGTATAAGATCATGAGGGAAATAGATCGGGTAGATGCACCCAGTCTTTTACCCAGAGAAGGGGAAACAAGAACCTGAGGACATAGGTTTAAGGTGAGAGGGGAAGATTTAATAGGAATCTGAAGGGCAACCTTTTCACACAGAGGGCATTGAGGATATGGAATGAGCTTTTGGTGAAGGTAGTTGAGGCAGAAACTATAGCAACATTTAAAAGACATTTGGACAGGTAAGTGGATTTAGATTTAGAAAAAGATTTAGAGGTATATGGGCCAAATGCAGGCAGGTGGGACTACTCTAGATGGGGCAGTGAGGTCGGCATGGGCAAGCTGAGACAAAGTGAATGAGATGCCAGAGGAGGTAGTTGAGGCAGGCAGAATAACTGCATTAAAAAGGCACTTGGACAAGTAAATGGATAGGAAAGGATTAGACCAGACATCTGGTCCCTTTATTCCCTTTATCCTGTATCTGTGGATTGCTAGATTGTAATCATGTATTGTCTTTCCGCTGACTGGTTAGCACGCAACAAAAGCATTTCACTGTACCTCGGTACACGTGACGATAAACGAAACTAAACAAACTAAGTAACTAACTGGTCGGCATGGGCGAGTTGGGCCGAAGACCCTGCCTCCATGCTGTATGACTATGACTTTGACAAGATACGGATTCAACATGTACTGCATCAAAGCTTTATCACAGGAAAGTTATGCAAGTATTTAACATGAAGCCCTGATGATTTTAACAAATGTATATATCAGACCTTCAAGGGGAAAATCAAAGCTCAAGTTATCTGGTCAATATGGAGGCAGATGGGGAATTTGTAATGATAATCGTAGATGAGATGGGCATTTAGATCACTGAAGCGATCCATCTTGAAAAAGACAAGTTCCATTAACATTTTAGTGTTAGCACCAGTAAAACCTCTCCAAAACGTTTTGCTGAAATGCTTATACGAAAAGCTACTTTGGATGCCAGGCCCCCTAATGGAGATTATAGAGCAGCTGATATTAGCTCAAAGAGGTAAACAACATTTTAAAGTATGAGAGGGGTGATGAGGTGAAAAGGTTGACGCAGGCAGCTGATGGTACAATCTCCAAAATACCTAAACTCACCCTGATGAAATGTCCCATTGTCCTTTAATTGATTCCAAGATTGTTTTTACCCTCCCACTAATCGATCCGGAGATCTATTCATCTATTAATCACTCGCTGCGCAAGGAAGAACTTCCTATTATCAATCCCAAAATTAGCCTTTACAAGTTTGAACCTGTGTGCCCCCCCCCCCGCTCCCCCCCCCTCCCCTCCCCAGCTTCCTCTTGTAATCGCACGTGAAGGAAAATAAATGCCATTTGATTCACAAACGTGGAACACTGTCTTCAGTTTTGACATTTGTTTGGGGCACTTAATGGAAACTTAGAAATTATACTTGACTCAGACCAACCTTGCTCAACATTTTGTGTGTCCGGTCAGGACTAGAGGGCAGAAAGCAGGCATTTAATGAAAGCTGAGACTACCCAGTCTGCATTAGCAATCTGCTCGCTGCTTGGATGCTCCATCAAGATGTTTGTTTTCACTGTCAGGGTGCTTTATTGACGGGGAAGTCCAGTATCTCCTTCCCCCACCATCAAACGTTGCTCGTGAATTGCGTTTGGTCCTTCAGCTGGGGTTAAATTTTGCTGCCTTGACCATTCAGAACAACATAAGCAACATCCCTGTGCAAAACACATACCTCCAGATTCAGGGACAGTTTCTTCCCAGCTGTTATCAGGCAACCGAACCATCCTACCACAACTAGAGAGCGGTCCCTGAACTACTACCTACCTCATTGGAGACCCTCAGACTAATATGATCAGACTTTACGGGCTTTATCTTGCATTAAACATCATTCACATTATTCCCTTTACCATGCATCTGTATACTGTGAATGGCTCGATTGTAATTTTGTGTTATCTTTCCGCTGACTGGTCAGCGCACATCAAAAGCTTTTCACTGTACCTTGGTACACGTGACAATAAACTAACTAAATGGCTCTGGCGTTAAACTCTGGACAAAGATTGCTTCTAATACTTAATAAAGGTCACATCAGCAAGGAAGGTCGCATCTGCCTTTCCTTACAGATTTTTCCATTAACCCACATTCAATCAAATATGATCATACTCCAAAGACATACAGGTTGGTAGGTTAATTGGCTTGGTGTAAATGTAAAAATTGTCCCTAGTGGGTATCGGATAATGTTAGTGTGCGGGGATCACTGGTCGGCGCGGACCCGGTGGGCCGAAGGGCCTGATTCCACGCTGTATCTCTAAACTAAACTAATAAGGTTTCATAATTTTGACTTTCATGATACAGCACAGAAACAGGCCCTACAGCCTACCGAGTCCACATCAACCAACGACCACCCAGTACACTAACCTACACACACTAGGGATAATTTTACAATTTACTGAAGCCAATTAACCTATAAACCTGTATGTCTTTGGAGTATGGGAGGAAACTAGAGCACCCGAGAAAACCCACGCGGTCATGGGGAGAACGTACAAACACCGTACAGACAGCACCCATAGTTAGGATCAAACCTGGGTCTCTGGCGCTGTGAGGCAGCAACTGTACCATTGCACTAATGTGCCACCGCTAATGAAACAATGAGAGCAGCAAAAGAGAATCATTATACAGTTAACAAGGTTGCATCAGATTAACAATCAAATTTAACCTTGCACTTGAAAGAATGTCCATTTAGGTACACCTCGCTTGGTTGCCATGCATCCCAAAGAGCTTTATTTAGCGTGGTACGCACTCTCCAGCAAGTCCCAGAACACTTATAAAAGTTATTGGCCTAAAATATTAAATCAGAACATTAATAGCCCATTATCTGTTTATTTGCACTTTATCTGTTTTATTTATTCATGTGTGTATACAATGGTATATGGACACACTGATCTGTTCTGTATTCATGCCTTCTATATTCTGTGGTGCTGAAACAAAGCAAGAATTTCATTGTCCTATCTGGGACACATGACAATAAACTCTCTTGAATCTTGAATCTTGAATCTTGAATCTTGAATCTTGAATCTTGAAATCAGCTTCTCTCTCCAGGGTTGCTGCCTGACCGGCTGAGTATTTCTACCTGTTTCAGTTTTATTTCAGACAGTCTGCATCTGTGGTATCCATAGACTCATAGTCATAAAAGCATGGAAACTGGCCCTTTGTCCTGTTTGTCCTGAACAGTCTGAAGAAACATCATCCTTCTTTCCAGAGATGCTGCCTGTCCCGCTGAGTAACTCCAGTTTTTTGTGTCTATCTTCAGTTTAAACCAGCACCTGCAGTTCCTTCCTACACCCTTTGTTCATGCCGACCAAGGTGGCCCATCTAAGCTAGTCCCACCTGCCCACATTTGGCCCAGATCCCTTTAAACCTTTCCTATCCATGCACCTGTCCAAATGTCATTTAAATGCTGTTATAATACCTGCCTCAACTACCTCCCCAGGCAACACGTTCCATATAAACACCGCCCTCCGAGTGGAAAAGTTGCCCCTGATGTTCCTAGTAAATCTTTCTCCTCTCACCGTAAACCTATGTCCCTCTGTTCTTGATTCCCCTCTGCTGGGAAACAGTCTCTGTGCATTCACCCTATCTATTCCCCTCATGATTTTATATTCTAATTTTGCTTTTAAAATACAGTTATTTTTAATGTGTTTGAAAAAACATTCAAACTCTAGTTTTCAAACAATTCTGTTAGCTAATATTGCAGAGAATGGATTGGAACTGTGCTCACATTTACTCTCAATCCTCAGCCTAAACTTAACAAAGTTATCGTGCAGTTTATGCTTTGATGAAAGATCAAAAGAACTTACAAGAGCATGGAGGAAGAAAACATGGGGATAATTTAAGTGAAGACACAGAGTCTGTCCTTACATTTAAAGATGGGACGATAGAGGGAGAGAAAAAGAGAGGGGGAGAGAAATGGAAAATGCTGATGCAACGGTGGCGCAGCGGTAGAGTTGCTGCCTCACAGCGCCAGGGACCCGGGTTCGATCCTAACTACGAGTGCTGTCTGTACGGAGTTTGTACGTTCTCCCAGTGACCTGCGTGGGTTTTCTCTGAGTGCTCAGGTTTCCTCCCACCCTCCAAAGACATTTTGTTTGTAGGCTAATTAGCTTGGTAAAATTGTAAATTGTCACTACTGTGTGTAGGATTGTGTTAGTGTGCGGCGATCGCTGGTCAGCGCCGACTTGATGGGCCGAAGGGCCTGTTGCCGTGTTGTATCTCTAAACTAAACTAAACTGAAAATCCTCAGCAGATGCTGCCTGGCCTGGTGAATATTACCAGCATTTCAATTTACTTTAGATTTCCAGCATCTGCAGTATTTTCTAATTCTCAGTAGCCTTTTATTAGGGGATAGGGTAGGACAATGGGCTGAAGGGCCTCCAATCTATCATGGGTATATGATACATCACCTTTAATGCCATGCTGCCTCACATATGAGTTGTGGGTCATCTGCATAAGAGTTGATTTGAGCCATTTGTTCACACATATTAGTCATACATTAGGGCAAATGAGGAGGTTGAATTGCCTTAAAAGAGAATAAAGTGGATGTGTTTAGGGAGGGAATTCCAGCGTTTAGGGATAAGGCAGCTGAAGATATGGCTCTAGCTAGCATCAGGCAAAGAAAACCAGGGATGCTTGAGATGCCAAAACTGAAGGAACAGAGTGTTCTTGGAGGACGGGGAGATCCCAGATGTATTATCACAGAACATTCATAATCCATCTTGGTACAGGCCAGCTCACGAGCACCTTCACTCTGTGTGAATGCTGGAAATATTGACAACTGTGCCATCAACAGCACAAGTTTGTATACCTGTTCCATACTGTGAACGAAGTTGCTTGTACGTGGATTTGTGTAGCATGGGGTAGCAGCGGTTATAATGCAGCCACCACACAGGTTTCACAGAAGAAGAACTTGATACAGTGGCAAAAGAGACTGCCCGGAGACCAGTCACACATCAGTAGATAGACACACACACACTCTCACACTTGCATATTCACACTCGCACTCACTCTCACACAAACTCTCTCACTTTCTCTCTCTCACATACACACTCTCTCTTTCACTCTCTCACCATCACACACACACACCTGCAGTCAAAGCATGTACGTACACCAAACATACTCTCACATGCACACGCAATGCAGACATACAAAAACACAGCACACATGGACAAACGCAGTCCACCAACATAAATATCCCCCATGTGCACACACAAACTCACACCAACACACACATAACCCATAGTTCCTCCATTATAAATATCCCAATCCCTTTTTGAAATCTTCTGTTGTATCTGAATCCCCATTAATCTTCGGCAGTGAATCTAAGCAGTTGTGGAGGATGAAGATTTTCCTCCTTCTGTCCCTAGTTCCCTTTGTCATTCACCTCAAATCTGAGGCCTTATGGTTATCAATCAGCCATTGGCAGCAAATTTTCATCATTTATTCTCAAACGTTTCATGGTTCCAATAACATCTCTGCCAAATCTCCGCCGAAAATTCTCGAAGAAACGCAACACAGTTACTCATTATAACTAATCCCTCATCCCATGCACCTCTCCAGCAAATCCTGACACCCTCCTCAATGACTGATCTAGTGCCCAAAACAGGACACAGTATTGCTGCTTGGACTATATAAGTAACCTAATACAATTTCCTTCTCTTATTCCTAATTAACCTCAGAGTGTAATTTCTCCCCCATCTCCAACACTTTTTATAACATGCTGTTTAAAAAAAAAGAAACAAAACACTCAATTTTCATCGAATATCCCTTTGGTTGCCTCTCTGTCACTGGCAACAGTATCCCGGTGATCAATTTTAATTCCTAGAAACTCCTCAGAATTGGCAATGCTATTACTGCACTAAACTGCTCTTCTCAAGCTTGTTGCAAAATCTGGACTCCCTCTAACCACCACACCCTCACCACCCCAACTCTCTCAGCTACCCTGGAAATATTGGCATGCATCCAGAAAACCATTAATTTCCCAGAGAATGGTTTAACTCCCTTCCGTCAGAGATCAGGGCTGAACAGGACAGTTATTACATAGAACATAGAACAGTACAGCACAGGAACAGGCCCTTCGGCTCACAATGCCTGCACCAAACATGATGCTAAACTAATCTCTCCTGTTCCATATCCCTCCATTCCCTGCTATTGCATTCATATACCAGCTAGTTGAAAACATACAAGTAAATTATCTAACACAAAAAGCCTCATGAGATTGAAGACCCACCACATCCCAAGAGCAACCCAGAGACTGAGCAGCCATCAAAAGCTAAACAGTAAACAAGAAATAGTGCACATCATTTCTTTCAGAAAGAAACATCAACCAAAATGCTCCAAAATCAAATTAAATGCATCAGAAAATTAACCCTAGTCTTTTGTAAAATATGATCGTTATAGTCTCAATAATCATCCCTGCAAACTATTTCAAGCACGCCTCCCCTCTATTGATGTGCATCGAATTAAGCAATAACCGAGCAAGACTCAAAACAATCAGCATCCTTCCATAAATAAATCCAGGTTGCACGACACAAATTCACTAAAAAGTGCTTTCTTTTTCATCTACCTGAATGGTCAGCACTTCACCGAAAGTTTTGAAAATGGGAGATCAGCTCAATGAAGTCAATGGGTGGCGATCTGTTCAATGGAAGAGGGAGAA
The DNA here is from genome assembly GCA_038087875.1 of Malacoraja senta. Taxonomy (NCBI): domain Eukaryota; kingdom Metazoa; phylum Chordata; class Chondrichthyes; order Rajiformes; family Rajidae; genus Malacoraja; species Malacoraja senta. Next base: position 9,204,270 of record CM075979.1, on the reverse strand, counting down.
TATTACTGTTACAGGACCAAGAAGCAAAATGTGGATTTGTGCCAAGAACAATCTCTCTGGGAAAATATTCAAGGTTCGATTCATTTCGTCCCACACGTTAAAAACCGTGAGAATCTTTAGAAGCTTAAAAAAATTCAGAGATGCACAAACTGGAAAGCTTATGTTTGTAAAATGCAAAATTATAACCCCCAAGATGCTGTTAAGGGGAACTTCAAGTCAAGTCGAGTTTATTGCCATATGCACAAGTGTGGCAAGGTACAGATCCAATGAAAATCTTGCTTGTAGCAGCATCACAGGTACATAGACTTGGACAACACACCAAAACATAAAGATAGAGACAAAATGCTGGAGTAACTCTGCGGGACAGGCAGCATCTCTGGCGAGAAGGAATGGGTGATGTTTCGGGTCGAGACTCTTCTTCAGTCTGACACATCACCCATTCCTTCTCTCCAAAGATGCTGCCTGTCTTGCTGAGTTACTCCACCATTTGTGTCTATCTTTGGTGTATAACCAACATCTGCAGTTTCTTCTTACACACAAAAACATAAATGCTACATAAATACATGCAAGACAGTAAAATAAAAACTGCAATAAACAAACTATCAGTGTAAAACACATTACGAAAATGTCACAGGAGGCTGTGGAAGCCAATTCAAGGGATATTTTTAAGGTAGACACAAAAATCTAGAGTAACTCAGCGGGACAGGTAGCATCTCTGGAGAGAAAGAATGGGTGACGTTTTGGGTCAAGACCCTTCTTCATGCTCACCCATTCCTTCTCTCCAGAGATGCTGCTGGTCACACTGAGTTACTCCAGCTTTTTGTGTCTACCTTCGATTTAAACCAGCATCTGCAGTTCTTTCCTCCAGATATTTTTAAGATGGTGATTGATAGATTCTTGATTAGTACAGGGGTCAGGGGTTATGGGGAGAAGGTGAGAGAATGGGGTTGAGAGGGAAAGATAGATCAGCCATGATTGAATGGCGGAGTAGACTTGATGGGCCGAATGGCCTAATTCTGCTCCTACAACTTATGAACGTATGAACTTACGAAATGAAAAATTAGCCCATGGTAATGCAAGAATGAATGTATAGTGTTCCGTTACCGAGGTAGAATTAGGGTGGTCCAGATTGGTTCTAGAATCTGATAGTTGTAGGAAAGTAGCTGTTCCTCAACCTGGTGGTGAAGGACTTCAGGCTTCTGTACCTCCTGCCTGAAAGTAGCAGTGAGGAGAGGGTTCGGCCCAGTGATGGTGATCTTTGATGATAGGTGCCACCTTCTTGAGGCAGCATCTCATGCAGGTGCTTTCGATAGTGGGGAGGGTTGTGCCCGTGATAGACGGGACTGAGGTCAATTATTTCAATGGTTCTTTATTGTCGCGTATGCACAGCATAGTGAGATTCTTTTGCACAACCCACAAATGCACAGTCGCCATATTTTAGCGCTGTTTGTAGTCTAAAGGGCCTGTCCCACTTTCGCGACCTTTACAGGCGACTGCTGGCACCCGTGATAGATCGCTGAAATTTTCAACATGTTGAAAATTCAGTGTTGACCAGAAAGACTCTGGAGAGCTCTGGAGAGGTCTCCTATGGTCGTGAGAGGTCACCCGCGACATGTCGCCAGAGGTCGCCTGTATGGTAGTGAGAGGTCTCCTATGGTCGTGAGAGGTCTCCAAAGAGTCGTAGCGTCTTTCTGGTCGCCGCTGATGTTTCGACATGTTGAAAATTTCGGCGACCTAACACGGGTGCCGGCAGTCGCCTGTAAAGGTCGCGTAAGTGAAACAGGCCCTTATGTCTTGTAATGTAAGTCCAAAGTCTGGTCACTTGGACGTACTGGAGCGCCCCCGATCCAGATATCTGCCGGGGCTGTCCTTGTTCTCCGGATCCACTCTTGCCCGACGCCACTCTCCACACCACTCTCTGCAGCCTCTGGCATTCTTGTGTGTTGGAATTGTTGTACCAGTCCATAATGCAACCAGTCAGGATACTTTCTACAAAATGGAAGGCAAATGGCGGCACGGTGGCATAGCGGTAGAGTCGCTGCCTTACAGCGCCAGGGACTCGGGTTCGATCCTGACTACGGGTGCTGTCTGTACGGAGTTTGTATGTTCTCCTCGTGACCTGCATATGTTTTCTCCGAGATCGTCGGTTTTCTCCCACACTCCAAAGACGTACAGGTTTGTAGGTTAATTAGCTTGGTGTAGAGTGTAAAAGTTGGCCCTAGTGTGTGTAGGGTACTGTTAATGTGCGGGGATCGCTGGTCGGTGCAGACTCGGTGGGCCGAAGGGCCTGTTTCTGTGCTGTATCTCTAAACTAAACTAAAAGGAATAAAGTAGTGTGAGGGGGTGACGGTAGGCCTGTGGGAGGCAGATAAGCCAGAGGTATGTTCAACTGAATAGTTGGTGTCATTCTGTATCGAAAGTGGTAATTTCCACAAATTAACATGCTTAGCAAGTAAACATTAAGTTGTGAATTGGTTGCACATTTTTTATCAATAACCATTCCTGAAGAATTTAAACATAAACTCTGAAATGTGATATATTGGTTTTTATCTATATTTTCTAAACATTACATCCCTGTGTATTTTGTCTGTAACTTCAGACTTTTTAAAGATATAACCAGCATACTTTTTCTCAACGTTGGATATTGACCAAAATTTGATTTTTTTGTGATTTTTAGAGATTTTTTCTCTCCTAATGTTGTGCATCGGGGGTTTACAAATGAACAGTTGAGGTAGAAACTGCCCCGTCCATGATAGGTACTGACCTCCACACCATCGAAGGCATCTATACGAGTTGCTGCCACAGAAAAACAGCCAATGTCATCAAAAACTCACACCACCCTGGCCACGATCTCTTATCACTCCAACCATCTGGAAGAAAGGTACAGCATCTGAAAAACATCGCCACCAGGTTCAAGAATAACTTCTTCCCAACAACCATCAGACTTTGCGGGCCTGCATCTTGGCACCCCCGAGGCCGTGACCTCTGTTGGTGGCAGTCAATGGCGGTGCTGGCTCGAAGGGCCGAATGGCCTACTACTGCACCTATTGTCTATTGGTCCGGCAAAACTGATAATACGGCAAGACTCTGGAACCAAGGGAGCCAGAAAATCGGTGGTGGACCTGTATTACCAATGTGTATTGTGTTTGCAGGCCTGTTATGTTGCTTTAAGGGCCTGTTTTTTTCGGCGACTGCCGGCGTCATTGACCATTATCAGGGTCGCCAAAAGATTTCGAACATTTCAAAATCCAGCGGCGACAAAAAAAATGTTGCGACACTTGAAAAAACACGGCAATACGCGTCAATACGCCATCACGCCGCGTCACCGCCGCATCACGCCGCAAATTTTTCAATGACCTGATACGTCAGTCAATGATGCCGGCAGTCGCTGGAAAAAATCGCCAAATGGGACAGGCCTTAAGAATTTCATTGCCCCGTTGTCGTTACAAATGACAATGAAACACTCTTGACTCTTAAAGGGCCTGTCCCACTTGGGCGTAATTTGCGCGTCATTTACGCGACATCATTTACGCGTCACGATGGTGCGCATTACGCGCGCATGGTGCGTGGTGACCTAGGCAGTGTCGCACGCGGCGTCCCGGGATTTTGGGATGTACAAAATCTTCGCGCTCCATCTGCGTGACGCGCAAATGATGCCCAAGTGGGACAGGCCCTTAACTCTTGACTTTCACAAGCCTACAGCCACTGCAACACTCCAGACTGTCACAGTGTACTGGCAGACTGATTAACATGAAGTAAAAATGTTTACAGATCTATGCTGTTTTCACTGGTGGAAAAGCTGAGGAAAAGACTCTGCCAATTCAGTCGAGATGTGAAGATTTTCCACCAAGTGGGTTGCAAATTATTCGAATTCTCTGCCTCAGGGTGTCGCGGATGCTCAATCACTGGGTAGATTCGAGCGGGAGGTTGATAGATTCTTGGGCTATGAATCGAGCGGTGTGGGGGTTGGGCTGAAACGAGGGCTTAAGCAGGAGGTGAACAGGAAGTTTACTCAATGGGGGGGATAGAGCTACAGGGACAGTGACGTTGACTCTTGCTCCTCACACAAGGTGGCCTGCAAAAACACAGAGCACGGCCCATCACAGCTTTGGCACGCAGACCTTCAGTGAGTCCCCAACAAGGCATCCGGAAGAAACATTGTTGTTCTTTGTTGGATTCTAGCCACTGCAACAACAAAAAACAGTCTTTCCAAGAACTGCACCTGAATTACACAATGATTGCAGTGTTTAGTTGATAATTTACATGGATCTTGGTCAGGGTCATCCAACTCAATGTATTCACTGCAACAGAAGACATTGCTGTGGGTGGGTGGCCTTCTGCAGGGGCACGGGGGCAAACAGTGGTAAGGGTCTGGCCAGCTATGGTTGTGAAAGGGGCAGCAATGATGCCATTTGGAGTTGGTTTTGTCTCGGGAGGGGGCAACACACTTTCCTTTAACAAGGAAGGCTCTGAATTGAAACCCCTGTATAAAAAACCCCAGAGGTCATGCACTGTGCCAATCCGGAATAATCAGATGAGATTTCAAACCAATCTGCTCTTGGAGATGGAGTCAATACATTCCACGTAGGAAGGAACTGCTGATACTGGTTTACATCGAAGATAGACACAAAATGATGGAGTAACTCAGCGGGAAAGGCAGTATCACTGGATAGAAGGAATGGGTGACGTTTTGGGTCGAGACCCTTCTCCAGACCTACTTTGCAATCTGCTAAAGGTCCTACCTTGCAATTTCAACGAAGAGCAGGGTGTTCCAGCAAACCTTTATCCTTCTGCCAGCCTCACTGGCAAATCATTCCCACTTGGCTGCATATGGGATCTCACTGTGCACAGGTCAGCGGCCACATTTCCGAGATTGTAGCAGTGAAGACATCTCAAAAGTTGTTCACTGGTTGTAATGTCCTTTAAGACAACCTTAAATAGATGAGAACATCACCACAGAAATGCAAATACCACAGTTTAATCTCTTCCATCAACCTGTACATTTCACGCATCTATTGCAGGTGATTAAATAACTGGAGTTTGCCATGGTGATTAGGATTCTGTACTAGACTGATTAGGTTAACGTATGATGAGCATTGGATGGCTCTGGGCCTGTATTCACTGGAGTTTAGAAGGACGAGGGAGGATCTTATTAAAATTTACCGAATAATGAAAGGCTTGGTTAGAATGGATGTGGACAGGATGTTTCCACTAGTCACTAGGAAAGTCTAGGACCATAGGGCAGAGCCTCAGAATAAAAGGATGTACCTTTAGAAAGGAGATGAGGAGGAATTTATTTAGTCAGAGAGTGGTGAATCTGTGGAATTCATTGCCACTGCTGGCTGTGGAGGCCTAGTCTTTGGGTAGTTATAAAGTGGAGATTGACAGGTTCTTGATTAGTAAGGGTGTCAAAGGTTACAAGCAGAAGGCAGGAGAATGGGGTTGAGAGGGAAAGATGGATCAGCCATGATTGAATGATGGAGTGGACGATGTGCCGAATGGCCTAATTCTGCTCCTATGACTTGTGAAGTATATTGCCTTCTGTGCAAACCTGGCGTCCTGTTGTTTCCTTATCACTTCTCTCTCCAGCCTCCATTTTGTACGCTACCACTAGCTCCCACGTACTTCCCAACACCTTGCATTGTCTCTCTCTCCATCTCTCTCTCTCTCTCTCTCATTCCCTCTCTCATCAGCCTTTCCCGCTCCATGGTGTGCAGTAGCAATCCCCACCACCTCCGCACTCACCCCCAGGGGCGGAAAACCCGGGGGGGGGGGCCAGAGGGGACATGTCCCCCCCATGTAATAAGAGGTGGGGGACATCCCCTCAAGTTTTTGTCATCCGGATTTTAAAACCCGGTGAAATCTCCGCTTTCCGCGAGACAGTGGGGGTGGGACTGCTGATCGAGGGCGCCGATTGGACGAGAGAGACGTCGGTCGGCAGGCAATGGGGGCGGGACATGATGATTCAGCGCGATCATTGGAGGAGTGGGGGGGGTGTGGGACTGAGGATAGAGCGCGGTGATTGGAGGAGGGGGACGTGCCAAAACACTCTCGGCACAGACCTGCGCCTCATCCGCAGCCAGGATCAATCCCTGCTCTCCGGCGCTGTCCCGTCCCCACCCGAGTGCCCCCCCCCCACTCCCACCCACGGGTGGCCAGAGAGGTCGGGAGTCAGATGGGCGCGGTGACCCCAGGCCCACAGCCAGCGCAGAGAAGCAGCGCTAAACCCAGCTCAACTCTGCCTGTCCCGCCAGGTTAACCTGCCTGGGCTTGTGGGAAATATGGCCAGCGTGGTGAAGCAGCGCTGGTATCCCGTCAGTCCAGACAGGGCTGTAAAACCCGGCGAGACAGGCAGAGTTGAGCTGCATTTAGCGCTGGATTGAGCCTCCGAAGCCTCGCGCATGTGTGTGTGAGTGTGCGCATGCGTGCGGGGCCGCCAAAAAATGGTGTCCCCCCTGTCCCCCGGTCCCCTCCATGTTTTGATAGCGAGTTCCGTGCCTGCTCACCCCTTTCACCTTCCCTCTTGCTCCCAACTTCCCTTTAGCTCCTTGCCGTTTCCCTCCCTCCCCTGCCCTCTCACTCTCTGGGTCACTGCTCCCTCTGTGGCTTCCTGCTCTGAGCCAGGGGGGCGGGACTGTTGGCAAGCAGAGTGCGTCAGATTCCTGAAAACCCTTCCCCACTCGCTCTTCCCTCAACCTCGCCCCAACCCCTAACTTTGTTTCCATCATTAACTCTCCCTATCTCCCCTATCTCACTCGCCCTCTCTCACCCCTTTCTCACTCCCTCTGTCTCACTCCTCACAGTGTCTTCCTCTGTCCCTCACCTCACTCACTCTTCCTGCCTCTCCTTTCTCACGTTCCCTCTGTATTTCCCCTCACACTCTCCCTCTGTCTCGCCCAGTTCTCACTCTCCCTCTGTCTCTCCCCTTTCTCACTCTGCCTCTATCTCCCCTTTCTCACTCTCCCTCTGTCTCTCCTTTCTCAATTTCTCGGTTTCCTCAGAGATGCTGCTTGACCTGCTGAATTACTCCAGCACTTTGTGTCCTTTTCTGTAAACCAGTACCTGCAGTTCCTTGTTTCTACGAAGCCCGATTAACATTTTATAGGTTTGGGTTTAGGTTTATTATTGTCATGTGTGCAGAGGTACGGCAAAAAACTTAGTTTAGTTTAGTTTAGTTTATTGTCGTTTGCCTGCTATCCAAATAGATTGTGTATACCACAAATAAACACACTCAAGTACAATAGATAGAGCAAAAGGGAAAATGCAAAGTGCAGAATATAGATCTCAGAATTGCAGCATATCATTTCCACCGACAAAGTAAAATATCATGAGAACATTTACAAATGGTAATATATTTGCAGCGTAAAAAAAGATTAAAAAGAGCAGAAGGGTTGTATCAGATGACAGTAGATCATTGTCATAAGGTCATAAGTGATAGGAGCAGAATTAGGCCATTCGGCCCATCAAGTCTACTCCACCATTCAAACATGACTGATCTATCTCTCCCCCTTAACCCCATTCTCCTGCCTTCTCCCCATAACCCCTGACACCCATACTAATCAACTCTCTGGAAAGAGCACACAAAGAGCCACCACCACACTCCACCACCATCTTTGACAAAATGTTGCAGGTGAGATATTCAATTAAAAGTCACAAATTCAGCAAACTGAGACACAGAATTAAAAGCAGATCATAAAGGAACTATTGAACATGTCAGGCATTTATTTCAGGTGCCTGACCCGCTGAGTATTTCCAGCATTCTCTGTTTTTATTTCAGATTTGCAGCATCTGCAGTTCTTTTTTGGCTTTCACTTAAATGGAGCCATTCACCTGGCCAAGGGTTAGAAGTAAAAATAGAAACAGTATCTACCATATGAGAAGGTAGGGACATGCACAGATTTATTATTGCTAAAGAGGACTAAAGATTTGCAGTCTAACGAAGGTTCCCAACCCCAAATATTGTTTGACCATTCCCTCCTCAGATGCTGCCCCACATATGGAGTTACTCCAACGACTTGTTTTTTGCTCAGGATTCAAGCATCTGCAGTATCTCGTGCTTGCATTTATATTGCACCTTCACAACTACAATGTGCATAGCAATCAGTAATCAGTTAATCAGTTATTTCTTGAGTAGCCAACAATGAACCATTGTGGGCTCCACCTTTCCGTGATCACCGTTACTTTTTGCATGTCTTTCTTTCATTTGTTCTATATCTCTCTATTTCATTGTCTGTAACTCTCGTTTCCTTTTCCCCTGACTCTCATTCTGAAGAAGGGTCTCAACCCGAAAGGTCACCTATTCCTTTTCACCAGAGATGCTGCCAGACCCGCTGAGTTACTCCAGCATTTTGTGTCTATTTAAGTATTTCAAGATTCAAGATTCAAGATTCAAGAGAATTTATTGTCGTGTGTCCCAGATAGGACAATGAAATTCTTGCTTTGCTTCAACACAACAGAATATAGTCGGCATAAATAAATACAGAACAGAACAGAACAGATCAGTGTGACAATAGACCAATGAATATATATATACACACATAAATAAACAGATAAAGTGCAATGGGCTATTAATGATCAGAGTTTTGTTTGAGTTGAGTTTAATAGCCTGATGGCTGTGGGGAAGTAGCTATTCCTGAACCTGGATGTTGCAGATTTCAGGCTCCTGTAACTTCTACCTGAAGGCAGCGGGGAGATGAGTGGCCAGGATGGTGATGCTGCCAGCCTTTTTGAAGCAGCGACTGCGATAGATCCCCTCGATGGTAGGGAGGTCAGAGCCGATGATGGACTGGGCAGTGTTTACAACTTTTTGCAGTCTTTTCCGCTCCTGGGCGCTCAAGTTTCCGAACCAAGCCACGATGCAACCGGTCAGCATGCTCTCTAGAAGTTTAGAGAGAGTCCTCCTTGACATACCCTCATTGAAGTTGAGTCACTGTTAAGGAATGAGCCCGCCAATTCTGCGCAAGGGTTTAAATCTCCAGCTGCACGAGAGTCAAGAAAGTGGAATCTAGTCATCAAAGGTCTGGAAGAGGACAGATGTAAAGATTGATCTTACTCGAAACCAGCTGGGATTTTACTGTTTTTCAGTATTGCCTCCTACTCGTTACAGGACTCTTGGTGGTGTGTTTGCTCAAGTGAGAGAGAATTGAGAAAGTTAACTCTCAAAACATTGCAAAATCCACTCAGCAGATGTTATGTAAGAAAATTCAATTTGACATACCTTTCAACAAATGTTTCACTTTTCCTTTTTCTTGTCAGAACTTGAAAATGAACAAAATATTCCTGTCACAAAGGCTATTGAGGGCAATTTCTGAAATGAAAAATAAATTAAATTGTAAAATAAAACCAACAGTAAATTCGAGTGAACATTTTCATCCTGAGAGTGGGTAGAACGAGTACTTTGTTCCCACAGGATGGTAGATGACTATATAACATTACTTTAAAAAAAGAGGTGAGATAGTTACAGGAGGGTGAAAGGAATTGATGCCAACATAATTGGGAGGGCGCTGGTATGGTATAACTATCATAAGTTCATAAATTCATGTGATAGGAGCAGAATTAGGCCATTCGGGCCATCAAGTCTACTATTCTACCATGTCTCCCATGTCTACAAGTCTACCATTCAACCATGGATGATCTATCTCTCCCTCCCAACCCCATTCTCCTGCCTTCTCCCCATAATCCCGGACACCCGTACTAAGCAAGAATCTATCTATCTCTGCCTTAAAAATATCCATTGACTTGACCGCCACAGCCTTCTGCCGCAATTAATTCCACAGATTAACCACTCTCTGACTAAAAATCAACATGTTCCACCCATTCCTTCTATCCAGAGATGCTGCCTGTCCCGCTGAGTTACTCCAGCATTTTGCGTCTATCTTCATGCTCCAAGTGAGCAAGATGCCTTGCTTTTTATGCTGTGCTTATCCAACGTATGTCGTGTATATAGGCAGCTTCTAAACCTTTTTACACCTCTAGTTTCCCTCCTCCCTGACTCTCAGTCTGAAGAGGAGGGGTTTGACCCGAAACGTCACCTGTTCCTTTTCTCCAGAGATACTACCTGACTCGCTGAGTTACTCCAGCATTTTGTGTTTATCCTTAGTCTCTGTCTTAAATGGATGGCCGCTTAATTTTAAACAAAGAGACCAACATCTAGATTCTCCTATAAGAAGACACATCCTATTCACGTCCAGCCCAGCAAGGCCTCTCAGGACCTTATATTTTTCAGTCATGTTCCTTCTGACTCTCCTAAACGCCAGCTGATACAATCTTTCCTGTCCAATCTTTCCTCATGAGAAAACCAGATATAAATCCAGTGAACCACTGAACTGTTTGAGAGAGAGTCAAGAATGTGTAGGAAGGAACTGCAGATGCTGGTTTACACTGATAATAGACACAAAATGCTGGAGTAACTCAGCGGGTCAGGCAGCATTTCTGGAGAAAAGGAATAGGTGACGTCTCGGGTCGAGACCCTTCTTCAGACTGAGAGTCGGGGGAGAGGGAAACTTGAGATATGAAAAGGTTCAGAACAAATCAGAGCCGGCACCGATGACCACGGAGAGGTGGAGCCCACAATGGTTTATTGTTGGCTGTGGGAGAGGTGATAACGAAGGGATATATGGATGCAAACAGTGGAACTAGCAGGACGACTACAGGTGGGCGGAGAAAGAGAGTTACTTTAATTTAGAGATATCAATATTCATACCTCTGGGTTGTAATCAAGAGTGCTTGCCACATGCATGGGGAATGGAACAATCAATTTCTTACTTGCTGCAACCTTACAGGCACATTAAAATAATTACAGGGGTGGGAGATTGCAACCTTCACGTGGTCCGCCCTGTTTCGACGAATGCAATCAACCTGGCGTGCACAATCAAGTAAGATCAAATAGAACGAGTTGTCCTACAACTTTAGGCTGTGCACGCCATACGCAAGAAGAAGAAGAAGAAAATAATTACACATTAATACTATAAATCATCAGTAATATTAGGTAACCAAACCATAATAGTGCAAACCAAAGTATGTAGTGCAAGCTAAACAAAATCCATAGTAGATCATTGCTGAGGTATGGTTATGGGTAGAGTTGTGCAGCGTGGTTCAAGAGCCTGACAGTTGTTGGGAAGAAGCTGTTCTTGAACCTGGAAGTAATGGTTCTCAGGCTTCTATACCTTCATTATGATGGAGGCAGTGAGATGAGAGAGTGGCCAGGGTGATGTGAGACTGATAATATTAGCTTCCTTTATGAGTAGAGACTGCCAAAGTCTCTCGATGGTACCTACACCCGAATGCTCAGGAAAGTTCAAAACGTCAGTTGGAGGGACCACATCACCAACGCCCTGCTCTATGGGGAGATTCCACCTCTGACCGAGAAGATCAGGTGGAGAAGGATGAGGCTCGCTGGTCACTGCCACCGCCACCCAGACATGCCAGCAAACAAGTGTTAAAGAAGGAACTGCAGATGCTGGAAAATCGAAGGTACACAAAAATGCTGGAGAAACTCAGCGGGTGCAGCAGCATCTATGGAACGAAGGAAATAGGCAATAGACCCGGGATGGCCTAACATGACGATGCTGAAGACGTTGATGGAAGACACATGTGTAGAGACAAAAGAGGACCTTGCCAGATGCATGGAGGACAGAGATGTGTGGTGCGTCCGTCAACGTGCCCGTCGGAAACCAGCACCAGTGCGTTGTTAATGTTTTCAACGATGATGAATTCCTGTAGATCTCTTTGATGGAACTGTAGATGTTGATTTCTACCAAAGATAGGCACAAAGTGCCGAAGTAACTCAGCGGGTCAGGCAGCATCTCTAGAGAAAAAGGATGAGCGCTGTTTCAGGTTGGAACCCTTCTTCAGACCAAACGTAGAGGGGACGGGGACTGGAAGTAGGAAGAGGCCAGAACTAAATCAGGGCGAGCAACACATGACCAAGGAGGGATGGAGCCCATAATGGTCCATTGTTGGCCCTTCGATAGTGTGCAATTCAAGGTTCAAGGTTTCAAGGTCAGTTTATTGTCACATGTACCAATTAAGGTACAGTGAAATTTGAGTTACCATACAGCCATACTAAGTGAAAAGCAACAAACACAACCACATAAAAGTTAACATAAACATCCACCACAGTGGATTCCACATTCTTCACTGAGATGGAAGGCAATAAAGTTCAATCTGCTTCCTCTTGTTCTCCCACGGTCGGGGTAGTTAAACCATCTGCAGTCAGGGCGATCAAAGCCCTCGCAACTGACGGTCGAAGCCCCCCTTCGGGGTGATCGACACTCCCGCGTCAGGGCGGTTGAAACTCTCTCCACGCCATGGAGCTCCCGAATCGGCCTCTTCTTACCAGAGACCGCGGGCTTCACGATGTTAAAGTCCACCGGCCCCGCGGTTGGAGCTTCAATCCCCGGCAAAGGGATCGCAAGCTCCGCGATGTTAAAGTCCCGCTGAATCCCGCGGCTTGGAGCGCCGGGTCAGTCTCCAGGAAAGCCCGCCAACTCCACGATGTTAGTCCGCAGTGGGGACGGAGATACGATACGGAAAGAAATCGCTTCTCCGTCAAGGTAAGAGATTGAAAAAAAGTTTCCCCCAACTGCACCCCTCCCCCCCCCACTCCCACCCCCCGCATAAAACAAACCAAGGAACACTAAAACATACTTTTAACACATACTGTACTAAAAATAACAAAAAGAATAAAGGACAGACAGACTGTTGGCGAGGCAGCCACTGCTGGTGGTGCCACCAGATGGGTGCAATGTCTTCCACTTTCCGCTGTCTCCTTTGTTCTTGGGCTTTCGAGTTTCTGAACCAGGTCATGATACAACCAGTCAGTATGTTCTCTACCATATACCGGTTGACGTTCGGTAGAGTATTCACTGACATGCCAAATCTCCTCAATCGTCTGAGAAATTAGGAGGAGTACATTCTTGCCAATATGTTTACCAATACATAATTCCTTGGATATGGACACCAATACTGTTTTCACTACTCCAGATGTGATCTTACCGATGCATTTTATTAACTGAAGCATAACCTCTCTACTTTTGTATTCAATTTGCCCAGCAATAAATGATAATATTCTGTGTGAGGAGAGACTGCAAATGCTGGTTTACACCGAAGATGGACACAAAACGCTGGAGTAACTCAACGGGTCAGGCTGAATTTTAACTTCCCTTCCCACTCCCATACTGTCCTTTCTGTCCTAGACCTCCTCCATTGTCAGAGTGTGGCCCAACGCAAATTGGAGGAACAGCATCTCATATTTCGCTTGGGCAATTTACAACCCAGCGGCATGAATTTTGATTTCTCTAACTTCAAGTAACCCTTGCATTCCCGCCCCCTCCGTCCCTCCCCCACCCTAGTCCGCTTGCTAATTTCACCGTTATCACCTCCTCTCCAGCCAACAATGGACCATTGTGGGCTCCACCTTTAACGAGTCATCGATACAGGCTCTGTTTTGTTCTGTGCCTTCCCATACCTCCACTGTTCCCTTCCCTGACTCTCAGTCTGATGAAGGATCTCGACTTGAAACGTCACCTATTCCTTTCCTCCGGAGATGCTGCCTGACCTGCTGAGATACTCCACCATTTTGTGTCTATCTTCAATGATAATATTCTGTTGAATTTTTCTAATCATTTACCATACATGGATACTAGTCTTCTGCAAGTCATGCATTCAGGCACCCAAATCCCTCTGAAATCTGTTTGTTTTTTTGTTATTTCCAATCAACCCCACAACTCCACACAATTTCCCACGTTGAAGATGAATTTTGGAAAATGTACGCTGACACACGTTGGAGAGCAAGGCTAAGAAAAACATTTAAAAAAAGAAGAGAAAGAGTAGTGAGAAATCACATGTGGCAGGAATGCAGGATTGAAAATGTGGAAGTCATTAAATAAATAGTCAGGACCTAGATATGCTAAATAGGGTGGAAGAAGATGATGAACGTATCCCCTTGACAGGAACTTGGCTTTAGACTGGGACCTAAGTACTCCTGGCAATTTAATTTCCAAGAGAGAGTCAGAGAAGGAGAAGGAAGTTGAAGCGGTTTTATTAGAGGCGGCACAGTGATGCAGCTACTTGAGCCGCAGCCTCACATTGTCAGAAGTTCAATCCTGACCTCGGGTGCTGCCGTTCTCCTTGTGACCGCATGAGTTTCTGATGGGGGGGGGGGAGGCTCCAGTTTCCACCAACATCCCAAAGATATGCCTCTTAATAGGTTAGTTAACCACTGTAAGTTGCCCCTAGTACGGAGGTGAGTGGTAGCATCTGGGGAATACAGAGATTGGGGAGCGAAGGATGAGAATTTGGGGTGAATAATGTAAGATTTGTGTAAATGGGTATTGGGGATTGGGTGCTCACTCTGTGGGTTGAAGAGCATGTTTCCCTGCTATGACTTCAACAAAATTTCAACAAAAGAGAACGATAGTTTTTATAGAAACTTTCAGATTGTAAGGAAAAGCCATCTAGTTCGCTAATGTCCTTCACGTGAGCAAATCTTCGTTCCTTGTGCTGTCTAGCCTTAATTGAAACACAACCTGTTTCTTTTTATAGTCATTCACAGGATGTGGTTGTCACTGCCAGTTCCAATTACCTTTGAGGAAGTGTTGGTGAGCTGCTGTCGTCCTGGTGAAGGTGATCCCATGATGCTGATGGGGAGAGTACGTGAGGATTTTGATCCAGAAGCAACGATAGAATATCTTTCTAAGTCAGTATGGCCATGCTTTGGAAGGGGACCTACAGGCGGTTGGTGTTCCCCTGCGCCTGTGGTTCTTTTCTTTCTTGTTGGTCGAGGTCGTGGTTTGGGAGGTGTGGCCAAAGTAACCTCGGTGAGTATCAGTTGTTAATGTTGTTCATAACGCAAAGACAGACACAAAGTGCTGGAGTAACTCTGCGGGTCAGGCAGCATCTCTGAAGAAAAAGGATGGGGGACATATCAAGTTGGGACCCACCTTCAGACATACAGCTCATAAAGACAGACATAGCACATACTGCTGCCACAGTGCACCATTAGTGGAGGGGTGATTAATATTGTGGGAGGAGTCCCAATCAACCAATGTCTTTTGTCCCAGACTATGAAACATTAAAGAAACTGCAGATGCTGAAAATCTGAAATAAATACCAAGAAACATTTAGCAGGTTAGACAGGGTCCAGGGAAGGAGAAAGGTGCTGAGTGTTCTGATTTATTTAACCTTTATTGTCCACTATCACATTTCTTCAGTTCTTGAAGATGCTCTCATCCAGACCTTTGCAGAGTATTGCATCACATTCTTGCCTCATGAAAATACTTTAAGGAGTCCAGAAATGAGTCATTTATCCAGGAATACCAGGTTTCTGCTTGTCGCTACCATCTTTTTCTGGCTGGTCTTGTTACGTTTCTCATTAGCGATGACCTCCCAGACATCTTCAAGCTATTCGATGGCGGGGTGGTGTTGTGGGGGGAGGGAGAGCTTGTGATCGCTAGCACCGCATAAAGTTACTGCAGAGATGATTATTTCCTGCAATTATGTGTTTTCCCTGCTCATGCCTGAAAGTTATCCCAAGTGTTGCTGCATGCAGAGATGTGCTGAGTTTCGTTATTCAAGATAAGATCTACAACCAGGAGTGCCCTGGCAGACCCATTGCTCTGGCCATCTCCTGCCCCACTGAACTCATCCCTACACACCTTGGTTCCATCCTATCCCCCATTGTCCAGTCTCTTCCAACATACGATGCTTTGTCCTGCCTCTCCACTCTTCTAGCTTTCTTACCCCACCCCTGCAATCATGCCCTTATCGGATATTGACGGATTCTTGATTAGTAAGGGTGTCAGGGTTATGGGGCAAAAGTCAGGAGAATGGGGTTGCAAGGGAAAGATAGATCAGCTACGATTGAATGGCGGAGTAGACATGTTGGGCCGAATGGCCTAATTCTGCTCCTATAACTTGTGAACTTTATGAACATATCAGTCTAAAGAAGGTCCTGACCCAAGATGACACCTATTCATGTTCTCCAGGGATGCTGCCTGACCCGTTAAGTTACTCCAGCACTTTGTGTCTTTCCTTCATTATTCAAGGGGTAGTTCATGGGACTGAATATTTTGTATTCATCAACAAACATCCCCGGATATGACGTTATGATACAGTCAAGGTTAGTGACAAGACAGCGGATGATCTTTGGCCCTTGGGCCTTGGGCCTCAGGCACTCCAGCACCAATGTCCTGGGTCTATTGCTTGATAGAGTTGTCATTGACACCTTCCATCAATCTGCTGATGATTGAGAGTTTACCCATGAAGTAATTCATCTGAGTGAATTTGATCTTTCTGCAGACAGGACACATCTGGGTAATATTTCCTAGGTTAGGACAGTTGCCAGTTGCTGTAGATTTATGTAGCAGCTTGGCTAGAATCACCGCTTCACAGCTGGGACGTTATCATGTCCCTTTGCCTCCGCTGCCTTTCGCACTCTCAGCCATTTAATGAAACGCTGAGTGATTAAGTAGCTGAACGTTGATTCCTGTGATGGTGGGGACCACAGGCAGAAGCCAAGATGGGTCAAACACTTGGCAATTCCAGCTGCAGATTGCTGGAAATGCTTCAGTCTTGTCTCTGAGGCTCACAAGCTGAGTTTTGCAACATCGAGGGAGGAGATGTCCTTCCTCCCATCAGTGGTTTAATTGTCACCCTGAGATGATAGTAAGCAGGGATGGACCAGGGATGGAATTCCGGTGAGAAAAGGGGTGACACAAACAGTCCCATTACACTAAACTAACAATGTTAGTGATATGATCATAATGGCGAGAAAATTAAGTTACTTCCACCACTGTTGACAGAGGTCACCAACGGCCACGCTTGGCCAGGCCGACCCTACAATGCTGCCAGGACAACGGGCCTTTGTGGTCAGGTCAAGAACTCTGCACTTACAGCAACTGGGACTTGAAAATGGCACCAAACTGTCTCAGTGTACTACTGCTATACACTTGTTCTGTATCTGAGATGCTTATCTAAGATGTATCTAAGTGCTTAGGTGTAGTGATACTGAACTGTACACAAAAAATGAATTTCACCGTACCTCTGTACATATGACAAATAAATTCCATACCATGTTGGGTTTAGTAGAGTTGAGTTTAGTTTATTGCCACCTGTAGAGAGGTACAATGAAAAGCTTTTGTTGCATGCTAACTAGTCACCATAAAGACAATACATGATTACCATCAAGCCATCCAAAGGGAATAACGTGAATAACGTTTAGTGCAAGATAAAGTCCAGTAAAATCCGATCAAAGATAGTCCTAGATGTCCGATAGTCCACTGTGTCTCCTTTATGATCAGATGGAGCAGAATTGCAGTGATCTGATCCACATAGTTCTGCACATTGCATGGAGACGCAAGAGACTGCAGATGTTGGAATCCTGAGCATAAATCAAACCGTAGGAGGAACTCTGCGGGCCAGGCAGCATCTATGGAGGGACAAACAAGGCACTGCAGATGCTGGACTCTAGTGTAGAACACAAAGTGCTGGAATAACTCAGGAGGTCAGGCAGCAACTCTGGAGGACATGGATAGACAATGTTTCGGGTCAGGACCCTTCCTCTGTGGAGGGAAATTGACAGATGACATTTCAGAAGAAGGATCCCAAATCAAAATGTCGACCTTTCGTTTCCCTCCACAGAGGCTACTTGGCAGTGGTGTAGCGGTACAGCTGATGCCTTACAGCACCAGAGACTAGATTTGATCCTGACCACGGGTTATGTTTGTATGGAGTTTACACATTTTCCCTGTGACTGCGTGGGTTTTCTCCGGGTGCTCTGGTTTCCTCCCACATTCCGAAGACGTGCAGGTTTGTAGGTTAACTGGCTTCTGTAAATTTTCCCTAGTGTGTAGGATAGAACTAAAGTCCAGGAATCACTAGTCAGCGTGGACTCAGTGGGGGAAAAGCCTTTTGTATCTCTAAACTAACCTCAACTAAAACAAAAGAAAGAGTCAAAAGAAAAGTAGGTAAGCAGATGTATTTTCTTGTTCTCCTCTTTCAGTGATTTAATATCAATTCATACTACATTCAGCGTTGCAAGAGGTGGTTTTGGCCCATCGAGCCCTTGATGATTCCACGATGTTTCACGGTACGACGTGTGTTCCCCACTACAACCCTTCCCCATGCAGAATACAATGTGTGCAACGCTATTACAAGGTCATTTACATTTTTGGCTTCAAGTAACATTGGTCAAATGCTGTTGTGTTTCTTATGTTTCAAATGTTGGAATCTTTAATACTTTAAACGATTTTTTAAAAACTTGTTCTTGACTTAGTAATTTTTGAATCATTTGAAATGCCAGGGCCAACTTGTGCAAGGTCCTGTTTCCACTGTAAGGCCTCACTATTTTAGATTCGGCAACACCCCCTCTACCTCCACCTCTCCCCCCAACTCTCCCCAGCCCAGCAACATTCTGAGATCACAATTCTATCTTACTGCAGCATTGCCAATCTCTTCACAATACAATACAATACAATACAATAATACTTTATTAGCCAAGTATGTTTTGCAACATATGAGGAATTTCCTTTGCCAAGTCAGAACACCCGCATCGGTGGGATGTCAGCTCCCCCACGCCTGGTGATCGGAGCCAGGGTCGGGGCCCAAATGCTACAAGAGTCAAGATCGTCCACAGATAAGATCGTCCACGGACTATTGTATTGTGAGGAGATTAGCAATCCCAGGCAGTGGCTGTGCCCTTGATTATCAAGGCTGTAAGTTATATGTGCCAGGACACGAGGCACTGAGCTATCGGAGGAGGTTGGTAAGGCTGGGACTTAATTCTTTGGAGCACGGAAGAGGGGTGATCTTATAGAATTATAATGAGGAAAAATACGTGAATAGACACAGTTTCCTCCCCCCCCTCCTCCCCTGCAGATGATTGAATTCTGAAATAAAGACAGAGAATGGTGGAACACGGCAATAAAAGGTCATCAGTCTGAAACATTAACTCTGTTTCTCTCTTCACAGGCCCGTACGAAGCTTTTTGTGGCATGACAGGATTTGCAGAACCAGGGTTGGTTTATAGGGCAAGGCCAATGAATGCCCTTGCATTAGTAGTAGTGGTAAATGGCAATATACATTCAGGAGCACCTGTTCCGTTGTTTTGCACAATCCGCAAGCATTGCCACTTGCATTTTACTGCACATCTTGTATGTATATGTGACAAATAGACTTGACTTACCTTGACTTGACGACAAGTGATTTCCTGTTGTTCACAAACAAGGCACAAGGTAGGCAAAAGATGCCATCCACATGATCGCTATATACAAGCCAGGGACATGCTCGAAACCAGTCAGGGTTAAATATTAGCCTGCATCCATTCTTATACAAGGCACCATATTTGTATGTTGGACCCAGTTTAAAGTGATTCTGTATGAGGTACAGCTTCTGAGAGGTTGGCAATAGCTTTAGCAGCTTCTTCCTTGGTTGTGGTTGAATTAAGGAGAACTAGACCAAGTGCAGACCCGTTGGGTCTGTTCCCCCAACGTGCGGTTGCGGGGGGGGGGGGGGGGGCGGTATGTGGCGTCACACACATTAACCACCCCCACACACTAACTACCCCCCCCGCACACGCGCTAACTACCCCCCTTGTCAATATATTAATATTATTAATTTGCTCCTATTACCCCATAACCGCCCTATCTACTGACGCATAGCCCCCAACTCACAGGCGCGTCTAGAGAGGGAGGGAGGGTAGAGAGTGAGGGCAAAGAGAGAAGGGGGGGAGGGAGGGAGGGAGGGGGGGAACAGGGAGGGGGAGGAACAGGGAGGTGGAGGAACAGGGAGGGGGGGAACAGGGAGGGGGGGAACAGGGAGGGGGGTGAACAGGGAGGTGGGAACAGGGAGGGGGAGAACAGGGAGGGGGGGAACAGGGAGGGGGGGAACAGGGAGGGGGAGAGGAGAGAGAGAGAGAGAGAGAGAGAGAGAGAGAGGAGAGAGAGAGAGCGAGGAGGGGGGAGAGAGAGAGGAGAGAGAGGGGAGGTCGCAAGGTTTTTATCAACGGACTTGCGAGCGGCGCGACTGTCAGCGCGTTGGGTTTGCAGCGGGAGGGAGGGAGGGGCAGCCATGTTCTACCATCAGGCGTGGAATACGGAAAGGATTCAGAAGCCGGTGGCCTCCTGTGACCAGCTGTAACCTGCTGTGACCTCCTGATCTGCAGAACGCTCGTTCTTTCTGCGCATTTGTTCGGGGGGGGGGGGTTGGAGCGGGCGGACGTGGGAGTCCAGCTGCGGGAGGCATGGCACGAGCATACTTGAGCGGGGGGCGGGGCCAGCTCCCAGGTGGGCCTCGATTGGTGGGCATGTGGGTCAGTAAAACACCGAGTCCAGCACTGGATCAACTAAAGGGCCTGTCCCACTGCGGGGACCTCATTTGCGAGTTTAGAAGCATTTGCACTCGACTCAAACTTGCAGCATGGTCGACACATGGTCCTATGTAACTCTCCTTCATGCTCGAGAGAAGTTCGAGCAAGAATTGCATTGTCCTATCCGCGCCGCACCCCCCCCCCCCACCCACACGCGCGGAGAGACGGCGTCATTTTGCGTCGCTTCCCCAACTGCGCAGGCATGGATGGGCGCATTTCTTTCTCCCCCAGTGGCCGGAACCAGAATTTCGGGCGATTTCCCACAAAGTGGAAATGCTGAGTGTGCTCCGATTTTTAAAAATAATTCTGGGGATTTTTCTTACTCTGGGGAAAATAAGGGGAGTGCGGTCGCACCCCGCGCACCCCCCCCCCCCCTTAGGGCGGCCATGCTTCACCTATGCTGCTTGACCTGCTGAGTGTATCTATAATTTTCTGTTCATATTTTTCACCGAACTAATTTACTCCCGAGATGGGGCAAAAAAAAAATGGACCTGAATCTATGAAACAATGCAACAACAGTCGGGGAGACGTGTAGCTTCATGAAAAGGAAAGTGATGGTTTAAACCCAAAAGAAATGATAAAGGTAGGAAAACTGACTCAGAAAGAAGTGATGAGAAAAATGGCCATGCTCAGAATGATTTAGTTTAGAGATACAGCGTGGAAAAAGACCCTTTGGCCCACCGAGCCTGTGCCGACCATTGATCACCCGCACACCAATTCTGTGTTATACCACATTAGCATCCTACACCCTAGGGGCAATTTACAGAAGCAAATTAACCTACAAACCTGCGCATCTATCGAATGTGGGAGGAAAGAGGAGCACCCAGAGGAAGCCCACACCGTTACAGGGGGAACATACAAACTCCGCACAGACAGCACCCATAGTCAGTGTCGAACCCGTGTCTCAGGCGCTGTGAGGTGGCAACTCTACTGCTGCACCACTGTGCCACCCTTTACACATCCACTAAAAGGAAGATAAATAAATATGAGCAACTTGGGTAATAACAAATTGTAGAGCAGTTCTTTAAGCACACATGCGCTCTCAATGCTTCTGTATGCTGGTCTCTCTATCGTTTTGTTTACAACAAGCCTGGCATTTGACCTCGAATGAGGTTTATTAACATCTTGGTTCCCTGAACTCATCAAGGGAAAGTTCTATCAGCCCTTCACTGATTAACGAGCTCTCTCAAAAGACATGGCTTCCCTTGAATGAATGCAGATGGCCTGGTGAAAAATGAGCCTCACCCACAGACATCACTTGTATCAGGCCCGGAGTTCACAAGTGGCTAAACTCTTATCGTTCTTCCACAAAGCGAAAGTCTCCTATTTCAACAGCGTATCACATAATGTGCCAATGAATCCTTAACAATGCTACAGGCCAGATACATATTACAGGGGGTTTATTAATGCAGCAGGCGAGTCTGAGCATGGTACGAGGTTTTCAGAGGAGTTAAACTAAATCCACAGGGCTGCTAGGAGCACGAGCTAAGTGGAGCTTAATCTTGCAACCAAACACTTTGATGTATGAACAGCAAAGTAGGAATACTTTAGATTTTAAGAACACTTTTTCATATCAGTCTGTTCTGGCAAAACCTCTCCTTTCAATGAGAAAAATGGATTAAGATATTCTGATACAACACCAGAATTTTGAAAGATTCTAGCCTGGAAATACATTTGTGGAATGCTACATACAGTAAATAGAAAGCATTGTCACAATGCAAGCAATAGCCTTCAACCTGTTTGTATTGTATCGTAGTTTTATGCCACTGATATCAATTGACATTTAAAAAGTGGAGATGGGCAATTGAAATCACAGGAAACATGTCTACAAAGACCACTGTTGATTAGAATGGCACTCGTGAGATGTTTATATAGACTGTAGCATTTTACACCATGGATTTTCAGAACTAGCAGAACAGTGCTATCTGCACTGAGTTTGTACGTTCTCCCCATGACCGCATGGGTGATAGCTTACAACATTACGCTATGAATATTGAATTCTTCAATTTTAGGTAGCTAACCAACATCACCCCCCACCCCTTTTTCCCTCCTCTCCTCCCTGTGCCCCTCCTGGATGCTCACACATTTCCGCTCGCCACTTCCCTTCCATCTACATCCCACCCTCAGGCTTCAGATTTTGCTCCACTGCTTTTCTTATCTCGCAGGCTTTTGTCTACTTCCCATCTCTGGCCATTGCCCACCCACCTGCCAACCCCCCCCCCCCCCTCCCCCTCAAGCCACCTCATCTCTATCCACCTATCATTTAAGATAGACTCACAATGCTGGAGTAACTCAGCAGGACAGGTAGCATCTCTGGAGAGAAAGAACGGGTGACTTTTCCGGTCAAGACCCTTCCACCTATCATTTGCCAGACTTTGACCCGCTCCCACCTCTCTTCCAGCATTCTTCCCGACTATTACAATCAATCTGACGAAGGGTCCTGAACTAAAACATTGGCTATCCACGTTCTCCACGGAGGCTGCCGGACCCACTGAGTTTCTCCACTACTTTGTGTAAACTAAACTACTTGAGAAGGGTCCCGATCCAAAACGTCACAGTAGACAATAGACAATAGGTGCCATTCGGCCCTTCGAGCCAGCACCGCCATTCAATGTGATCATGGCTGATCATCCTCAATCAGTACCCCGTTCCTGCCTTCTCCCCATATCCCCCGACTCCGCTATCTTTAAGAGCCCTATCTAGCTCTCTCTTGAAAGTATCCAGAGAACCGGCCTCCACCGCCCTCTGAGGCAGAGAATTCCACAGACTCACAACTCTGTGTGAAAAAATGTTTCCTCATCTCCATTCTAAATGGCTTATCCCTTATTCTTAAACTGTGGCCCCTGGTTCTGGACTCCCCCAACATCGGGAACATGTTTCCTGCCTCTAGCGTGTCCAAACCCTTAATAATCTTATATGTTTCATTAGGGCCCTAAACAACTGCAGAAGGACCTCTTTGCTCCTATACTCAACTCCTCTTGTTATAACGCCAACATGCCATTCGCTTTCTTCACTGCCTGCTGTACCTGCATGCTTACTTTCATTGACTAAAGAACAAGGACCCCCAGATCCGGTTGTACTTCCCCTTTTCCCAACTTGACACCATTTAGATAATAATCTGCCTTCCTGTTTTTGCTACCAAAGTGGATAACCTCACATTTATCCACATTAAACTGCATCTGCCATGCATCTGCCCACTCACCCAACCTGTCCAAGTCACCCTGCATTATCATAGCATCCTCCTCACAGTTCACACTGCCACCCAGCTTTGTGTAATCTGCAAATTTGCTAATGTTACTTTGAATCCCTTCATCTAAATCTTCATCTCACTTATCCATTTTCTCCAGAGATGCTGCCTGACCCATTGAATTACTCCAGCATTTTATCCATACTTGTTCAAGTGGGCTGCACGGTGGCACAACAGTAGAGTTGCTGCCTTACAGCGCCAGAGACTCGAGTTCGATCCTGACTATGTGTGCTGTCTGTATGGAGTTTGTACATTCTCCCAGTGACCTGCGTGGGTTTTCTCAGGGTGCTCCGGTTTCCTCCCACACTCCAAAGACATACAGGTTTGTAGGTTCATTGACTTCACTAAAAAAATTGTAAATTGTCCATAATGTGTGTAGGATAGTGTTAGTGTGCGGGTATCACTGGCCAGCGCAGACTCGATGGGCTGAAGGGCCTCTTTCGGCGCTGTATCTCTAAATTAAACTAAAGTGCCTGGGGTGGGGTCTTGAACCCACGGCTTCTGACTCATAAGCAGAAGCAGAAGTGGAAAGTGACCTACATTAGCCAACAACAGTCTTATGTTTCAGCCTGTGAGCTATGTTTCACCCAACCTCGTGGCTGTGTTAGTCAGTTAAGAAATGTTAGTTAAGCAATAAGACTCTTCTACAGGGAGAAATATTTTTCCAGGAAAGAAATGAGGCAGACCAGTCAAGTAGGAGGAATGTGTCACAGTCAATGAAATATTATTTCCAGTGGGACTGTGAGACAACTGATGCAATGATCAGCCATTCAAAGAAGTGTTTATTATTTTTACCTCTCTTCTAACATTAAGACCGATACATCTTTAAAACAGGTAAAGAGGAGCTGAGGTTGACAACATTTCTTACATTTCCATAAGGCATGGAAAGAGGCCATTCCACCCATCTTGTCAGTGCCGGCTCTCAGAGCATCCGCTCAATTATTTACTGTATCGAATGGTGAAAGGCCTGGATAGAATGGACGTGGAGAGGATGTTTCCTCTAATGGGAGAGTCTAGGACCAGAGGCCATAGCCTCAGAATTGAAGGATGTCGCTTTAGGTCGGAGATGAGGAGGAATCTCTTTAGTTCACAAGTTATAGGAGTAGAATTTGGCCATTCGGCCCATCGAGTCTACTCCGCCATTCAATCATGGCTGATCTCTGCCTCCTAATCCCATTTTCCTGCCTTCTCCCCGTAACCCTTGACACCTGTTCTAATCAAGAATTTGTCTATCTCCGCCTTTAAAATACCCACTGACTTGGCCTCCACAGCCCTCTGTGGCAATGAGTTCCACAGATTAACTACCCTTTGAGTAAAGAACGTCAGAGGTTGGTGGATCTGTGGAATTCATTGCAACAGACAACTCTGAAGGCCAATGGATATTTTTAAGGCAGAGATTGATAGATTCTTGATTCTTGATTAGTACGGGTGTCAGAGGCTATGGGGAGAAGGCTGGAGAATGGGGTTGAGAGGGAAAGATAGATCAGCCATGATTGAATGGCTGAGGTGACTTGATGGGCCGAATGGCGTAATTCTGCTCCTACCACGTATGAACTTATGAACTTTTGTACTTACTATTTATGTTAATGGCCAGGAGGAGGGGCGGATGTAAAGTGACCAAGTTTGCCAACGATTTAAAAATTGGCGGAAGGGCGTCTTGCGATGCGATTATTGTGGCTGTGCAACAGGGTATATGGATGGAGTGAGAGGGGAAAAAATAACACAATAGAGTTAAACGTGATAACTGTTTTATGATAATAAGTCATGTACGTTGAGAAATGATTCAAAAGGCAGATTACGATCGAAACAGAAAGACATTACAAGTGAGTGAAGTTCAGAAGGATCTAGGCGGCCTTGTGCATTAATCACAAAAAGGTTATCTGGCTGAGGTAGCAGGTAGTTGAGAAGGCCAATGACCAATTGACCTTTTATTGCATAGAGAAATTGGTGCTCAGAAATAGGAAAGGTTTGTTACAATTTTACTGGGTGTCGGTGAAGCGTAACCTGGAGTACTGTGCACAGCTTTGATCCACAAGAAACTCTATCGTAGCATTGGAGGCAGTTCAAAAAAGATTTGCCAGGCTAATTCCTGGGATGAGAAAATTGTTAAATCAAGTGCTTTAAGGTGAGAGGGGTACAGTTGAAAGGAGATGTAACACAGAAACGTTTAAGAAACATTTGAACAGGCACATGGATAAGACTGGTTTAGAGAGATATGGGCCAAATGCAGGCATGTGGGTCTAGTGTTGATAGGCAGGGCTGCCAACATTGGGTGAGAGTTGGGAGTGAGAAATTGCAAGAGACCAAGCCCGAGGGAGCATAGCGACTGGGGGGGGGGGGGGGTGGGAGGGGGGGTATGTAACTTTTGCATTTTTCAGCTTGAAATTGTGCAATATGGTGCATACTGTAGTGAGCCTTTTAACTTACACCTGAATGCAATATATATGCTTTAAATTGGATTGGAGCGTTTTTGAAAGGGGGAGGCTGAGCGATCACTGATCACTGGCCTTGGGGGTACCCGGTGAGGGAGTGGAGCAACCGAGTGGGGAGAGGGTGTGGAAGAAGGGTGTCCCCCCTCCCAGGGTAGGAACGTTTTGAAATTTGATGTACCAAAATCATGTTTTAGTGCATTGTAGAAGTATGATTTCAATGTTTTTTGTATTAAGTATTTTTAAGAGGTAACTTTTTAAGGGGTAACTTTATCCACACAAAGGGTGATGGGTGTATGGAACAAGCTGCCAGAGGAGGTAGTTGAGGCAGGGACCATCCCAACATTTAAGAAAAAGTTAGACTGATACATGGATAGGACAGGTTTGGAGGTATGGACCAACAGCAGGTAGCGTAGCTGGGACATGTTGGCGGGTGTGGGCAAGTTGTGCCGAAGGGCCTGTTTTCACACTGTATCACTCTATGACTACATTATACCTCCACCATGCATGAATGCTTCAAAATCAAGTGGTCGAGTTTTATTGCCATATACTCAAGCATAGAAACATAGAAAATAGGTGCAGGAATAGGCCATCGGCCCTTCGAGCCAGCACTGCCATTCAATATGATCATGGCTATTCATCTAAAATCAGTACATCTTTCCTGTTTTTTCCCCATATCCCTTGATGTCGTTAGCCCCAAGAACTAAATGTAACTCTCTCTTGAAAACATCCAGTGAATTGGCCTGCACTGCCTTCTGTGGCAGAGAATTCCACAGATTCACAACTCTCTGTGTGAAGAAAGTTTGTCCTCATCTCAGTCCTAACTGGACCCCCCTTTATTCTTAACCTGTGACCCCTGGTTCTGAACTCCCCCAACATCGGGAACATTTTTCCTGCAGTTACAGTAAGTGAAAATCTAGCAGGCAAGCAGGATGCTTTCTCCAACCACCCCCATTTGAAGTCCACTATCTTCCGCCGTTTCTACCCAGTACTTGGTACTTACTTCCAGCAGCCACTGGTTGTCCTCCTGGATGCACCGAGCCGCAGCCTGATCCACGCCGGTCACCTGGGCGAATTTGGCACAGAGACTCTCACGGCAGCGGCGCAACGCTTCCGACGCCTTGCACTGAGGCTGCTCCATGGCCGAAGCTGCAGTGAGCGACTTGCCAGCCCAGCAAACACTCGCCAGCCCCGCTCCCCATCCGCATCTGTCCCCGTCGCTGCTTCTGCTTCCAACACCCATGGCCCATGCAGTTGATATGAGTTTTGAAATTTTCGTTATCACAGAATTTCTCACAACAGAGCGAGAGAAATTTGTGATCAGCGTGAGAATTTGGCGAAATGCGTGATTCTCACGCTCAATGCATGGGAGTTGGCAGCCCTGCTCCATCCCCTCATCTCTCCTCCCCCTCTCTCTCTCTCCTCTCTCTCTCTCCCTCTCTCTCTCCCCTCTCTCCCTCTCTGACCCCCTTCTCTCTCCTCCACCTCTCTCTCCCACTCTCTCTCCCTCTCTCTCCTCTCTCACCTCCACTCACCTCTCTCTCCCCTCTCTCTCTCCCCCTCTCTCGCTCTCTCTCCTCTCACCTCTATCTCTCCCCTCCCCTCTCATCCCCTCTCTCTCTCCATCTCTCCCTCTCTCTCACCCCCTCTCTCTCCTGTCTCCCCCTCTCACTCTCTCCCTTCCCTCTCTCTTCTCTGCCCCTCTTTCTCTCCCCCCCCTCTCTCTCTCTCTCTCCTCTGTTCCCCTCTCTCCCCCTCTCTCTCCCCCTCTCTCCCCCTCCCTCTCTTCCGCCTCCCTCCCTCCCACCTCACTCTCCCCCTCTCTCATCCTCTCTCCTCTCTCCCCTCTCTCCCTCTCTCTCCGTCTCTCTCTCCCTTCTCTTTCCCCTCTCTTTCCCCTAACTCTCTCCCCCCTCTCTTTCCCCTAACTCTCTCTCCCCCTCTCTCTCTCCCCCTCTTTCTTCTCTCTCTCCCCCTCTTCGCTCTCTCCCCCTCTCTCTCTCTCTCCCCCTCGCTTCCCCGCTCTCCCCCCTCTCTCTCTCTTTCTCCCTCCCTCTCTATCTCCCCCTCTCTCTCCTTCTCCCTCTCCACACACTCTCCCCTCTCTCTCTGTCTCTCCTCTCTCTCTCTCTCTCACCTTTCTCTCTTCCCCCCCTCTCTCTCATCTCTCTCTCCTCCTCTCTCCTCTCTCTCCCTCTCTCTCCCCCATTTCTCCCTCCCACCTCACTCTCCCCCTTGCTCTCTCTCCCCTCTCTCTTTCTCCTCTGTCTCTCTCTTTCTCTTTGCCCCACCCCATCTCTCTCTCTTTCCCCGTTTCTCTCTTTCCCCCCCTCTCTCCCTCTTCCCCTCTCTCTTTTACCACCCCTCTCTCTTCTCCCTCTCTCCCATTCTCTCCTACCCTCTCCTCCCTCTCCACCCCCTCTCTCTCTTCCCTCTTTCTTCCCTCACCCCTCTGTCTTCCCCCCCTCCCCCCTCTCTCTCCCCTCTTCCCCCCCCTCTCCCTCTTCTCTCTCTCCATTCACTCGCCCTCTGTCTCTCCCCTCTCTCTCCTCTCACCCTCTCTCTTTCTCCCCACTGTCTCCCTGTCTCGTTCCCCTCTCTCTCTCTCCACCTCCCTTTGAGAGTCTCTGTCTCTTCGGCACAGAGACTCTCACGGCAGCGGCGCAACGCTTCCGACACCTCCGACGGCCCGGGACTCCCGCACTGGGGCTGCTCCACGGCCGGAACTGCAGCGAGCGACTCGCCAGCCCGGAAAACACTCGCCAGCCCCGGCAAACGCTCGCCAGGCCCGACTCCCCGCATCTGTATCCGCCCGCTGCTTCCATCCATCCCTCAGCCCCGGCTCTCCAACACCCGCGGACCATGCAGTTTATCTGAGTTTTGAAATTTTCGTTGATCACAGAATTTCTCACCACAGAGCGTGAGAAATTTCCGATCAGCGTGAGGGCGTGAGAGTTTATTCAAATGCGTGATTCTCACGCTCAAAGCGTGAGAGTTGGCAGCCCTGTGATAGGACATGTTGGTCAGTGTGACAAAGTTGGGCCGAAGGGCCTGTTTCCACACTGTATGACTCTATTTATGACTCTAATTGCGGGTGCCTGGAAAGGATGTCATGGTTGGTGGGAGAAGCAGATATAATAGTGGCGGATATGAAGTTTTAAAATGGGTACATGGATATGTAAGGAATGGTGGGATCTGGATCATTTGCAGGCAGAGGAGATTAGTTTATTAGTTTAGAGTGATGCAGTGTGGAAACAAGCCCACCGGCCCACCATACAGGTTTGTAGCTAATTGGCTTGATATAATTGTAATTTGTCCTTAGTGTGTTTGGGATAGTGTTAGTGTGTGTTGGGATCACTGGTCGACGCACGAGTCGGTGGGCCGAAGGGCCTGTTTTCCACAATTTATCTCTGAACTGAACTAAAAGAAAGATATGCTCGCGAATAAGAGAAAATCAAGAGATTAGGGAGGGACAGGGTTAATTTCAGAGACTTGTTGGGAATTTTATCATCAAGGTAATAAATCCTATTGGACTCCAGTTTGCCTGAGTTGAGGCAATGCCAGTGAAAGTCATCGGAGAGATTAAAACATTGAGACATTTCTTTATAAATGGAAACTGACAAGGTTAGAGGCAGAGGGAGAGGAGAGCCCAAATGGTGGGGATTTCTCTCCAGGAAACCTCATTGGAAGGAGAAGTGGAAAAGATTGAAAAAAGTTACGACTTTGGCCGTGGCCCAGTGGAGTTCAGGAGCCAGAACCTGATGCATTATTTCAATAAAATTGCGTTTAGCAGTCTTAATGGTGAAGTTACGACCAAGGATAATGTTGGCTTAAGTGATCAAGGACACAGGCAGAAGCTTTGGAAGTGTGAGCAGAGTAGTATGCCAAGATGAGGAGAGAATATCGGGTTATGACATTTACCAGAATCACGTCAGACTTTTCTCTGGCAGAAATTGAGAGGATTGACCTGCATTACCACAGTTCACTTCACCACCTTGTGGCCATTCCAAGATACTTTTTCTAATGTCCTCACAGTTGTAACAAAGGAAGTGCAGCAGGTCATAAATGGATAGCAGGTTCCCACAAATAGCAACGTGGTAATGATCAAATACATTGTTAGTTGAGGGATATATATTGACTGGGACAATGTATCTGCTTCATTGCAGTATTGTGGCCTCTTCTCCATAAAACCGAGAGGGCAGGTCTTTGGGTCTTTGGCTTAATGCAAGAAAGACAACTTCTACACAGTGGTGCTGCCTTCAAACACCAGAGACCTGGGTTTGATCCTGACCATGGGTGCTGTCTGTGTGGAGTTTGTACGTTCTCTCCATGGCAGCTTGGGTTTTCCCCGGGTATTGCCATTCTCCAAAGATGTACGGGTTTGTAGGTTAATTTGGCTTTGGTGAAAAGTGTAAATTATCTCTCTAGTGTAGGATAGTGCGAGTGTACGGGGTGATTGCTGATCGGGGTGGATTGGGTGAGCCGAAGGGCCTGTGTCCTTGCTGGATCTCTAAACTAAACTAAACTAAGACAGCCTTATTTAAGGAAACAATGTTTACAGATACTCTGCCAGACTCTCTCCTTTTTTATCCCTGGATACATCTTGTCCCATTGGGCAGGATAGACCAACCAGAGGAGACAAAAGCCATGGTTAGAAAAGAAGGGCTAGCAGAAGGCAGGTTGATAAATGTTGGGCCGAATGGCCTGATTTGTGCTTTGGCCTCCGTGTTCTGTCCCGTGTTTTTTCACCATCAATTTCTGACTATTCAAATATTTGCCCATTCCGCATTTTACAATTGGCCTGATATCAAAGTATGTCAAGTTAATGGCCTGGGACAATGAACAGAAAACCACCTGCAGCTCCATTCGCTCCCAACACAAGCTCTCCCTTGTCTGCAGGGAGTGACAAAGCCTCACCACAGGGGCTCTACTTTTTGGCTTTGCTGCCAAATGGATTTGCGAGCGAGAAGCCAATCTTCGCCCACTGCCTGTACAGGAGCAAAGAATAAATCACCTGCAATTCTGTGCTAAATTAATTAAAATCCATCTTCTCACACAATTAATCTATCTCACTTTTCTCATCAACTGAAGGAGTCAAACACTCTTGCTTTGAAAGGTTCCCTGTGATATCTACTACAGCCCGAGACAACATTCATTGTTTTGAACAGTGCAGGTGTAGAAACGTCCCTGAAATAATCACCGATGGATTGCAAGTTTATAGTTGCCATAGTACGTTGAGGGTGCAGTCAGGGGGCCTAATCTTTTTATGTGTGGGGGGTGGTGGGGGGAAGGGGGAAACTGTTTTTCGAGTCCCTACCTGGTCGGAGGGGTTGCCTTACTCCGAGCAGCGCCTTCGACCCGTCCTCGCGGCCTACCAGCGGGGCCTGGAGCGGCGTTTCCTGAGGGGACCTGGCCAGAACCTCGGCTTCGGCGGCGGCACAGCGCTGGAGCGCTATCGCGGAGTGGGCGATACCTTGTCTGGGTCGCCACGCTGGAACTCCGGTATGCTGGGACCGCCGACAAAAACATCGCGGAGCCGCGGGTCTGTGGAGCGGCCAGCTGCGGGGACCGCCGATAAAAACATCGCGGGTCTGTGGAGCGGCCAGCTGTGGGCGGCGGCGCTGACTTTAACATCGCGGAGCCTGGGATCTCTCGCCGAGATCGCCAGTATGTGCAGCTCCGTCCAGAGCGGCCTGGTGGCTTGGAAGCCGTGGTCTCCGGTAAGGAGGCGGCCGTTCCTGGCACCCCAAGCCGCTGAGAGGGTTCTCCCGACCGGAGTACCCATCAGCCCGGCGAGAACGGCCAGGAACATCGAGCCTCCGTAGTGGCGACTGTGGAGGCCTCAATAGGCCCGACTATGGGTGGACATGGGGACTGGACTTTGTGCCTTCCCTCATAATGGGAACCATTGTGGGGGGATGTTTTTATGTTTAATGTTAAACTTCTTAATGCTATGTTGTATTTTTATTAGTGTGCTGCAAGGACATCAGAATTTCCCCTGAATAAGGGGATTAATAAAGTAAAAATCAATCAAATCAATCAAATCAAAGTCAAAACACGCCAACAATAAGAGGCATCTTGGAATGGGGTGGCACAATGGCACAGCCAATTTGTAAGGTAATTGGCTTTTGTAAATTGACCCTAGTGTGTAGAACTGGTCGCCATGGACCTGCAGACTCAGTGGGCCGAAGGGCCGATTTCCCTGCAGTATTTCTAAAACTAGAAAACTAAAACTGAATTCTATGCGAAACAAAGAATTTCACTGTATCTAGGTACATCTGACAATAAAATACCTTTGAATCATTGAACCATAAGATGTGTCTGAAATTCTCACCCCAGACGGATGTGCAGGCTATGTTATTGAATATGTTCAAAGCGAAGATTGACTATTGCTTGAACTAAGAGGGAGTGAAGGATATGGATAAGCGTATTGAGGCCAAGGTTCAATCAGTCACAATGTGAATCAATGGCTGAGCAGGATTGAAGAGTGAGTTGTGTAAATCACATCAAACTGTATAAGATTTACACCCATCTTTAATCAGCACAGTAACTTGGCAGCATTACAAAACGAGGTGTTGTCAGTTCATCCTGGCTGCTTCAACTAACGGTGCTGGGAATGGGCGTTAGTATAAATGTTATAATGGGGTGGAGTTAGTGATGCTGGCTAAGTGGGGACGGGCGGGAGACATTGCGGAAGGCGGCTGGAACTGGAGCGGCGGAGCATACCAGCAGGCGGTGGTCGGGGCTCCTTCACAGCAAGCAGGTGTTGTCGACTTCTCCGGTATACCGCTCCCTCACAGTCCACAAGGTACGATCGCGGCTCATCAGACTGCCATCACAGAAATGCCTGCACCCACTGACGTGAAAGGCCTGCAACGTTTCCTGGGCATGGTAAACTATCTCGGAAAGTTCATACCAAACCTCATCGAACTAAGCTCCACACTGCGGCAGCTGACAGAAAAGGACACTGCATGGTCATGGTTCCAGCAACATCAGGATGCCTTTGATGTTCTAAAATCCAAACTGACCAGTGCAACGACCCTGACTTTTTTCGACCTGAAACGTCCGGTGGTGATCACCTGCGATGCCTCGAAATTCGAGCTCGGCGCAGCCTGCCTGCAACCGTCTGATGATGGCACCCTACTACCTGTCGCATATGCCTCTCGCACCATGACCGACACGGAGCAGCACTACGCGCAACTCGAAAAGGAACTGCTGGCTGTCGTCTTTGCCTGCTCCAAATTCCACGACTTCGTCTATGGCAACACGTTCACGGTTGAGACGGACCACCAACCACTGGTGACAATCCTGAACAAGCCTATCCATGCCACGCCAGCTCGCTTGCAGCGCATGATGATGCAGCTGCAGCGGTACGACTTCTCTATTACCTACACAAAGGGTAAGGACATGCATGTCGCTGACACACTCTCTCGTGCTCCTCGAGCACGAACAACACCCGCATGAACGGGAGAATTTCACGGTTCTCGGTGTCGGTCTAATCTCCAGCAAGCAACTGCGCATTCTGGCCGCGCACACTGCTAATGATGATACGCTTCAAGTCCTCTCAACCATCATCAATCTACAAGTTGGACTAGTCATAGAGTCATAGTGATACAGTGTGGAAACAGGCCCTTTGGCCCAACATGCCCACACCGGCCAACATGTCCCAGCTACCCTAGTCCCACCTGCCTGCGTTTGGTCCATATCCCTAGATAAAGAAGGACTACTCCTTTTCTTTCTAATGTTCTTATGTTCTACGCCAAGT
The DNA here is from genome assembly GCA_038087875.1 of Malacoraja senta. Classification (NCBI taxonomy): domain Eukaryota; kingdom Metazoa; phylum Chordata; class Chondrichthyes; order Rajiformes; family Rajidae; genus Malacoraja; species Malacoraja senta. The sequence goes on along the minus strand of CM075979.1, from coordinate 9,170,464 downwards.
TCCACTTCCAGATTTTGCAAAGGTCCCGGCGAGCTGCGGCCATACCCCGACAGGAGGCCCGGATCGCCCGACGCAGAACCGGGAGAGGGAATCCGCCGAGCCAGGCCCCTGTTCGCCCCCGAAGGCCGGGAACCGGAGAGGAGGTGGAGGGAATTGGCAACTGTGGCGGACACTGGATAAAGGGCCGGTGACATGGAACCAGGGATCTTACCTGCTGCGCCTTCAAGATCAACTGCGGGAGGAGTCCCTGGGACTCGAAGGTTGAAGAGGGACAACGGATTGCAGGACGACCGGCTGGAGGCGACGCCTGCAACTGGCCTTTATGGCCAGCTGTAGTTGGAACTTGAAAATGGCGCCAAAACCTGGCGACTCTTGCGTATAGACTCAGTGGGCTGTTTCTATGTATTATGTACTTATTGTACTTACAGTATGTATGGCAATAATCTTATTGATCTGTATGCTAAAAAATAATTTTACTCTACCTTGGTACATGTGATAATAAAGGAACCCTTGAACCATTGAGATTGAGGAAGAGCCACCATGTTAGATTCCATGACATTATACTCATGTATTCCTTTCAATGGTTGTCATTCATTCAGTAGCATAATAACAGATCAGTAGTGTTTATGGAAACCTGCTGTGAACAGATTTTCTGCCTTACTTCTTACATTATTTCAAAAGTATTTATTGGTTGTAAAGCATTTTGGGGGCACTCCATGGAAGTGAAAGGCTCTATATAAAAGCAAGTCTTAATTTCTTAAATATTATACACATCGCAATTTCACACCTACCTTTTGAGCAGCCAATTTGGATTAGGCCAACCATTTATTTATGAAGCAGCACTCCTAACATAAACAAGACACTTCCTAGTGTTTGATAATTAATGTCCAACTTTCCAGCCAGATGAAGTAGTTAAATGCCTTGTTGCGGCTGATTTCGCTCCTGTGCATTGAGCAGATCACAGCCAAGGCCAAGGGTGGTGAGAATGGAGTGATGTAATGATCAGAAGTGGAGTGAAGTAGTGAAACAGAATGATATTCAAATGACAACAGAGGTTTCAAAATTGGCCGGTGACCGTGATACCAAACAGGTGCTGAATTTCCGTCAAATTTTCATTGAAATATAAAGCATGGAAACAAGCCATTCGGCCCACCCAGTCCAGGCCGACCATCAATCACCCGTTCACACTAGTTCTGACTTATTCCACTTTCTCATCCACTCACTACTCAGTAAGGGCAATTTGCAGAGGGCCAATTAATCTACAAACTTGCTGATGTTTGGGAGATAAAGGGAGCACCCGGATTAAACCCTCGCGGTCACAGGGAGAACGTGTGAACTCCACACAGGCAGCGCTCACGGTCAGTATCGAACCTGGGTCTCTGACATTGTGAGGCAGCAGCTCCACCAGCTGCACCACTGGGCCGCCCTGTAGGAAAACATTGACTTCATCAGTTCATAAATTATAGGAGCAGAATTAGGCCATTCGGCCCATCAAGTCTACTCCGCCATTCAATCATGGCTGGTCTATGTTTCCCTCTCAACCCCATTCTCCTGCCTTCTCCCCACAACCCCTGACACCCGTACTAATCAAGATTTGACATGAGAGTGTGGGGAGGACGCTTGTGTGGGGTGGATGCTCGGGTGAGAGGTTGGGTTATGAAACCACTGATATATTTTCAGTCTTATCGCAGATTAAAACAAGCAAACCAAGCCTGTGACGTACCTAATTCTCCTGTTTATTCTCTACTTTTAATAACCCTCCTATTTTAGGCACAGCAATACATTATCAGATATATACATAATAATTTCCAGCTGGTAATAGTAAATAGATGAACAAAGAAATTTGGATGTGGTACAATCTATTACACTACAACATTTCTCTTCATATATACTTGAAGATTTTGAAAGTCATTAAGTTACTTGTTTTCAAGAGGAATGGTTAATGGTAGTTTGTGGCACAGCCTCCTTTTTACTATGTTTGTTAACGTAACGACTAACCAGCCACATAGCCAGCATGGCCTCTCAATATATAGTTTACAACATCAGAGCAGTCCTTATACAACATGGCTCACCAACCTCTCTTCTCCCTTAATGTATCTACCTCCAATGGACAAAACAGTGTGAATTCCCCAGCTAAAAGATTCCTGTACGAGTCTACTCGATGGATTAAACGCCCATCCACACACCCGCTAGTTTTGACTTACGTCCAGTGGCTGCAAGTTACATGGGACGGATTTGGATTTCAGAGTTAAAAGGGAAACAAAATACAAAATCAATGCTAACAGCTCCCTATATTTACATTATTTCCACAGGAGTTGAGTGACATGGTGCTGCAGAAGCAGACAGCACCATTATGCAGTGAGCACCACCTTAGCTCTATATATAGTGTCTTGCTACTGGTTTCCACAAAGGATGGCCACACATCTTGTTCTGCCCACTGGTTGGCGACTCTCCAAGATTGACATGAAGCTTTTTGGAGTCTCCTGCACACAACCTCGGAGTTACATTCTACAGGGCGGCACTGAAAGTGCGTGCTGTCTGAATGTTCTTGGCAGGTGTTTGTGTGTCAGAGTCCACAGTACTGGAGAAGGGACGGAAGGTGACTAAGTAGGGCTCTTGGGAGGCTGGATGTCAAACAGTGAAACCTCCGGGAACACATCCAAGCAGAGTTGGCAACCGTGACCGGGAGCAAGAGGCGCTGACCGAACCGCACGGGTGACGTGAGGCGGGCACAGAGGTGTGGGCATCGATTCTGTCGCATTAGCTGCTGGACGTTGAGAACAGACGGGCGAAGAGGAGGAGAGCAGACTTCTGCAGCAGTGCGCCGCCCCCTTTCTGCGCGATGCAGTCCCGTTCATTGCTCAGAGAGCCAGCTGGAGCTTGGTCAGGTTTCTCTGGTGCATGTTATGGTGGCGAACCAGTTCATCGGATCTCGCAAACTTCTTCTGACAGTTTGGCCACCTACAGCTAAAGGGCTTTTCACCTGTTAAAACAGCAGCTCCAATGAACTTTGAATATTTGTGTCAACAAAGAAAAGATACCAACGCCAATTACACCATTTATTAAGGATTAGATTCATTAGCGTTTAGCTCAACTCTAGTAGGGTTTTTTTTTCTCTGATTCAGTCGTGCAGGACTTTTAGAAGTGGGTTAATTTATGGGATGCCTATTCTCAGTTTGTCCCCTTCCCCCTCTATAAGTGTCAATTCCTACAAGGGAAGAAAGATTTGTCACTCTAAAATCCTGTAAGCCTTCGAAGAGAGGAGAGTAGGGCAGAAGGTTGAGAAAGACCATAATGCTGAGGGAAAAAAACAGAGCTCACCAGGTCAATACTGTCCTTATTATCATAATTATGGCGTCTACTGAGAATGGCAACATTTATAAAAATATTTGTCATAATAGCACATGAAACAGTACAGCATAGAAACAGGCCCTTCGGCCCACAGTATCCATGCCGATCTGATGAATGCTCAGTTTCCCTTTCCACAGTTGCTGCCTGACCTACATTTTCTAGTCTTATTTTTCTTATTTCCAGCATTCTCTCTGCTTCCTAAAATAAGAGATTGACAAAAAGATAATGTGTGGTACCAAAATAGTTCTTGTCCTGCTCAATTTATAATCTAGTCTCACCAGGAACTCCTCCCAGCCCCTTCAGTCTCCTCAGGGAAGGTTTGACAACATCTATCTCTATTACTTACGTCCAGCAATGATAGAGGTACATAAGATTATAAGGGGCAGAGATAGGGTAGGAAGTCTGAGTCTTTTTGCCCAGAGTGTTAATGTCAAATACTAGTGGGACTAAGCGGGAAGATGATGGAAGTCTTTAAAACTCTGAAGGTTTGTAATTGAGTGGGTACAGAGAGAATGTTTCCCCTTTGGCAGAGGGTCATAACTAGAGGCCAGTGTTTTACGATGGCCAGCAAGCTATCTAATAGGGAACTCAGAAGAAACTGCTTTAACCGAAGTATGGTGAGAATGGGGAGCTCGATTGCAAATGGAGTGATTGAAGTGAATGGTATGGATGCATTTATGGGGACTCGGGACGATGGAAGAATGAGGGAGAATGGAGTACAGGGTTACACTAATAGACAACAAAAATGGGAAGAGGCTGAAATGGAGCATAAATGACAGAATGGATGGTTGGGTGGAAAGGCCTGTTCTCATAACATAAACATCCCCATATAAACCTCCATAATTTGTGTAGAGTCTTTGATGTAGCAAAAACTATCCCAAGATTAATGATTTGGAAGAGGGAATTAGGAGCAACACTAGCAAGTTTGCAGATGACACAAAGCTGGGTGGCAGTGTGAACTGTGAAGAGGATGTCAGGAGGTTGCAGGGTGACCTGGACAGGTTGAGTGAGTGGGCAGATGCATGGCAGATGCAGTATAATATAGATTAATGTGAGGTTATCCACTTTGGTGGCAAAAACAAGGGGGAAGATTATTATCTCAATGGGGTAGGTTAGGTAAGGGGGAGGTACAGCGAGACCTGGGTGTCCTTGTACACCGGTCACTGAAAGTTGGCGTGCAGGTACAGCAGGTAGTGAAGAAAGCTAATGGAATGTTGGCCTTCATAACAAGATGATTTCAGTATAGGAGTAAAAAGGTTCTTCTGCAGTTGTATAGGGCTCTGGTGAGGGGGGATCTTATAGAAACATATACAATTATGAAATTATAAAAGGACTGGACAAGCTAGATGCATTTTTCCCAATGTTGGGTGAGTCCAGAACCAGGGGCCACAGTCTTCGAATAAAGGGGAGGCCATTTAAGACTGGGGTGAGAAAAAACTTTTCACCCAGAGAGTTGTGAATTTGTGGAATTCCCTGCCACAGAGGGCAGTGGAGGCCAAATCACTGGATGGATTTAAGAGAGAGTTAGATAGAGCTCTAGGGGCTAGTGGAATCCAGGGATATGGGGAGAATGCAGGCACGGGTTATTGATTGGGGACGATCAGCCATGATCCCAATGAATGGCAGTGCTGGCTCGAAGGACTGAATGGCCTCCTCCTGCACTTATTTTCTATGTTTCTATGATTCTTCATGAGGGGCACCAAACCACTATTAGGAAAGTGGACCAAATGCTCAACCAAATAAGTAGTTTTAAGGAAAACAAATCTAGAGGCAGAAAGGGTTAGAATGAGAATTTCAGAGCTGAGGACATTGGCAGTGGACGGCAGAGTTGACGACATGGAGTGATTAAATTTGGGAAGATCGGAAGGCCAGCGGGAGAGAGCAGCAGAAGATGACAGAGGTAGACGGGGGGATGAGGTGAGAATGTAGAGGGGGTTGAATAAAAGGACATCACCAGCTCAGAAAGGGAGAGCAGGATGTTGGATGGGCTGCAATTTATGGAAAGGAGAATGAGAAGAACAAGCTGGAAGTACCAGAATGTTGCCTGGATGAGAGGGTTGGCTACAAGGAGAGGTTGGACAAACTGGGAATGTTTTCTCTGGAACTGCAGAGGTTGACGGGAGACCTGTTAGGAGTATGTTAAATTATGAGAGGCATTAAATGATGACAGCCAAAACCTTTCCTCCAAGGTGGAAATTATAAAGACTAGAGGGCGTAGCTTTAAGGTGAGAGGGGCAAAGTTTAAAGGAGATGTTAAGGGAAAGTTTTTAAACGCAGAGGGGGATGTGTGACTGGAACATACTGCTGGAGGTGGTGGAGGCAGATACAACAGGGTGGTGGAGGCAGATACTGCCAGGGTGGTGGAGGCAGATACAACAGGGTGGTGGAGGCAGATACTGCCAGGGTGGTGGAGGCAGATACAATAGGGTGGTGGAGGCAGATACAACAGGGTGGTGGAGGCAGATACAACAGGGTGGTGGAGGCAGATACAACAGGGTGGTGGAGGCAGATATAACAGGGTGGTGGAGGCAGATACAACAGGGTGGTGGAGGCAGATACAACAGGGTGGTGGAGGCAGATACAACAGGGTGGTGGAGGCAGATACTGCCAGGGTGGTGGAGGCAGTTTAGACTAGTACCATGTTTGGCATGGACATTGTGAGCTGAAGGGTCTGTTCCTGTGCTGTACCTTTCTATGTTCCATGAGTAAAGTTTAGAAGTTACAGAGGCATGGATCAAGTGTTTTAAACAATACAACCGAAGCTAAACAGTCTGATTGCACGTACGCACAGTATTTTAAAGACATGGATTCTCTCACCCACTCATTCTGCCTTCCAGTCATAACAAAATGCTCTAAGGGAGTCTGATCTGGTAACTCAGACGTCGAGTTCCACGAATCATGATTCCTCCTTCTCTGAACTCATTCCAATACAGTTTTGAAGATGAACTGCCTGGATCTCGACAGCCATTCCAGATTCAGCCCACCAACAAGGAAAGGGGAAATTGATTCAAATCACTGGAACAGTGGCAAAGTCTTGGAGAAGGTGCTGATTAAATTGATTGGAGTGGTACCAGGGATAGGGGCCTCATCTGGACGGACAGGACAGGGTCCTTCTCAGAGCAGAGGTTGGCGAGGCAGACTGGTGGAAGATACAGTGTAAATAAATGGTAAAGGGCTTTCATAGAGTAAGAAAGAGGAATCTGAATAAAGTGGCAAATTATCTAAGAGCAGACAATTTAAGGCAAGTTGATTTAAGGTTTGTGGGAGAGAATTGGTTACAGCGACGTAAGTGAGGGAATGGGATTAGAGTGAGACGCAGCTTGGATTTCACAGGACATACGTCCTCCTACTTTGCTGTATAAAAATATGAAATGGAAAGAGAGTTGTGGAGCTTTACCAAATGGCTAGCACAGACTTGAGGAACTGAATGGCCTCTTGTCTGGCAATTCCCCCTGTCACTCAACCAAGTGTGACTCTGTGTCTGTTCAGTTCAGTTTCGTTTATTGCCACGAGTACCGAGGTACCGTGAAAAGCTTTTGTTGCATGCTAACCAGTCAGCAGAAAGACAATACATGATTACATGACTGTGCCCCCACCCCCCTCATGGGAATGGGAATGGCTGTCTGAGGAGAACTCTGGATTTTAGAGGGAGCGGGTTCCTGGTTTCCGATCCATTTGAGGCGGAGATTGATAAATTCTTGATCAGTAAGGTTGTCACGGGTTATAGGGAGAGGGCAGGAAAATGGGGTTGAGAGGGAAAGATAGATCAGCCATGATTGAATGGTGGAGTAGGCTTGATGAGTTGAATGGCCTAATTCTGCTCCTATAACTTATGGACTTATGAACTATTTGAGCCATGGGTGAAGAATGCACCCAATCTTTTCCCAATGTTCACTCCCTTTTGATCTTCACCCTTACAAGAAGACGGGATTATTGAGGAGACATGGGAACGTATGGAAGGATTAGTTAAGTGACAGTTTTCCAGGGCAGCGACATGAACCTAAACAGACAAATAGCTTGTGATAGTGCTTCCAAAGGTCGTCTCGTTATATCTGAAAAAATTAAAATCATTTCCATAAATAAGAAGCGTTACAGGCAGGTGGCATCTTAAACTTAACAAAATCTTGTTTTTGTTGAAACCAGACATCTGAAAATTGAAATATTGCGAATGTTAAAATAGAAATCTGAAATAGCTGAGATAGTACATCTTGGTCAGCGTGGACATGTCGGGCTGAAGGGCCTGTTTCCATGCTGTATGACTGACTAAAAACAGAAACTGTTGGAAGCATTCAGCAGCATCTGTGGAGAGAGAAACAGAGTCAGCGTTTCAAGTCGAACATCTTACACCAGAACTCTTCCTAGTTCTGATGAAGGGTCTTTGACCTGAAATATTCACTCTCTTTCTCTTTCCACAGATGCTGCCTGACCCACAGAGTTTTTACCAGCATTTGCTGTTTTTCAAACCAGACTCCTACCTTCTTCAGTCACAGCATTATCCTGCTTTGAATAATCATGGATTGACACAAAACCTTTGAGACTTTGGAATTGCAGGCACCCAGAGCTTTAATGGAGAGAAGTCCTAAAAAGTTGCAGCCATAGTTTTTGGACTTTGGAAGACTGACGGCCGATCTAGTTGAAATATTGTAGATTCTAAGTGGGAAAGACAATGATAGATGTCCAGATCCACTTAGAATGGAGATGAGGAGAAATGTCTTCAGCCAGAGGGTGGTGAATCTGTGGAATTCATTGCCACAGATGGCTGTGGAGACATTAGGGATTTTTAAAATGGAGATTGATAGGTTCTTGATTACAATGGCCATGAAAGTCTTTTGGGGAGAAGGCAGGCGAATGGGGTTGAGAGGGAAATATAGATTGGCTATGATTGTGTAGCATAGGAGACTCGATGGGCTGAATGGCCTAATTCTGCTAATATGTCTTATGATCTTATAGTGGGAGAACCTTGAGCAAGGGGACATGGTTACAAGATGAAGGATGATCATTTAAAACTGAGGTGTCACAATTTCCTCTCACAAAGGGATCTCTGAAACTCTTTCCATCTGAGAGTTGCCAGCATTTGATTATTGGGGTATTTAAAGTGGAAGAAGATACATCTTTGAAAGAACAGGGAGTTAAGGGCTAGAAAAGAATGTAGAACATAAAATAGAACAGTACAGCACAGTCCTTCAGCCCATGGTGTCTGTGCAGAATATGATGCCAAATTAATCTAATGTCTTCTGGTTGCATCTGATCCATATCTCTCCATTCCCTGCATATTCATGAGCCTATCTAAAAACAGTTGAAGATAGGTTAGATCATGATCATCTTAAATGGAGGGATAGTCTTGGTTGACTAGACTGCCTTATCTTGCTCCTATTTTCTTGTGAAAATAATGTATTTATGAGTATATATGTCATGTTATCATGTTATTTTTAAATCCCATTTGTTTCTTTACTGAAGAGGGGAGGTGCATATACTGGAGAATGGAACAGCGATGGTACCAAGACATGGTGAGAGCAGCCTGATGGATCAGGAGCAACATAATGAGCTACAGCTACAAACTATACACCAAGATCTGGACTAAGCCATAGCCCAAGAACAGCACCTTCTTCTAGACAAATAGGTACATGTACTCATAGAGTGAATATTAAGCCATGATAGGATGTGGGGGAACATTTTAGATTTAGTTTTTTGATTTTAGACAGCGCGGAAACTGGCCCTTCGGCCCACCAAGTCCACGCCGACCAGCGATCACCACATTCACTAACACTACCCTACACATTAGTGACAATTTACAATTTTTACCGAAGCCAATTTTTACCGAAGACCTGTACGTCTTTGGGGTGTTGGATGAAATCCGAGCACCCGGAGAAAACCCACGCGGTCACAGGGAGAATGTACAAACTCTGTACAGACAGCAACCATAGCCAGGATCGAACCCGGGTCTCAGGCGCTGGAAGGCAGCAGCTCTACCGCTGCGCCACTGTGCCGCCTCAGACAACATTTGAGAGGATGTGTTTCTTTTTTGGATACTCTATAGTGTAACATCTTCAAATAAGGAATTACTGGATATGATGCTATTGTTCCACCAGCTTTTTGCCTCGATATTGCATTTTAAATGGATTGAACCATTAAAATGGAGGGAGGGGAATTTAATACATATCTGAAGCTTTCCTATGAGGAATCCCCATAGATTTTCTTTTTCACTGTGTGTTGCAGAAGGCTGAGGTAGTAATGGGGTGGTACAATGTTAAACTAATCAACTGGCCAAAAAAACAGGCAACAAGGTACAATATGGCCTTTATGCAATGCTTTTTATTTGCAGATAAAAAGTTGCCAGTAGGCACATAATAGTTCAGGATAACCCCTGGCTGCTGTACATCAATCTTGTTTTTAACTTTTTTGAGGTGCCAGCACAAGCCAGCACAAAAAAACCCACTGATATTATATCCTCTACAAAAAAAAAACTGCTGAAGGAATTCAGTGGGTTAGGCAGCATCTGTAAAGAAAAATGGGCGATGACATTCCGGGTCGGGACTCTTCTTCAGACTGGTGCTACTTCTACATGTGCTGCTTGTCCACAGTTGTTTTTGTTCAAGATTCCAGCATAAGCAATCTTTTGTGGTTCCTTTTAGTTTTATATCCTGCCTTATACTGACTTCAATGGAAGGTACAATTGGGCACAGAGCAAAATTGGTTTAAGAAGAAACTGCAGATGCTGGAAAATCGAAGGTAGACAAAAATGCTGGAGAAACTCAGCGGGTGCGGCAGCATCTATGGAGCGAAGGAAATAGGCAACGTTTCGGGCCGAAACGTCTGAAGAAGGGTTTCGGCCCGAAACGTTGCCTAATTCCTTCGCTCTATAGATGCTGCCGCACCCGCTGTGTTTCTCCAGCATTTTTGTCTACCTGCAAAATTGGTTTAGTTTAGGGATACAGCATGGAAACAGGCCCTTCAGTCCCGCTGACCATCGATCACCCGTTCTAGTTCTATGTGATCCCACTTTCTCATCCCCTATCTGCACAGTAGGGGCAACTTTACAAAGGCCTAATTAACCTACTAACAGGTACATCTTTGAGATGTGGGAGGAAACCAGAGCACCCAGAGAAAACCCATGCGGTCACAGGGAGATCGTGCAAATTCCACACCGACAGCACCTAAGGTCAGGATCGGATCGGGGTCTCTGGCGCTGCGCCACTGTGCTGCCCTGTTATATCTTTTGCCACTGGGAAGGCTTACTTGAAACTAACACCCTCCGAGACTCTACTCTCTATATTAGGCCGTTATCGTGTTAGAAGATCAGAATCAGGCAGCCCATAAACCATGTAACTTTAAAAGTCCTGCTATGTATTGAATTTAGGTTTTACGTATTAGACAGAAGCTGAATCATTTACACACGTTTACAGAAAAATGCTGTCAAGAAAAATTAAGTGATATTTACCAAGTTAAAGAGATTTAATATTCTACAATAATTAATGAGGTGAAAGGCTTGAGCATAATATAACCCTTTGAGAACTATGTTACTTCAGTGTAAAAATAGCCAGAAGTACAATTTACTCCTAAAATTATTGAAAAACCAAGAGAGATTAAAAAAAATTAAAAAATGACTTTTGGTTGCTCAGATGAATTCTTGAGAGGTTGGAGATGGTGAGGAGAGTTCTTTGAGATTGAGGTGACTGAGAGGAGGTGCCTCACTTCAGAAGTACCTGCCATGGTCGCTTGGGCATCCAGTAGCCTGGCTGGGATGGTCAGCTGTACTCTGAGAGACTACCGATGGCCTTTCTAATGTAGTACTGCCTTTGGGGCTCAGGTTCGCTTAACACTGCTTCCAGGAACCTGGCAAGCAACACTGGTGAGAAAGGGTCGGGTGCTTCCTCTGGGAGGAAGTTTACCATTGTTTAGTGCAGGTAGGCCTTAGGTGGTTTAACCAGCACCTTCCTTGTACAGTCCCATAGACCTCCCAACCCTTGTTCATGCTATGCATTTCATCCCCTGATCTTTGCTTGGCAGGATACATCCTCATAGATAGAGAGTACCGCTCCACATCATCAGGGGGACCTTCTATTACTTAAAAAGTTGTCACTCATAAAGGTGCTGGTGGATTTGATAGATAGGTAAGATCAAATATTATTATTATAATATTTTAAAAAATACTTTTGATTTTACAGATCACCAAGAGTATTGAACTTTGGACTGGGATTGTATGAAACCTCACCAACCTCGATTAGAGGCAATGTTTTAGTTAGGCTAACAATTTGGCTTCCAAATAGTGCATCCAAGCTAGTGACAGGATTCTCCATTAAGTGCCGTGTTGAGGAGGTGGGTGGGAGGAGTGAATGGGGCTGGGTGGATTGAAGGTGGTGAGGCGTTGGGCAGTGGGGAAAAGGTGGTAAACAAAACCAGAACTAGCGCGCCTGGTTCACCCCCTGCTACAGTCACCCTTCCATGTTGGCCCTTCATGGAGTGGCATTGATGGTGGTCATGGAGAAGATGCAGCCCCAACCATCCTGCCCTCCCAGTTCAAGGAGGCTGCGTTTCGACCAGCAGCTCCTGTGGGGAAAATAGAGGGAATCAATTGGTGGCTGAACGCGAAAGCAACCTCACTTAAGAATCATCCTTTTTTTTTTATAAGGTTATACATTTTAGGTCCAAAAAAGAACATTCAGTGCTCAAAGGGTTCAGGTATTACAAAAGCGACAGATGAATATTAGCTGTTAAAACATTAAAGTCTGCGACAAAGAAAGTAAAATATGTCAAAAAAAATTGTTTACGCACTTGTTTTACCTGTATGAGTTCGAGTGTGAGTCTTTAAGTGGTCAGAACGGGAGAATTTACGCTGACAGGTTTTACACTGGAATGGTTTTACCCCTACGGAAAGACAGAAAACAAAATGGTTATCACACTTATACACTGATCCACAGAGCAGGTGGGCTCACCGAATGTACAAATATTGCCAATATCAGGCACAATCCCTATCAGGGAAAAGACAAGATCATTAACTTGCTCTAACGAGGAAAGAAAAGCAAAGTCCTGGACTACATTGTCCACTGGTGTAGTGGGTGTTAACTTCCTGCATGATTCCGAGGGACTTAAACCCCTCTCCCACGGTACGAGTTCATTCCAAGAGTTCTCCCGAGTTTGCCCTGATTCGAACTCGGAGATTTACGGTAATGGCCACTCGTCGGTACTCGGGGCTCTCGTGGACATTTTTCAACATGTTGAAAAATCTTCACGAGTCTTCCCGTGCTTACCTGCCATTAGCGAGTCTTCCCGAGTACCTGCCATTTGTGTTACGAGCCGGTAAGAGACGTCCCCGAGCTCCGACGTACCCACTACGTTCATTCTCCGTGCTTACCACGAGTTTGATTTTGTTTTAACTCAGGAGAGCTCTTGGAATGAACTCGTACCGTGGGACAGGGCTATTAGTCAGACACTACAGAAGAAAATGGATAGCAAAAAAAGTAGAGGGTGGAAATCTTGGTATTAATATTGGGTTATTATTGTCACGTGTACCGAGATACAGTGAAAAAACTGTGAAGTGCGTTATCTCGGCTGATGGTACCGTACACAAATACATCGGGTGGTGTAAAAGAGAAAATAAGCAGAATGCAGAGAGCAGGTCATTTGATAAACATGGCGGTGAAGAGTCAGACAAGTGGCCTTTCAGCCGACTGCTACAGACATTCCAGCATGGAGTGGCAGAGCAACAGTGGAGGACATTGACACCATTGTCAGGCCAGACCGACCCCTACAACACCGACCCAGTGCCGCTGCTGGGACAACAATCCTCTGAGGCCAAGATGAGACTCTGCATTAATAAGAACTTTGAAACTTGAAAGATAAAGATAGAGTTGGAAACCTGGTGTCTCTTGTGCATTGCCTTGGTGTAATCTACTATCCTTGCACTCTTGCACTTAGGTATGATTGTGCTTATATAAATTAAGATTTTACTGAATTGTGTGGCAATAAAGTACCACTGAGCCATTGATACAGAGATACAACGACAAAAAAAAGAGCAAATAAAAAAAAGTTGCAAGAACCAAATCTGAAATAAAAACAGAAAGTAGAAACAAGGAACTGCAAATGCTGGTTTATACCAAAGATAGACACAGAGTACTGGAGTAACTCAGTGGGTCAGGCGGCAACTCTGGAGAAAAAGGATAGGTGATGTTTCGGGTCGGGACCCTTCTTCAGACTATGTCCTGCAAAAAGAATGTTCTCCAGAGATGCTGCCTGACCTGTTGAGCTACTCCAGCACTTTGTGTCTTTATTTTGAAAACCAGCATCTGCAGTTCCTTGTTACTACACTATATTCTGCATTCAGTTTCCTTTCTCTTTGCACTAATGTACAGTTTGATTGCAACATGTATAGACTGATAGCGACTGGATAGCGCATAAAACAACGTTTTTCACTGTATCTTGGTTCACATGACAATATTAAATCAACACCAATGTCTATGTATCAGAATAGGCCAGTTCCGATGTCAGGTCAATCGCCTGAAACATTAACCCCAATTTCTTTCATCATATATTCTTAGTTTAGTTTAGAGATACAGCGTGGAAACAGGCCCTTCCGCCCACCGAGTCGGCGCCGACCAGCGATCCCCACACACTATCCTACACACACTAGGGACAATTTACAAATTTACCAAACAAATTAATCAACAAACCTGTATGTCTTTGGAGTGTGAAAGGAAACCGGAACACCCACAGAAAATCCACGCAGGTCATGGGGAGAACATACAAATTCCATACTGACTGACAAGCTGAGATTTTCCAGCATTCTCTTAAGGAATTAATGAGAAGTTGATAGCAATGTAGTAAATTGCAGAGATAAAGGGAATTAAGCAAAGGGGGGATAGGTCCTATTGGGTTGTTTCCTGGGAGCCAACATGGAGCTGATGTTACTAAAATGCTGGAGAATCAATGCGTAACGTCTGCAGTGCCAACGCACTCTTACCAGTGTGTCTTCGCTGGTGTCTCTTCAGCTGATCCGAACGGGAGAACCTTCGTCCGCAGTCCTTGAAATCACACTGGTATGGCTTCTCACCTTATCAGAAATGAATAAAGAGCGGTTAGACCTCACGTTTGTTCCCTGAATTACATGCTTAAACATGATCAAAGGATGTGTACGTTTACAATAGGATTTAGATCAGTTAGCAAGGTGGGCCAATGAAAGGCAAATGGAATTTAATTCTGACAAGTGTAAGGTGTGTTGTTATCGTATGTCAAATCAGGGCATAGACTTAAGGTGAGGGGAGGGATCTCAGGGGCAAACCTTTCACTCAGAGGGTAGTCCTTATCTGGAACAAGCTGCCACGGGAAGTTATAGAAGTGGATACAGTTGCAACTTTCAAAATTTATTTGGACAAATATAGGCCGCACGCAGAGCTTGGGTAACTTACAACCCAAAGGTATGAACATTGAATTTTCCAATTTTATGAACCACTAAATTCCCCCATTCCGCTCCATTTTCTCCCCACACTGCCCTTTCCTCCCCATGAGTCTTAATCCAATGTCAATGTTTTATAATGTCCTGAAGTCACGAGAGTTAAGAAACAACCATAACAGAGTACATCTCAAGCCACCTTGCCTTGTTTAGTTGAGTTGAGTTGAGTTTAATTTAGTTTAGTTTAGTTTAGTTTAGTTTGGTCTAGTTTAGTTTAGATTAGAGATGCAGCGTGGAAACAGGCCCACACCGATCAGTGATCACCCGTCCCCTATTTCTATCCTACACCCAAGGGACAATTTACAGAAGCCAATTAACATACAAACCCTCACCACGTCTTTGAAGTGTGGGAGGAAACCAGAGCACCCAGGGAAAAACCCATGCCGCCACAGAGAGAACATACAACTTCCATACAGACAGAAACCATAGTCAGGATCGAACCCAGTTCTCTGGCACTGTAAGGCAGCAACTCTACCGTTGTGCCACTGTGCTGTCCTAATGCCGCCCTTGCATTTTTCCTTTTTTTCCATCTGCTTATTAAGAGAATTTACAGCCCGTGAAGTGGTCTGTGCCAATGTGGATTCTCAACTAAGGCCTCCTTCCAATGATCGCTTCATCCTATTAACCTTGTCTCTTCCACCTTCTCCTTGATGCTATCGGCATTGGTCAGATCACTTACTCCTGGTGTCCTCCTGGTGGCGTGTAAAGAGTTAAATGTTGCATTTGTTTGATTGCAAAATACGCAAAAATTGTAGCCTCTTGCAACTGAGGAAAATAGCGGGGGTTTGGGAGCACGGGCTACATTGCAGTGTCGATTCAGCTTAATTGATTTTGTGTCCTCTACTGAAACTGCCACTGGTGTTGAAAACAATCAATTAAACTCTGACCAGAGAAACTCTTCCAGGAATTGCAGTTGTTTGCAGGAACTAATCTCCGGGGAACGAGTTAGTCTTTGACATATTAAAACAAATTCTGTCGGTACAATGCGGCAACAAAAAAATAAGAGTCTTTGTTAAAAGGAAAGTTAAAGCTTAAGAAATGTTCCTGCAATTAAACCGGTCTGAATTAATACATATCTTTGATTCTCCAGCATTTTAGTAAAGCCATATGTTTTAGATATCAGAATGAAGTAAAAGGTTATGGATTGAATTAAAACTTGGAGGATAATGTATGTTCTTTTTTTTAAAGTATTATTTAAGTGTTCATGTTTAAAAACATCTGGCTTGGGCTGTGTCAGATGTTATGCTTGGCTATGGTGCGCAATATCTCAAGACGACCTGACGTGCTTATTGCTTGTCTTCAGCCCCTGACAACATCGCCTTCAAGCTTCAGCTTTTTCTGATGTGTTTTTGCAGCGATTAAATGTCAATTGTAGGTCAATTTCACTAAAGCAGGATCCAAGAAAAAAAAGCTTTCCGCATACCCTGGTGGGATGACTTTTAACACGGCAATCAGGCAGTACACTTTAAATAATCTTTCAGCAAAAATAAATTAATCGCGAGTTGCTTGTTGGATGAGATGTCTCGAGGGATATGGAGCTATAGTGGGTGGAAGGACTATAATGTAGTTTGGTTGTGATCTGGCTGAGTAGCTCAATGGGCTTATTGGCCTTTCCCTGTTGCTAAATTCAGAAAGTTTCCATTTTCCTATTGGCACTTTGCACGCTGATTTATATTTTGGTGCGGACCCAACGCGAAAGGGTATGAAATAAGTTGACATTTTAAGAAACAGATGTGTGTTGGCCTCGTCCAAAAGAAGAGGAAATAGGCGCATCCAAACGTTGCCATCATCTGCAAACACTCCAATTCACAAGAGCTGCTTCAAAGCATAAGTCTATGGGATCTTCCTGGAGGATTTATTTCTATCTTGTTTGGTCCCTCTGCATCTCTCATCTGATAATCCTGTGGAATTTTAACTAAAATTGCAGTCCATCTCTGCAATCCCAAGGAAGGATTTTGAGTAGATGATGAATGCCCTCCCCCCCCCACCCCCATCTCCGTTTCACCATCTCCTAGTGATCAGTCATGATCGTCCTGAGTCTATTCAATGCGAGTGCTTCTTCCTTCATAAAGAAGGTAGAGAGTGGGTTTGGAGGTACAGGTTTAGAGGAACTGCTATTGAGAGTTGCAAAGAAGTCGGGGTGGGGCGGTCAGAATGGTATTTGTGGGAGACAGCAGTGACTGGACTCCTTACAGTGGCATCAGGTGGAATCATTGACCCACAATTGGTCATCTTGCTACTTGCTTAATTTTTTAGTTTAGTTTAGAGATACAGCGTGGATACAGGCCCTTCGGCCCAACGGGTCCATGCCTCCACAGTGATCACCCCATAAACTAACACTATTCTACACACACAGTAGGGACAATTTACAATTTTACCGAAGCTAATTAACCTACAAACCTGTACGTCTTTGGATTGTGGGAGGAAACCGGAGCACCCTCGGAAATCCCATGCAGATCACCAGGATAATGTACAAACTCTGTACAGACAGCACCCATGGTCAGGATCGAACCCGGGTCTCTGGCGCTGTAAGGCAACAACTCTTCCGTTGCACCACCGTGTCACCCCAAGTCATAATCTTTATGACTACAATGTGTTCTCTGTGATTGAGTTAGAAATAGGATCTGATCTTGGTCTCATCTTCGCTTCCTACCAAGTGCCAACATAGAACATAGAACAGTGAAGCACAGGAACAGGCCCTTCGGTCCACAATATCTGCGCTGAACATGATACAAAGTTAAACCAGTCTTCTCTGCCTTCACTTGACCCATATCCCTCCATTCCTTGCAAATGCATGTACCTAAAGCTTCTTATATGCCTCTATCACATCTGCCTCTACAGCTCCCCCCCCCTCCCACAGCAGTGTGTTCCAGGCACCCACTGCTCTGTGTGTGACAAACATGCCCTGCACATCTCCTTTAAACTTTGCCTCACCTTAAAGCTATGCTCTCCAGTCTTTGACACTTTCACTCTGGGAAACAGGTTCTGACTGTCTACCCTATCTGGGCATCCATTCATTTTATATATTTAGCCTCTGACACTCCAGAGAAAAACAATCCAAATTTGTCCAACCTCTCCTTATAACTAATGCCTTCTAATCCAGTCGGCATTCTTGTAAACCTCTTCTGCACCATCTCTGAAGCCTCCACATCCTTCCTGTAATGGGGCAACCGGAACTGCACACAATACTCTAAATGCCGCCTAACCAAATTCCTATAAAGCTGCACCATGACTTCCTGACTCTTATACTCAATGCCCCGACTGTTGAATGCAAGCATATTATGCCTCTTTCTTGATGTTTAAATTCTATCTCAGTCTTAAATATATTTAATGACTTACTGCAGCTTCCACAGACCGGGGTTAGGCATTTATAAAGGTTCGCAATTCTTTGAGAGAAAAACTTCTTACTCATCTCAGACTTAAATAACCAACCCCCTATCCTGGAACTATGCCCCACCCCTTCCCCTGGATCTAAACTCCCTCATGGGGAGAATCATCCTCCACTTTCTACCCCATGAACTTTCCCCTGAATCATACAAGTTGCAATAAGATCATCTCTCATTCTTCTAAACTCTCTCGAGAATGAACACAATCTTCTGTTGTAAACTAATCCCATCATCCCTGGAATCAATCTCGTAGACTTTTTTTACCCCGCAAATATATCCTCAATGAGGTGACCAAAAACTGTTCCCAGTATCCCAGATGTGGTCTTACAAAAATCCTGATTACTGCAAGTCCAATTCAGGAACAGTTACCTTCCTATAATCACCAGGTTCTTGAACTGACCTGCAAACTCTAATCCTAGCTCACTATCAGTGCACTACCGACCACCTCTTGCACTACCATGGATTTGTCATTGTGTTTTGCACTAATGCCTTGTTATCTCACTGTATTTTCAATGTCTTTTATAATTTACGCATAATTAATGTTTGTGTGTGCACCTGAGTCAATGGTCCTGTGTTGTTGCTGCCAGCAAGATTTCCTTTGTACCTGTATATCACCGGACTAGTTTTCTCAGAGATACAGCATGGAAACTGGCCCTTCGGCCCACCGATACCACATCGACCATCAATCACCCATTCACACTATGTTCTACGTTATCCCACTTTCGCATCCACTCCCTACCCTCTGAGGGCAATTTGACAGAGGCTGATTAACGTACAAACCAGCGCATCTTTGGGATGTGGGAGGAAACCAGAGCACCCAGAGGAAATATACGCAGTCACAGGGAGAATGTGAAAACTCTACATAGGAAACAACTGAGGTCAGAATCAAACCCGGGTCTCTGGCGCTATGAGGCAGCAGCTCCACCAGCTGCACAATGTCCCAACTTGTGTAAATGACGATAAACAGGAGTTGACTTGAAGTCATTACTTTATGTATTTCATCTTGATTGCAATGAAAGCCATTATTTATTTTGCCATTACATGCAGTATCTGGATTGTAGTGTTGGAGTGAAGCTGCTATTGGCATTGAGTGACTTGAGGAATAATAATGTGGAGAGTGTTTCCTTCAGTACCAATCTAAGAACCTTATTAGCATTCCCAGAAGCGGCAAAAGGTTTGTGTAAAAGCCTCCATGGGGAAGTATAACATCTCTGGGATATGTAGACCAGTCTGGAAAATCTGAGCACTCAGTCAAGAAGAAACCTTTGGGATAATAATGGAACCTCAAGACCATGCAAGACTTGAACTTCCAGCATTAGATTTATTAGTCATCTCAGAACCCATGAAACTAAGTCAACCACAATCCCCTTCGACCTGCCCAGGAAGCGAAGCAATGTTCTTTATCAGGCTTCAGACTTTACTTCAGACTTTAGAGATATGGCGTGGAAACAGGCCCTTCGGCCCACCAAGTCCATGCCGACCAGCAGTCACCCCCTACACTAGCACTAACTCGCATACAGAAGCCAAACCTGTACGTCTTTGGAGTGTGGGAGGAAACCAGAGCACCTGGAGAAATCTCATGCGGTCACAGGGAGAACGTGCAAACTCCTTACAGACAGCACCTATAATCACGATTGAACTCGGATCTCTGACACTGTGAGGCTGTGCCAGTCCTTATCCAATACAGCAGAGAGCCACAGAGTCATAGAGATTTACAGGGCCCTTTGTCCATGCCGACCAAATAGGCATATAGGGCTGGTCCCATTCACTTGCATTTGGCCCCACAGCCCTTTAAAACCCGCTCCCCCCCCCCCAATGAAGCTGATCAGCCACAGACCACCACGTAACCAGGGCAGAGGCCAGTCCGTAACCCAAACCCCACAACATGTGCAGTTTCCCCTTGGAAGATTACTTGTGTTTCCTGCCCTTCCATTCTGGGGTTTTAATATGGAAGCATAGAAGCTGAAAAAATGGGAGTCAGATACAGGTCACCCTGTGCTGCAAAGCAAGGAAATCTGACCTTGTGGAAATGATCGCAATGGATCAGATGTGGACTCATTCCACTGCTGCTGAAGGGGAATTTTTTCATCGGGTCTGGTGTTTTCATTCAACTGTTATTCATGCTTTAACATTGTCCCAGAACTATACACATTCTTTCACTATTTGCTGGATACGTTTACAGTTTTGCGGCTCATCTCATACTTATCTCCTCTGCAGTGACCTTGAAGCAATGCCTGTGTACAGCTTTACAGTCAAGGCTGAGGCCTTGGGGTTTAAAAAAAGGAAGAACAATTGTCAATCTGTGTGTGACATTGGTTCCACTCATGTGACTAATATAGAAGTATGGTTCTGTTCCCTTGCCAATGCCCCTGGAAGGACATCAAATTTCCTTTGGAACTGCTTAAGATGCTTTTTTTTTCCCCCTAGATTTTCATCGTAAACTTCCATCTAGCAGTTAAATTCCGATGGATTTCCTGAAAGCAAACAGCGGTGCCAATACTTTGACACAAAATCATAGAGTCATAGAAACAAAAGAGGAACATTTGCCCCTTGTGACTGTTCTCATTGTGTGGGGAAAAAATCAACTGCGATCACTTGATTCCACTCTTTTTCTTCAGCTCCCTAATTTTAATATATTTCTCTTTCAAACGCTAAGCTGCTTTTGAAAGAAAAGATGGATCTTGATTCGATCTATTTCATTAATTTTATTAAAATAAGTCGTCTAATCTCTCTCTTGTATCTGAAGTTAATGTGCTCCCTCCTTGACAATCTCATTGACCAATAAAATTGTTTTTTTGTAGGCAAAAAGGTGCCAGTGTGCACAATTAACAAACATACAGTATGTAGCTAAAAAATAAATTTGTAACGTTTAACTTTTTAAAGGTCTTACAGTAAAAAAAAAAGCACTGACCTATAATATTTTTCCCAATTTGGTTTGTCAAAATTTTTTCATTAAAGATTGTAAAAGGCAATGCCTAGAAATAAAATTCTTCACTGTGTCGCTTTTAAATATTTCAGCATATTCTGTCAGCAATCTTAATGAGATTTAGCGATAACTCAGGAATAATGCCAACAACCCAAGGATTCACACATTCTTCAAAAGGTGGAACCGTAATAAACCGCAAGAACTTTAACCCTGGAGCAAGCACAGTCACACATCACTTCAACTATTCTATCTGTATGATTACTTTGTGTTTTAAAAAAAAAGAGAGAAAAATGAAAACATTTTGTTTTGAGAGAAAGGAGGGCCAACCGTCCTTCACAGTTAAAATTAAAAATAAACATTGGCTTGAGAATGGTCAAAAGTCACCAATAACTCAGGAGTGGAATGCAATTCTGACAGCCTCAAGAGGAAATGCCAGCAACGTGTGGAAAAACATTCCCATAAAATCATCACTTTCTGGAACTGGTCGGGACCAAATCTTCTTAGTGAATGATGAAACATTGCACTGATTAGACAATAGTAGATAGACAGAAGGGAGGGGCCATCCACAGTGTTAGAACACATAGGAGCTAAGGAGTAAATCTTCACAAGTCAATCCGTCCTGTTTAAATTCTCAATAAAACCACTTCCAAATTTCTTACCGACTATTTCCAGTTGGGATACCGTTGTTTAAGAATAATTCTGATGTCTCCCTTTGATTTCTTGTTGATCACCTTAAATTTTTGATTTCAACTCGGCAACAAGAGTATGTGATAGCTCTTT